>CM049387.1:24449506-24909506 GCA_026937815.1 Etheostoma perlongum | reverse complement strand
TGTCAGTGCCTGGGTGGGGTGTGGAGTTCCCCACCATCACTGCGGTATTTGTTGGAGAGTGAGTGGCAAGTTGACGTGTGGAAGAGTCAGGGAAAATATTGTTATAAGTCTGTGGTTAGCTTGGAATAATTCTAACCAACACTTAGGGATTAGCAATGCTAACACTTTAGCCTCTCATTCTCACTGCACGCAAATACATTACCTCCAAGATACTTCCTTTTTTGTTTAAAACTGCTTAAATATAACTTTGACAGTAAAATGTTCACCCCCTCTCAAGAAACAGTTTAGCATAGCTTCTGTACATAGCATGATTTTGTTCAGCCAGTGATATATTAAATCTGCTAAGTGTGAAATCACATTAGCGCTAGCTGTTAGCCATTATCCATTAGGCTGTGTCTGGTGATCCAGAGGTTTGTGGGATCTTTTCTGGCTGGAGTCAGCAGCTCAATATCTTTTACTTTAAGCAACTACAGCAGTCTGCCCTAAATACATTTGGTGTGTGTGTGCATCTGTGTGTGATTGCATGCAGTTGTGCTATTATTTTTATATCTCAGCTTCACATGTCTTTTGTAAGTGCTATGTATGAGGGTGTGTGTGCATGTCTTTGTGTCTCATTTCATGCGTATGCTTGATGGATCCTTTGGCTTTGCCGTCGTGGTAATCAGTTTGCGCTTTGGCTGAACTAATTTATCAATTCAGTTCCTCCCACTTGTATTCTCTCCCATGCGTGAACCCTCTGTCTTTCCCCTACACTCTGTCTCTGTCTCCCTCTCACACAAAACACTTCTTTCTAAAAACCATAAGGGTTTTTCCTATCTTTTATGCATGTCTTCTGCCTCTCTGACCTGTCTATCTCTTGCTCCACTTTTCTTCCATGACTACCTCTAACTCAATTTTTCTATAATGTACAGCTGCCTTGCATTTTAATGGCCTTGAACCATGATATCATAGCAATATTGGTGCACTTGCACTGTTTCAAAGGCATTGAGAAAGAGCCAGGATTTATAGATGAGATATCTTGTGATATCTGTCCATAACTTATCATTTTACACCTGCTTGTCTTGTGATGTTATGATTGAAGGATTCTGTATAAAACACTGTAATGCTCATGTTGCACTAGAGGCAGGCGGCATGGATGGTATGCCCATAGGCTGGTAGTGTGTTTACACTTGGCCAGCTGACCCAAGGTGCCCCTGTGGAGCGGGTGTGTGTTTGTGTACATGACAATGTAAGTGCATCTGTGACACACACAAGTATCTATGTAGACGTGTGTGTGTGTGTGTGTGTGTGTGTGTGTGTGTGTTGTGTGTGTTTTGTCTTTGGTGTGTCAGAATGTGTGTCCAGCGGAGTGAGAGAAATCATAGCTAGTGAACCAGGTGGTGAATGCAGACAGGCAATAACTCATGGTAGAGGAGTCGGACACAGCTGAGGGCTTGAAGAAGAGATGTGGTGGGAAAACTCACGCAACACACTTTAATTGTGCTGACTTTTTACTATCCTGTCTTTGTTTGACTTCTTCCCATCTTTCAAACATGTTTGTAATCATCCTACCCCCAAAACCACCATTTTCTCAATTAATCTGTCTTCCAACACACTCTAAACAAAGCTCACATTGCATGTTTGTCAGCTTTCTTCCTTTCTCTCCTTCCGCTCTCTCTGAGACGTGCTGTTGTAGTGTTGGCGATGGCAGGGGGAAGTGAACATGGCTGAGGGTGCTGCTCACTTGTTTGTTACGACAGATTAAGTCATTGATTTGTAAAAGTGGTGCACTGATGGAGAAAGCCCTCTGCTGCTAACGTCGAGGAGGGAGAGAGAAAGCAGAAGAGATAGATGGAGGGATGCATTTGGCTGTAAAGAAAGAGTGGCGAGGATATTAAAATGGAAGGAAAAGATGAGAGCTAGGGTAAAGAGAAGAGTTAGGTGTAGGTGGGAGAAAGGGGAGAAAAGGATGCAGCATGAGATAGTTAAGCAAAATGCTAAATATAGAACAGAGGGATGGAGGGGGTGGAGACGGGTGAGAAAGATAGGAAGACACAGGAATGAGGAAGGAGGGAGGTGTGTAGCTGTACTTTGAATGACAGAGATGTCAGAGAAAGACAGAGGAGGTAGAGAGAGAAAGCTTCATCTTTCAATGGCCCCGTCCTCCTTCCTTCTTGCCGCTTCAAAGAGCATAAGGGAGCAATTGTGAAGTACCCTCACCTAGTTTCAGCATTCCCCCAACCCAGGTTCATTTTACCCCCCTAGGGGCCAACGGTGAGTTTCTAATTAAAACTTCGGGGGCAAAAGGGTAATTATGATAATAACATAATAATATTGCCAGGGTTATTAGAATGTTCTGTGGTCCCCAAATTGCTTCCTCTGAGAGATCAGATTTCAGTGGCATTACGTTAAGTCAAATTTCCTTGAAAGTCAGGTGAAATGAAATGGATTTCCCTTATGGTCGAGGTGCCATCTGACAAACTGATTCCCTCTTGTATGGCACAGGCATTGAGTCTAAAAAAAGCCCTTTAGTTTCTCATCACAATGACACATCAAATCCCCCTCCCCCTTGCTTACCTCCCAGCTCAATTTAGTCAGAAGAGTTTGTGTGGTTAGGAAGTCTACTCATTTGTTTAATAGTTTTTGTTATGTTGCTCTGAACTCTCTTTAGTAATAGCACTTTGTTTCTCTGCCCCGTGTAACGAGCTCTGTGTATTGTGGCTGTGTGTAACAAGAGAACATTTGTTTTTAAGCTCAGAGATCACTGCTAGAATGCTAGCTCCAAGCACTGTAGCTAGCATGCTGATGCTTCCAGGGGCTTCCCACTGTTTTCTCTCAGCTTTCTGTGGTACCTGACAGGGATGAAGCTTTGTGGATCCCTCCTACTCCCCATTTACACACCCCCTCCATCCCAGGCAGCCCTGAGGCAGCCCACCTCCAGCTGTGGCTGCCGTTCACTGCGCCGCTTGGTGCAAGTACCGATTGCTTTGGAGTGCCTCCCCTCGCTCAAATAGGCAGTAATTACGGACTTAAAGAGGTTTAGTGGTCCAGCAAACTACATAATCACCCCCTGAATTAGCCCCAGCTCATCAGCCTCAGTCCAACGAGCAGCACTTACCACTAGCACTAGCTAGCATGTTGCACCCCCTTCCCTTTATTGCACAGAGGGAAGCACAGCAGCAGGTGTTGTGCAACATCCGGCCCCCTTAATAAATTTAGCCTCCCCTGAGCTGGAATGGGGAGGACTAATGAAGCACGCCCTCGCTCTTAGTGAGAACAACCAGAGAGTACAGACACCACACATACAGCACGCACAGTATAAGATGCTTTCCTTCATTATCAACAGAGTTCACCTTGTGCATTCTATTAAACACAACTCTACAGCACTTTGTTAAGACTTGAGACTCATGTGCATACATGCTACAGTATAATCTTCTGTATACATTTAGACCCACCCAACTGTAAAGCATTGTTCACACCCTACAGCACAGCAGTAACAGCTACAGCAGTGGCTGCTGCCCTGCATTATGTTATGTGCCCGTAGAGTTTTAGAAAAGCAAGAAAAGCGATGAATGATGCTAATCATCAATTATCAGTGAAGAAGCTGGTAATGCTGTACATTGTCTAATCCACTTTGTACTAGAGCTTTAATGACACACTTTTTACACTTTGCCTCACCAGCTAACTAGATTTATCTCATTCCCATAGGCAAGTGCGCTGTGAGATTTCCCTAAATCAACAAAAGCTGTTTTTTGAGAGGGAAAATGCTCATTAATGAATGAAAAGCGCAGCACATCTGTTTTTTTCTGAAGAGATCGAGAGATTTGATGACAAAAACTGTTTAAAGTGGGGGTTTTGCCAGTTCTGGTGTATATATCAGGGTTTCTAACAAAAAAGCAGTGTTGAATTATTCATGGTACAAGGTTTGAGTTGGTTTACCATAGTCCAATGCCATAATAGAGTCTGTTTCTGCTTTTTTTGCACTTTAGAGTACTAAGACAGGGGGGCGTTTATTTTGCGCAGACTTTGCAGAAGGCACTCTGAAACTCTCATCCTGTAGTTGGTTCATTTTGAGTCTTTCAAAAGATCTGTTTTTTCCCTGTTTTGTTATTTTGCATTGGAGCAGCCCAAATCAGAGGAAATTAGGTTAGGGGTGCTTTGTTTTTTTCTGTTGTTGTTTTGTTCGCTCTCACTCTCTTTTCTTTTTTTCTTTAATCCCCCCTTTCTCCCAGAGCCAGCTTTGTTGCTGGGTCCCTGCTCCCTAATGAAGTCAAAGGGATGTCAGTCGATGCCACCTACACAGAAAGGAATTTGAAATGGCATAGCTCTCATAGCGCAGCATGAGCACACACAGAGGATGAAACTTCCACTGAATGAGCAAGACATTTTGGAAATTGGAAGCTTGTTGTATGAGATACAACAGGCTTACAGTTTAAAAGGCTTCTTTTAAAGTCTGCTTGTGCTCAGGGTTCTGGGCATTTGTTGTTTGCATAACAATGTACTTGCCTCCCCAAATATTTAAGGTAATCTCATACACGTCTGAAAGGAGCAAGGCTACGTTTCCAGTAAACTATGTGTGTGTGCGTGTGCATGTGTGTAAGACAGTTTGGTATGATACTCTGATGCCCTTCTAGCCAAAAAGGCCCCCGGATTAGCCATTAGGCATTCCTGATGGGAAGCTCGGTTTCTACGGGGATTTGACCTGGGAACACCGAGCCGGACAGACCTGGCCGAGTCAAGGCTTTTCACTTTTACCTCAACTGCCACATGCAGGTCAATACGTAACCATGCACAATGTTGTTGATGTTTGCTGTAACCTGCCTGGTGTTTCAGGTCTTTTTTTTTTGTTTTCTGTTTTTACTGTGTCAGGGCCGTAAAAAACTGGAATGGAAGTACACTAAAGTAAATTGTTGCCCATGAACAAGTTGTTTACCACGATTCATGGCACTTTCTGGCATCCTTGTGCCTTGTGACAGACCCCAACATTCGGGTGGTAAAGTAAGCTTACTCGAAATACCATTGACCCACGTCTGTTCTCCACAGATTGTGCAGTGTCATGGCCTCTTTTTGATGCACGGCATATGACTGTGACAACATATGATTTTCCTCTCTCTTATTCCTCCCTCTATCCTCTTTCATGGTTGCTGTTTTATGAAGCTAATGTGGCGTGTCAAGGCTTTTTAATGGGATGCACGGAGGCTCGAGAAGCGTGTCTTTAAATAGAAATATATGCAACGATAACACCATAATGTTAATGGCTAAAGAAGGAACAGGACTGAGAGGACTGTGGCTGCAGTGAATTGGTTAGGAAAGATGGAATCACACACATTACAATGGAGATGTAATGGTAAAATGTAGGCTAGCATTTACAATTCTGTATAAATGTGTTACACAATGTGTACAATGTGTACACAAAAACATTCAAAGATTGAATTTTTCTATCATATTCATGGCATTTTTTTCAATATTTTTGTCATTTTTATATTAAAAATGTGGATACCTTATGTTTGAGCTAAAGCCAAATTAAAAGTAAACAAAGGGGGAAGTGAGGGGAAGAGACAGCCAGAGAGAGAGAGAGAGAGAGAGAGAGAGAGAGAGAGAGAGAGAGAGAGAGAAGAAGAACAAGTAGAAAGACAACTGTTTTTGCTGAAGAGGTGAGATGAAGAGAAGGGAGAACAGTAGCAAGATAAAAGACATTTCTGAAACAGCCCTCCCCTCGTGGTGAAGTGGAGCATCCCTGACAAAAGAGTGACTCAGATTCTCTCTTTCTTTTTCTCCCCCCTCTTATTGCTTCCGAGAGACTAAGGCGAGGCCTAATACAGTTTGAGAGTCACAGAAATAAAAAAATAGGGAGCCATGACCTTTAGGAAGTCAGTTCTTAAGATGAAAGTAAGATATTGTTTGGGCAGTTTGTCCAGTAGAGAAACAATTCAGTCTACATAATATGTCTAGCCATGTGTCTTGTCAAAGTAATCCTGGGCATTGCTCCATGGAAATAGCTGCTCCCATATAGTGAGCCATTCTAGCTTCGGGTTTCTCAAACATAAATGAAGAAGCAGAACAGGAAATTCAGAAACATAACGGTGCAGCTGCTATAATGTAAAGGTTGGGTAACTTCCAAAATATAAGTCTTTTAAAGTAAGATGTGTCATTACTTTGCAATATTTTTGTAATGTAATATTAGTTCATTAAGTCAGACCAAGATGAAATGAGACCAAGGTCCACACAAGATGAGATTCAATTCAAATATTACTCTAACAGTATGTATTCTGCAGAGCCTTATTATAATCTAAATGATGTAGCTTTATTTTAAGTAATTTATCAAATAAATAATGAAGTCATCCGATTACTACTATTGTAGCACTGGTAATTGTAATGGTTGACATTTCCTTCTGCCACTCTGCCTAAAATACTTTTCTCCTGGCTTAGACATGGGACAGGGGGAGTAAAGAGAGGTTTGAAGAATATTTATGCTGTTATCTCTTTGTTAAACCCCTAGGGCTCCAGATATCCATTTCCATGTCTCCTCCCCTGCCTCCTTCTTCCCTCTTCCTCTCTTTCCTCCTCTCCGTCTATTTAGACAGGGGTAGAAAAGAACGGTCAGAAAGGGAGGGGATGTTACTGATGCTCTGTTACTCTCTGACACACACACACACACACACACACACACACACACACACACACACACACACACACACACACACACACACACACCACACACAGCTGAACTTGAAGGCCCAGCAAGCTCAGTGGTTCAAATAAGTAACACACAAATTCTTGCTAATATTAACACACAACAAAACCGACTTGCACGCACACCCCCCCCCCCGCTTGCACAGTAACACACTCTGATTGATAAGACACACAGAGGAGAGAAGCAAAAACACACACCCTTCCTGGCAACCACATGCTCAGAACTGAGCAGAAAGAAAGCAAGCAGGGGGGGAAGTTCTCATGAAAGGAGTTTTATATTTGGAGAACACATATCATTAAGATAGGCGGAGGGAAGGGAGGGAAAGATGCGCAGAAACTTTCCATCTGCTCTTCTAAAGAACATGTTATTGCTTTACTCAAAGGTCTCTCTCTCTCTCTCTCGCTCTCTCTCTCTTTCAAACAGCTGAACTACTGCCAAAGGCCGTTAAGACACCAGAATCACTCACAGAATCACTCACAGACAATATTAAAACTCGGCGGCCTGTTGCTAAACGAGAAACTTAATCATAGTGTTTTGGCAGATAGGAGCTAATTTGGCAGTTTAGAAAAAGGACTACAACAGTTATGATGTACTGGCTTTCAGACCCTCTCTTCCTGGTAACTCTTCCATTAAGTGTGTGTTATTTTGTACGTGAAAGCTCTGGCACTTAGGCACGTAGGAGGTTGTAATAAGGCCAAGATGCAGTGGTGGCAGACATTTTCAGATCCTTTACTTTGGTAAAAAACAGATAAACCACAATGTAAAAACATTCAATTACAAGTATAGGTCTACATTACTTTATTTTTAATTTTTTTTACCTCAATTAAAAGTTGTTTTTTAATGTTTAAAAAGCATTTTCATTCTGTAGCTATTGCAGATGGAGCTATTGTGAGCTGTTGTGTAGTTGATTCTGTAACAAGTAATCACATAAGCACAAGAACCTCAAAAATGTTCTTATTTCAGTACTTGAGTAAATATACTTGGTTACAATCCATCACTGGCAGGATATGTGCAACTAACACATATTTCTCCCAGTACTGCTGTCATCAAATGCGTGTCTGTCTGTGTGTGGCTAGTTATGTATATCTGTCGTTCTGCGTGTGTTGTTCGGGAAGCTTGAGGGAGGGAAGTACTGAAACAGGGTGTATTTGTGCTGTACTGTGTCCCCTGGCATGGCTGCAGCCCCCCCCCCGATATCACGAGGCAGACACTCCGGCTTCCACTCATCTACGACATGTAGAATGGACACACTGATCTTTTCATTTGTTTGTTGAGAAGAAAGACTTAAAAGACACATTGTTCACACGATTAGCTTCAATATGTCAGCATGTGAGTGTGTGTGGTAGCTATATGTAAAGTGCTCAATGTGTCAAAACATCAGATGACACAAACCCTAAAGAATAAAGTTTTCTTATTTTCTATACACGCGGGCAGACGAGTGGTGCCCCAGTTATTTAATTCTGATACACTATCTGATCAGTTTACAGTATGGAAAATACACACACACACACACACACACACACACACACACACACACACACACACACAAAGATGGTTGCAGAAAAGAAGTGGACATATATTTGGCCAGAGGCGACAATGCAATTATAACTTAGCGCATGAAATTAGCCTCCTTGTGTTCCCATTCCCCACAACCAATCACATGGACAAGGGAAGGCTGGGGAAAAAATCACCCTCTTCTCTCTCTGCTGGGTCATCCCAGCATTAAACACAATCCTGTTCATTATTCGCTGAAAAAACTGTAATGAAAAAATGAAAACGCTGGCGCCGCACTGATTTTGCACGTCTGATTGACTATTTAGTGTGTGTGTTCTTGTTAGACATGCTAAATATTATAGCCATATGCGTGGCGCCTATTGTTGGTCACATAACACCGAAGAATAACTAGATACATATTTTGTCAGGGTGGCCTGTTTTTATCATTCAAATACATTTTATCATTAAAAAAGGATTTTGTGTTGGTGCTAAAAAGCCAAAACACACATGTAGCCACTCCCTCATTTTTCAAGTTTTGTGTGCTCTTTGTCTGTTTTCAAGGAAGTATTTATTTTACAAAAATCACTAGGTAGGTTATTGGGTGGGAAAATGAAAACACTTGTGCACACTTTAATGATTCTCTTTGGCTATTTAGGTATCTCTTCTTAGTGTCCTAAATGTATACCTAGCATTTTGGAATATACATAGTTTCCAGTTAGTGATATCCCTTCAACAATCTATTCTCTCCCCCTCTCCTCCCACCTCTTCTCCTCTTTTATGGCCTGCCTATGGTGTTCAGCACAGTCCATGTCTTGTCTTAGTCATGAACAGCACATTGTCCTCCACGAACAAGACCCTGTGCAACCCCCCCCACACACACACACACACACTTTAATATAAATCAACACACTGCCTGGGTTCACATTCATCCAATTTATTCATTCTATATATTTAAACAGGTGGCTCAACTATAACTGTTCTCAGCCGGCTTCTCGAGAAGGTGTTACAGTCAGAAGTTTGTATTTAAACATTGGACTTGAAGTTTGTTTGGGTAGTCTTTCATGTGTAATATTTATGAGTCTTCGGATAAATATAAAATAATCCCAGAGTAAGGAAAAAGTCATATATCAATCAATGCAAATTGTCTTGTTAAAACAAACTCCCCAACAAGTGAGCACCTCTAATATCAAGGTGATGCGGCGTGATGAAAGAGAATTATGAGAGTTAACAGTATGAAAATGAGAATTATCTCTGTGTGAACACTGATTTACATGTAACATTGTTCCATCCTGAAAATTGGATTAAATGACTTGAGTACATTTCTGTTCCTGTGTTAAGCTGGTACTTAAAAGGATGAAACATGGAGGGGTTTCTTTAGTTAAGTTATTTACAATCAATGTACCAAACTGCAGAACTAAACACAACAAAATGGCAAACTTAACATGAGTCATGTTATAGTACAGCCTGGTAGCCCACTACAATGAGGATAAAAGCAAACAGCAGCAATAAAGACAAGAGATTTTACATTCTCGTCTGTATTCTATCGGGTTAACGTTACATATTCCCCGCTCACTGATTACATATGCAGCAGGGTGAAGGGGGGGGCCATCTACGGGAATATATTTGTGTAAGAGGCTGCCTAATTACCAGAGCTGGTTCTCCACTTCACTTAACTTTCTAATTGGCTTGCCTTTCTGGCTGCCATTAATTACAAGATTTCATATTCCATTAATGATCGGGGGGAGAGAGGCACTTTAATGTGAACACACTCACACATACTTACAGTATACATCCAGATTCACACACACATACACACACACACACACACACACACACACACACAGGCACATACTGACACTTACGCACCAATGAGCATGAGCACACGTCTCATTTTCTACCTCTCATTACGCAGTATGATTGTGTGTGTGAGTGTGTGTATAACCTGTGCCCTACAACAAGCCTTTCCTTCTAAAAGGCACATCAAACCATTTTTTTAAACAACAAATAGCTTCATTAAACAATTTGTGGTCAGCCTTTTTCTCATAGATGTTGCCTTTCTCACCTACAGCATCCCTACCCGTCAGAAGAACAGAAGAAACAGCTGGCGCAAGACACAGGCCTCACCATCCTACAAGTGAACAACTGGTAAGTCATTTCAGAGTTTACATGCAGTCGATTCTAGGGGTTTCTACCCCCAGGCTATCCAAGTTCTTAATGATTAATGCCTACACTCCCCCCCTATTTTCATCCCACACACACACACACACACACACACACACACACACACACACACATAACACTTACTGAATCATCCTCACCTAGATCAATCCATCTGAAGACATATGGCCTGGAGTGATTTTCCAAACTAACAGACTAACTCAGCCCAAACATGAGCATCCATGGTAATTAAGAATCAAACTACCATCTGAAAACATCCAAAGAAATCATCCAACATGCAAGTTGGATGGTTTTATTGGATGTTATTCCAGTTAGACAAGAATGATTAGGAAAAAAAGTGTGGCAGCCATGAGACTAATTATATGGTTTTACTTTGACTTATTTTGGTGTATGGCTTTTTGTAGCACCTTTTACTTTAATTAACACTTGTTTTAATCAATAAGTGAACATCTAATTTAGCATTAAATACCAGTTTATGCACTGTATTGTCTTTGAAGCTAGCTTAAAGTTAATACTATCTTTTTCAGAAATATTTAGCCTTGCACTTCAGCTACTTCCACAGATGACAATGACATATTTTGATTCCAAATAACATTTGAGAATCACTGTAAAGTTAAACTAAGAAACAGAAAAGGAGTTACTTTTCGGCATTACATTATAACAGCAGCTGCTCGTTATTTGCTGTTTAATATATGTATGTACTGTATATATACATACAGTATATATTGTATATACAATATCTATTCATTAATAATCACTTTTTGGATTGTCCACTGACCCTATGTCCATTTATTGTTATTTAGTTCCTTTTCATTATGCAAGTTTCATTCATTTTAAGTTGTTCTTGTTAGCAAGGAGCCTAGCTTAGAAGGGCCCAGCCTGATTGCCATCCTGATTAATGCTCTGTAAGGGCCAACTAGCCTATTAATTGGGCACGAGCGTGACTGGCCGATGCCATAAAATAAGGTTCTTAACTAGCAGTTTTAACCTTAGGTAGCCCTTTTAAAGGTAGAAAGGGGCCCTATGTCCTTGTGCGGCTAGTCTTATCAGAGAGATGGCTATCAGCACTTGCTTAGTGTTATTAGCCATGTCTAATTAAAGGGGCTGGAGTCTGGGTAACTGAGGCAGCGTCCAGGCTGAGGGTGTTTGATCTGAGCAGCCCTTAAAATAATCCTTGAAAGTATAAGTTAGTTGCTAGGTACAGGCATTAAAGTGGAGACAGCAGAATGGCAAAGAGCAGCAGAGGGAGAGAGAGAGAGAGAGAGAGAGAGATAAGGAGAGAGGGAGAGAAAGAGATGAGATAAGATAAATCCCCATTACCAGCAGTCTAATGATGTTAACAATATTCCCAGCCATTGTTCAATCTGAGATCTCAGAGACAGACAGACGTTAGATTAGGGTATGTTGTATCAGTCTATGGAGAATTCATTTTATTCCAAGCCAAAAAAAAAAAAAACACACACACACACACACACACAGGCAGAAAAAGGCCTCCTGACCAGAGGGAATCCTGTAGGTTATCAAATCACGTGACCCCTCTGAAATCCATGGGGGATCAATTCTTACAGCTGAGATAAAGCCAAGGTGTGTGTGTGTGGGTGTATGTGTGTGTGTGTGAGTCAGACAGTCACTCTGTCAGTTGCAGGAACAGTAGCTTGGTCACTTAAGGCTCTCATTCTGTTTGTTGTTTTTATTGGTAGGGGGATGGCAACACGCCCTGAAGGTGTGTGTGTATTTGTGCATGACCAACACACACTGTGTAAATCGTGGGAGGTTAATCTTGGTTTGTAGAAGATGTTCTGTGTGTGTGTGTGTGTGTGTGAGTGTGTGTGTGTGTGTAAGAGAGGGGAACCGGGGGTGGTTAATCTAAGGAGTATTAGCTGTTAAACCCTTCATGCTGAGATCCCGCTGCCCCCTCACATTTTGTTGTATACAAGTGTGTGTGTGTGATTGTGGTTGTGTGTGTGTGTATGTGTGTGTGTGCACGCTTGTCCAGAGGCATATTTCTATGCACAGTTGTTCGAGCTAGCGAGCAGTACATTGAAGCATGGAAGGGTGATTGAGAAGGAAAACAATAAAGTAAAAAGATGGGGTGACGGAGAGATAAAGACAAAGAAATGGAGAGAAAAGAGATTGAAAATAAGAAGATGAGGAGTGTTGGATAAAGAGGAGAGAATAAAAAGATGACAGAGAAGAAAGAAAGATAGATGGAGAGACCATCAGAGAGAGAGAGAGAGAGAGAGAGAGGTTAAGTTAGGGGAACTGCCATTTCACAGGCGTGTTGTTCTGCTGCTTGGGAAGCCCCGTCATTGGGTGTCTCCATAGCAACCCTCGGTGATGTTACCTCCTGACCCACTGATTTGGCGAAGTCAATTTCCCTAGCAGTGATTCTGTTTGTCAGTGCTGTTGATGAACACACACACACTTGCTCATACACATACACAAATGTGTGCATGTCTAAATTCTCTCAGAGTTGCACGCAGACACATTGCCTCATGTACCAAATCAGGTCTACAACTGTGACATCAAGGCAAGGAGGACTTCAGAAAGCATAAAACACTTAGTGAGAGCATGTTTCACGGTCATACGCTGGCCATTGATGAACCACAGGTCATTCATGCTTGTTGTCCCAACAGGGAAAGACCTTACAATGAAAAACATGTACAACTGACACAGAAAACGCACAATGCAATCATGTCACATCTTTCAGCATGAAACAGTATGAGCACACACTCTCCCTTTCTCTCACTGCATGACACACACACACACACACACACACACACACAATTGCTCATAAACCCACATAATGTCTCTCTCTCTCTCTCTCTCTCTCTCTATGTCTCTCTTTTTCTCTCTCTCATGCACTCACACGCACCATAGATGTGTTAACACACATGTCGGTGTGTATTATTGATGAGTGAGCATGCAGTAGGGCTCAGCAGATTAAATAAAAATGCTAAAGGCCAGCAAGGGGCGCAGATCACTCATGAATTATTGGCAGAAATACGCTGCACCAGGGAATCTCAATTTGAATGAAAAGTGTGTGTGTGGTAATGCATGTGCACATTAACACAGCAATATCATATATTGAGAATGTACACACATACTGTGTACATCCAAATGTAAATACTTTGAGACATTCATACATAGTAGCCTATACAGTACATGCACAAACAGAAATGCAAAGTCAAACACAGACTTTCTAGACAGGTTAGGTATGTACACAGAGTATAGGAGTGAATTGTTTCCACACAAGCATACCGCAGACACACAAAGATAAGTCCCCACGTGACACAAATGAACACACACTTACTTAAACACTCATGCTCACGCAGTTAAATGCTAAAAAGGTTATTTTTTAATGAATACACATAGAAAAGCCAGTGTTGAACTGTTTTTATGTTTGTATATCTGAATATATTTTGAAGACATGAACGATTATATCATGCAATAGATTTAATTAACATCTCATTGTGGTTTGTAGCCAAAAAAAAAGAAGTGTCCTTTAACATTACAACCCTTAACCTACTCACACATTGTAAACGACTCTGAATGGGCAGCAGCTAAAAGCTCAAAGCGTAACATATAAAATGTCTCTCTCTACTTTCTCTTTCTCTGGCTACAGTCAGTATCTCTCTGCTAAGTTCTCCTAACGCTCCGGTGATGTAAAAATCGATGGCAAGGTCATCAGGTTTCCCTTGTTGGCTGCTTCCCCCCTCCCTTCCTGCCTGCAATTTAATAATGCCCCTTTAAAGGCAGTGTTTAAGCCTCGCCGAGCGATTGTTTTGTCAATAAGACCTCCTTTTACGAACGTCTTAAAAGCATAGACAGGGAGAGAGCGAGGGAGAGAGAAAGCGAAGAAGTATTTAAGAGGGCAGAGTGGATGGACGTTGAGGCTACTTAGGAAGGAGCAGGGTGGCACGTACATATATGCCGCTTATCGGGTTTCTGAATGGACGAGCAGGGGGAGAACAGAGGAGAGAAAGAGACGAGGAAGGAGAAGGAGAACAAGTGAGTGGGGAAGGAGCTTGAAACATAAAAACATGGAGGGAGAATGAGCCTATGTTGTTTAAACAGTAAACTTGTACATGTTCTGGGAACACTATGGCAAAGCCATAAAGAAGTCATAAAGTACAAGAAACAAAGTCGAATAATCAGACAATATTTTACATTTTTGTTACTTTAAATTATTAATTTTGTAATAAACCTTTAAATAATATGAAGGAGAGACAAACAGGTAGAGTGAGATGAGTTGCATGGTTCAGTATGTTGACAGACTAGAGAGAGAGATGCTGGAACTTGTTGGAAGGAAGACTTCTGAGGTGTGTGCGTGTGTGAGAGTGTGTGAGTGTGTGAGTGTGCGTGCGTGCGTTTTGGAATTAGCAGGCCCAGTTTCAGTCCGTGCCCTAGAGCCTGTATCATACACTGCATCTCTGTCAAGTTGCTTCAGCCTGAAACTCCCTGACATTACAGCAAATACCATACACACACACACACACACACACACACACACACACATGAACACACACGTTTGATACACACAAGATATGATCTCACCCTCAGATTTCAACTCAGTGTTAAAATGTGTAAATCATCTCAAAAACCATATTGTTGTCTGAAGTCTGTTGCTACAGATAGCCTTTTACAAGAATCTTTTTTAGCTTGTGTAGACACCACCCTGGTAATGTATGTAGACGTGTGTGTGTGTGTGTGTGTGTGTGTGTGTGTGTGTGTGTGTGCTTATAATGCTTATACATACTATAGGTGTCCATGTGCAAAGATACACTGTGAACCAAACACCCCCCCCTTCTTCCTCTCACTCGTTCTGTTTCTCTTACATCACAGCACGCCGCCTGAGGCCAAACCTGCATTTCTCTCCCGTCTTTTTTTTATTCCTTCCTCTTTTCTCCCCACTTCTCTCCCTTGCTTTTCAACCTTCTTTTGTAGTAGTGGAGGGGGGGGTGTCCAAAACATAAAAGACGGTATAAGGGTAATGCCAGGGTCTGTGTTGAAGCACAAGTACTCGAAGTACTCGCCACCTTTAGTCAACCACTATTCTCCCGCTCAAGTTTCCCTGTGTTGATCAAACTCTGGAGTCAGCGGGGACAAGGAGCTATTTTAGAGATGTTAACTAAATAAATCCCCTTGAAATAGGTAGAAATAGATATACTTATCTAATTTAGCTAATTATAACAAGCTACATTTCAAATGTAAGCATGTAATCTGTTATAATCTGTTTTTTCTCAAACTGTTACCCATTTGTCCTCACATCCACTCCTTTCATGTTTGCTGACTGTGGATGTCAACTGCCTAAAACTGCCTCCATTTCTGGGCAGTGAGAAGGATCCCCATAGCGATGGCTGCAGTGAGCCAGCGGGGGAAGTGACACGCGCAGATACAGGATATGACACGAGCAATATGGGGGGGATTTAGGTCACCACTGTGTGTTTGCAGCAAGCCCTGTCAGCAATAGTGGCTCTGTTTGACATTGGTCATCTCTGTGTGTGTGTGTGTGTGTGTGTGTGTGTGTGTCCGTGTGTGAGAACACTGTATTAATTTACAGCAAATACATGGACTACATAAAAAAACACAGAAGGAGAGTACTGCTAACAGAACTTCTACATAGACATACACAGTCACTTGTACACACACACACACACACACACACACACACACACACACACACACACACACACAAATACATACATTTTGATCCAAGCCCAAAGGCTAAAGGACACAGACTCAGTCCAATGTTGTGTTTGTGGAGTTTGTGGAGTGGGCAGCACAGGGCAGCCATGTTGTTTCTGGGTAAAGCCAGGCTTCAAGCACCCTCTCTCTGGCATTGATAGATGACTGGACAACAGAGTCCAAGACTGTCTGAATGTGTGTGAAGGGAAGCAGGAACAGAGATAAAAAGAGTGACGGAGTTGTAATGTTGTATTCTTGTTCTCTGCCTTTATTTCTTTGTCTTCTTTGTCTCATGTTTTCTGAACTTTTTCTTCCTTTCTCTCTTTCTCGCCACTCTCTCTCTCCCACCCTCGGTATATATTTTGCCTTTTGGCAAGTCCTACTTAGAGGCCAGTGAATGTTGGAAAGGCAGCCTAGTCAGAGCCAATGAGTTCATGTATGTTTTTCAAGTGGCCAACATTTCCTCTCTATAACTTTGTGAGGCACCTGGTTGTCATGGACACGCACTATACACACACACACACACACACACACTGAGAGCTCTTCTCCAGTGTGTGTGTGTGTGTGTGTGTGTGTGTGTGTGTGTGTGTGTGTGTGTGTGTGTGTGTGGTTACCCAGCCTGTCACTCCACTCTGTAAAACCAGCTTTAGTGGTAGATTCATGGCTCTCTTAATGGACACTGGGCTCTTGGGTAGTGGAGCAACAGGGAGTGTGTGTGTGTGTGCTTACATACGTGTATTTTATGTGTGTGCAGTAATGAGGATTAAGTGACCCTGTGGCTGCTCTCAGTCTAAAGCTCCTTTTAAATTTCACACTGTTTTCTTATGTTTCCCTCCATATGTGGCACTGGATCCAACTAATCCACCTCATGTTATTAGAAGCTGGATCAGCAGACCAACATGTACTGATCAGTGGGTGGGTCTGTGCTTTGCATGCATTTGGAGATGGTTGCCCGCCAATAAAGACTTGTATGCATTGCTGACTCAAAACACAGGCCTCCTGTCTAATAACAGCCTAGCTGTAGCATTTATTGGTCATGTGACTCCCAGAACCTTACTTGTCAAATGTGTGTGTGTGCGTGCGTTCGGTGTGTTTTCATATTGTTTTTTTGAGTTTGTTCATGTGTGAGCATGCATGTGTGTCTGTCACAGTGCCACAGCTAACCCTAGGTATTATATAAGATACCACACCTTCTCCACAGAGCCTTTTTGTATCGAAGGTTTAGAAGCAGAAAGGATCATGGGATGGGTGTGTTTTCGTATATAGGAGATGTATGGACCTGCAACGTGCAGCTATGTGTAGGCAATTGATTGGTCTGAGCAGCTTTGGGGAAAACAGTGAAAACAATGCTAATCGTTGACAAGTGAGCGCATGTAGCAGAATGAGTGCCTTGAGTACGTTTGTAATTCTGTGTATGCATGTGTTTGTACGTGTTGAAAGCTGCACTGGAAAAATAAGGGCTATATAGTCTCCTCGCACACACACACAATATTAGGTGTAGCTTACTCATCGATAGTTGCATCCCTTTTTGCACAATCCACATCTTGGCTCAAAGCTTAACATTATTCAAAATCAGCCTGCGTTCAGGGTGTCACAAGCCTAAAACATTGGGAACCACTGCTCTAAATTATCTTTCTTCTCCTTCTATCCCAATCTCCATCATAGAAAAAATGTAGAAATGTAGAAAAAAATATAAAGGATAATTCTCATTCATGAAAATACTTAAATGCATAGACTGAATGTAGAATCTACTCATCTGAATACCAAGAAGTGTCATGGCACTTGTAAAGTTACTCTTCAGTGTTTAAATACTGTGTCTAAGTTGTTTAAGCAGTATTGGCGCAAATACAAATCATGTAAACACTATAAATGCAATGTAATACAGTAAAAGTGAATTGTGGATGCAAATAGAGTTCTGCAAGTAGCTGCATTAGTTTATGTAAACTACTCTGAAACATCTAATAGAAGACCTGAGAATGACACTGAGGAGAACAGAAAGAGAGGAAGGGAGGGAGCTACGTGGGGAAAAGAGAAGGAGGTGGTTTATGAGTTAACTCATCAACTGAGGAGAACAAGGGGAGAAACTCATAACTGTAATTCCCTCACACACCCACATGCAGTACGCTCACATACATACATACACACATGCAGTGTGCAGGTACATGCACACAAATCCACTGCCACCCCCTGCTGTGCATAAGAGAACGTGTGAGCTCTAATAAAACAACTAATTACTTAAGAAGATGGAGATGTGCTGGGACACAGGACCTGATAATAAAGTTCTGCAGGGATGCAAGGTGTGACATAAGAATGGAAGTGTGTGTGTGTGTGTTTGTGTGTGTGTGTTAGTGTGTGTGTGTGTCTGTGTCTGTGTCTGTGTGTCTGTTTGTTCACCAGTGAGTAGGAAGGATATTTGTTCTAGACATTAATTGTGGTTGAGCAGCAGACAATCGATAGCCACGCAGTGACAACCTGATAAGCTACATGATTCTACCCGTCAGAGCTCGCTTTCTTTTTAGTGCTTTTAAATCAAATTGATTGGCAGGCAGGAGGAGTGTGTGGTTACACAGTTATTTTCAGCGGCTCTAGGTTTGAATATGAATATGAATATGTAAACTTCTGTCAACGTGCACTGAAATCCACCACCGGCTCCTGATGTGCTGGAATATCCAGCTTTTTATAAAAGTGAGGTGTGTGCAGGCCTGTGCATGTGGGTGCACATTCTCTCAGATTACTAATGTAAAGTTGGTAGTGAGTGCAGTGGACGTGTATGTGTATGTGCACATTTGTGCGTGTCTGTGTATCTCATATTACTAATATAATATTGGTGGTGGGCTCAGGAGATGTGTGTGAGTATGTGTGCCACAGAAACTGAGAACTCCACATGAATTTAAATCATTGAGCTTGCAGAGTAACCTTTTGTATATCCAATCTGCATCTTTCCACTGCTCGTTATTAAATTATCCCCTAATTGGTCACGCAACAAAGGCAGCTGATGAAAAAGACAATTTCTTGCTTTTAATTGGGCATTTCACGTGTGCTTCGTGTACACCTGTGTGCGGCTGCCTCAACTAAGTGTGTCGGTGTACGTGCGTGTGTGTGTGTGTGTGTATGTGTGTGTGTATGTGTATGTGTGTCTCGGGTGTAATGAGAATAGGACATTAGCAAGGGCTTGGCAGACGCCGTTGCAATCAGTTCCACTCTTTCCAGAGAAGGAGGGAGAGGGGCGGAAGGATTAATCCAGACATTAGCAATCTCAGAAGGAGAAATAGATTGGAGCCAGAATAACAAAGAATCAAATTCACCCAGTTTGCTCATATGACTTTTAAACGCCTTCAGTTCTGGTGTAACATATGGCCAACATGTTTTTGATCCACTGATACATAGATACATGCTTACGTCAAGGATGTGTGCCCACGATGGGAATCAAACTCATACCCGTGGCAGTGTTCACACCATGCTTGATTCCCTGAACTACACAAGGCCACATTTTAAGTCATTTTCTTTCCTTCTGCTTGTCTTTTGATGTTTTTTTGCCCAACTTTAGGCGTACCACCAGTGGTGTGTCATGCCAAAATAGCCCAGCTATTGTTGCACTGAGTGGAGCTGAATAGTGCAGTTCATTGTGTTGTGATGGGAGGCAGGGGAATGAACAGGCCATAAACACTGGCCCTATAGCACCCAGGGGTCGTACAAAGGTGAAGCCTCATTCCCCCTTATAGAGGAGCTCCGCTTTTCTCTTCTCTCCCTTTCCTCTCTGTTTCTCCATCACTCTTTATCTCTCTTAAGGTCTTTTCCCCTGTTTTATTTCCTCTCTCGATTCCCCCACTTTTTCTCTCTCTCACCCCTACTTCTCTCACAGTCTTTCTCTCTGTCAGTTTATTAACGGTCACAGCAAGAGTGTCTGGTTTGCAGACCAGAGCCCCTTGCCTTTTTCCCCCTCTCTCTCTCACTCCTCCTTCCCTCCCATTCTCCCGCTCTCCATCGCTCTGTTCCCCTGGCTGCTATTATGAGAGGCATTTTATCCTTTGTTCCAGCCCCCATGGTGCATCTGGCCTCAGATATGGGGACGACAGGGACAGGAAACCGACGAGAGTTCTTGCAAGGAGGAGGGGGTTTGGTGGGTTAGAGTGTGAGTTCGTTGCTGGGAGGTGGACCGCCAGTTTCCACCATACAGGGAAGGAATGATAAGGAGGGAGCGAGCAGGAGAAGGAAATAGATACAGAGGGGGACGGAGAGGGAGGTATGAGAGGCAGTGCCACTGTAGTTGTTCTTTTAGGAGCAGCATTTGTACGTTGAGTAGCAGCCGTAGTAGTGATAGTGGGATTTTTTCTTCATTGATACATAGTGCCATATTTCTGGGAGGTCACATCATGTTACAAGTTACATTCCTCCCTTAGCCCCTTTGTACCAGGAACAAATGCCTGACTTCCTAAGAAGTGCACGCTTATTGCCAAAACAACCTCCGTTGTTGCATCAGTGTATTTTAGAGGGAGCTAGAAGGAACCACATTTTGCATGAGAGAAATAAAGAGGAAGGAAAGAAAAGTGTAAGGGAGAAAGAACAGAGTTGAAAAAAGGAGAGGTCAACAGTTAGCCAGTGCTGGCCTTAAAATGACCTCGTCCTGCTCTAACGGGCCTAGAGAGGAGAAGAGAGAAGAGGAGAGTTAAAGGAATGCTCAGGCCTCCACAACCCTCCTTGCCCTCTTCCCTTGCTCCTCCTCCCATATCTCCCCCAGCAAAACAGGGTAGCGAGGGATGAAGGGAGGGAGGGGGTGTTAGTGATAAAACTCCAGACGTTCCCTCATTTGATGGTGCGCTGCCATGTCAGTGCATTCTTTTATTTCTCACTAGCTCTTTCTGTGTCTCTCCTCCCAAATTCCAATTCAACATATTGTAACAAATAGACTACAAAATTGCCAAAGCATCAAGCTCAAAGGTTGATATTTCCTGTTGCTTTTTCTTTTTCTTTTTCTAAGATCATTGCACCTCACAGAAAACTCTTCTTGCACCCCTGTCAAAAATCAACAATTTTTCTAAAGCGGCTTATAGTACAAGATATAAAAATGATCCCAAATCAATCCAGGGGAACAATAAGGCTGCGGATAATTCCCCCTTTCTATTTGCTATCTGTCTCTTTCACTCTCTGTCTCCTCGTTACCCTGCAGCTATGTCGGTAGAAGGTGATACAGGATAGATAGCAGGCAGAAAAAAAGAAGTAGCACCATAAAGCAGTTAGAGAAGGAATATTAAAGAGATATAAAGCCATTCACCTATCAAGGGTCAAACAGATGCACCAGCTAGTGTCCTTTTGTTCCTGTCCCTCCTCCTCTCCTTTCTTTTGACCTCTTAAATGCTTTTTTTTCCAGCTTTAGAAGTATTGCACTACTATTGTGTTCTTAAAGTTCAGCTAATGCTCCCCCTTTTAGAGATGAAATAGAAGTGTCCGGTGGGGCAACAGCAGGAACACATAAATCAAGTCAGAAGCCCCAAGAGCCCTCTCTCCTTGGGGTCATTACAGGTCAAAGGGTCATTTCACAAGGGTTAGACTGAGCAAGGCCGGAGCGCTGCCTGTGGGATTGTGTGCAAGGGCGTGAATCTGTGTGAATGGACGTAAAAGAGGGAGAGAGATTAAGAGTGTGTGTGTGTGTGTGTGTGTGTGTGTGTGTGTGTTTGTGTGCATGCGCAGTAAATGTTCTGACCGTGTGCTTTTATTGGAGGTCACGGGGTAAAGGGTTTTGTCCAAGCCTCTATGTACCAAATCCTGCTCCTGTGAAAAGACACACGCATAGTCACTAAAAAAAGCTCCTGCTGTCACAATGTAACACATGGTCACCTGTCTTAACAGGGTATCACCCAAAACAATGCCTCTCACCAGTGGCAACGTGACATGTTTCTGTCAGCAACACTTTCAACACTGCCACGCTCGAAGCCAAGTGTGTTAAACAGTCAGCAATCTCAGCTTGTTGTAAGGTTGAACGTCCCCAACAAAGCGAGATGGGTCGACATTTTTCAAACAGGCGGAGAGAAAAATCCTGGTTAAGCCTCGCCCCACAAAGACTCCAGTGTTCAGGCTGATGGGACTATGTATAAGCTGAGGCTGTGCAAGTTTATACAAGTCGTGACAAGTCGATTAGCAACACTGTTAAGATGTGACTTTTGCCGTAACTATATTGGGGCTTTACCTGAGCTCAGGGTTGCTTAGGGGAGAATAATTTCTCCAGATCTCTGTTATGGTTAGGTAAGAAAAAGAGACTGGTTTGGCAATGGTTTTGTTTTCGTGCTGTGTGCCAAGATTTCCAAGGTCTCAGTCAGCAATTTTTGCCTGATCTTGTTGTGATAAATACACTGACTGTGTTTCTGTTTCTTTGTCCCTTCTATTTCCTCCTTCTCCTTCCTCTCGTCATCTTCTCCAGGTTCATTAATGCCAGGAGGAGAATAGTCCAGCCCATGATTGACCAGTCAAACCGTGCAGGCAAGTCTCCTATAGTTACTGTATTCAAGTCACGCAGGCGAAAGCCGTCCATACTCCATGCACCCGGAGGCCCCTCAGCTGGTAAATACAGGACTGAACCCCCATCCTGGAATGTCCAAAACATCCAGTGAGGGGGCTTTTCCCTTCACTGTCGTGACTGACCACTAAAATTAAGAACCAAAACATTACAACATTAACAGCAACTATTAATCACCTTTGAACTTTGAAGTGCCATTTGGGGTGATAAACTTTTTATTAATTATAAAATCTAATTATTTGGCTGAAAATTAGTTAACAAGGAGTGGATTTTTTTTCTTAGCCTGTAAACAAAACTAGCTGTGTTCTTAGTGAAGTTTGCTCTTAACCCCCCCCCCCAACCAGGCAAAGGGAAAAAAAACACTCTACCCTTCCTCCCTGGCTCAAACCAAAACATAAAGAGAACTACACCCATCTCTTTTTTTGTGGGTGACCGTTGTTTGGCTTTTTGGCTCCAGACCTGTTTTTACCCCCCCGCCCCCGTCAACCCTATTTGCGGCTGTTTCAGGGAGCGAGGGGAGTGAGCGGTCCCCCTGGTGCATGGCTTGGTTTGGACTGCCGTAAACTTTATTACCTGTAATAGGGGTCAGAGGTCAGGGTTGCATTAGGGGCGCAGTAAAGTTCAAAGACATTCAGTGGGGCCGAGTTCTTGCTTTTGCTTGACTGACCCCCAAACAGCCTGATTCGAAGGTAAGTGGATTTCTATGAGAGTAGAACAATGGAGGCGAGCAAAAAATAGGAACCATATCAGGTTTCACTTATGGTTGCTGCTCAGTTATAGGCAGTATTTATTAGATAAAGCATTTAGGTAGGAGCACATTCTGAGGCCACTCAGCAAGAATGACTTATTGTTAATACAATGATCAAAGCTTCAGCCTGGAACTGATTTTGTCCTTCTGATCATGTTTATAATCATATATTAATAAAAGCAGCAATTATGTTGAAGGTAGTGACATAGTAGTGTTAAGGGCAAAAGTGCCATTTTGTTCTACATAAATGTTTCTGTTTTCACCTTTGCATTATATAGCAACAATGTATGATTGAAGTTTTTATATTCCTAAAGTTCCAGGCAATATTAGGTATTCATTTTCAAAATACTTCATTTGGTCAGAAAAAGATTGTTACCATAAATTCTTGATTGTTGCATATTGTGTACAATCAAAGAGCTAAAACAAGCTAATACACAACATATATGATGCTCTCAACCGTGTGGAATTCAATGATTTTAACAACTTTAAAGCTATTTAAAAAGAGAGAAAACCCTGTATTTAAATTAAAAATAATTGTATCCACACAAGGCCTCTAGTCATGTGAACATGTTTTATTGGTTTTCATTCTGAAACAGTTGTCACCTTCTCCAGATGGCTCAAATCTCACCTTAGTAAACAGTAGTGTGTGTTGAACTCTCTCAATCCGATCCCTATTAGAGCATTTAGACGCATTAAAGTCTACCAGGGGCTTACAGTGGAGAGCCGGCTGGACAGACCCGGAGCAGAAAGACGTTAAAACACAACTTCGCCTCTCTGTGCGTGCACCGGCCAACAGATGATCCTGCTTTGGCCACTGAGCCTTAATTAAAAGCACTAATTGACCACTCTGTCCCCTCCCTCCAATCCCTCCCTCCTTCTGTCTTCCTCCTCCATCCACAGTAAGTCAAGGAGCTCCCTACAATCCAGATGGCCAGCCGATGGGGGGCTTCGTCATGGACGGCCAGCAGCACATGGGAATCAGACCACCTGGTAAGGCTTTCTCTGTGTGTCTGTCCCTTTCTTTCCTCCCTCGCTTTTGCCATTTTTCTCATTTTTCTTTCCTTGCTGTTGTTAGCTCCTTTCTCAACTTCTGATATTATCTCTAGGTGTACGTGTGTTTCATACGGTATCTGCCATGTTGGTGGTTTATTTGACCAGCACACACCATGTCTTTCC
This sequence comes from Etheostoma perlongum, assembly GCA_026937815.1. Taxonomy (NCBI): domain Eukaryota; kingdom Metazoa; phylum Chordata; class Actinopteri; order Perciformes; family Percidae; genus Etheostoma; species Etheostoma perlongum. The sequence continues at coordinate 24,885,038 of CM049387.1, read as the reverse complement.
TCACACAAAAACACTTATAGTGGAATCTATATGGTCGCTGTGTGGTGGTTTAAGTGTAAGCTGGGCAGTATATGTGCATCCTCATACACAGTGATAAAGATACACACTGTACAGACACGCATACTCTACACACTGCTACCTCCCCCTCCTTCGACACACAAACCAGAACAGGTGTGGTCAATCACATTACACAACCATCTTCCTCATTCCCACTAACTTGCTCTCAGTCCCTCTCTCTCACGCCATCAGGTCTAATCCCAGAGTTTGTCCTTAAGCTCCCCTCCTCCTCCTCTATCCCCTGTTTTCTGGGATTCAAGACTCTAACCCTATCTCACCCTCCACTCAAAGTCAGCAGGTTTGGATAAACTGTCAGGCTTCTTAACACCCCCCCCTCTCTAGTATGCTTCTCTGCTATGTTGTCTGTCAAGTTAGTTTCACAGAGAAACCATCTGTGGTATTTACCTCAGTGTTTTTCCTTTCAGTCTGCAAACATTTTCCTAGTTACACTTGGTTGCAATAACTCAATGAAATCATAAGCATTTGCTGTCTCTATAATGAAAATTTTGATTTGATTTGATTTTTTTATTCAGATTGCATTGTCAAATTTTGGCCACTGTTTTGCATTTAAATTCACCCTCTTTGTGTTTCTCAGGAGCAATGGGTGGAATGGGAATGAACATGGGCATGGAAGGTCAGTGGCACTACATGTAGCCCCGCGCCCAGTCTGACCAATCGCAACACAAAGGGGGATGTAAGTACACATTGACACACACATTGACTTACACTCACAGATTTAACTGACCAGATTTTCAATGGGGGTCTTAGACTGAGATATATGGTCTATTATTCATGTATATATGCCCTGCAGTTTAGGAGGTGTGGATCTGATTTAAAGTGTTTGTAACACACAAACTTAAATAGTGTGTTTGTGACAAACGCGCTTGTGTTCTTCCCAAGCTGATTTTTCTCTGTTACTTTCTCTAACTGTCCCACCCGTGGTCTGGTGATAAGAGCCATTGATTACAACCTAGTAAATCTTTGTATATGTAGTGTGTGTGTGTGTGTGTGAGAGTGTGTGAGTGTGTGTGTTAGTGTTTCACCCTCTCACATATGCAATAGCTACAGGACTTAACATCCTTCATATCAGGGAGGAAGGAAAGAAGAGAATGCTTACATTAAAAAAACAAGAGGAAGAAAGGCAAAGGAGAGAGATAAAAACAGTTTGTACATGTGTATGTGAAAACATACTCACATACAATATCCAGATAGAGACTTTTGATGCTAATCAATGATACGGATATGTTTTGAATGTTTGAGTACAACATTTAAAACTATTAAAAATATGTTTCTATGAAACATATATTCTACATTTGTGTGTGTGTGTGTGTGTGTGTGTGTGTGTCAAACAGGAGAAAAAAGGCGAATGGGGCAAAGAGGGAAGAGAGGAGGAGAGGGGTGATGAGTAGAAAAGAAGGCGGGGATGGGACGGGACAGTGGGTGCATGCAGAAGGGTGGGGTTGGACACTAGGTGGGGGCAGGTAGGACGTTGCCATGGCAACAGACTGATTGGTAAAAATGTAAGCAGTCGTCACTGGTGCAAGGAGAGAGAGCAGTGAGCGCCCCTTAAGTGTCATAAATCTGCCGGGTTGCTGTTGATGCATGAGCCACATTAATACACACACTAACAAGCTAGAAGAACCCCCTCCCCCCTTTCGTTCTCTGTCTTTTTAATGCTTGCTCTTTCTCAATTCCCTTTTTGTGTTTTTTTCTTACTGTCACTTTTCCTTCTCCATTTCTTTCACACAAACACCTTTTTTCTTTTGCTCTCTAATTCTCTCTCTCGCCTCCTCTCCCTCCCTCTCTCGCCCCAGGGCCAAATAGACTCCCACATAATTCTGGATGTACAGTATACAGGGTTGGTGTTGTATACAGTGCAGTGTGTATAAAGTGGCTACGGGTCCAATTGTTGTGAAACATCATTGTTAAGTGTGAGTGTCTATGTTTTTATACCATATGTTTGCGTTCCCATGTGTGTACAGACCTGTATGTGTGCGTGTGTATGCCATATAAATACATTCATATGTGAGATACATGCATTTGCCCATGTGTGGGTGTGTGTGCTCTTACAAACATGCATGTCTGTACAACTGTGTCTACGTATGTGCATGTGTGTGTATAGTAATAGGATTACTCCTGGCACAGGGAGGGGACACAAACTAGTGCAAAATGGAGGAGGTAGCCAGCAGGGTATGGAGCTTAGCTGGGCCTAATTGACTAGATCCAAATTAAATATGCCATCACCAGAGGTGTGACCAATGGATTTGACTTATTCAGTTTACAAAAATAGAGACCATTAACCCTCCATAGAATTTGCGTGCATGTGTGTGCTCGCCGCAATGAAAATATCGCCCTTGTTTCTGTCACAAATGTCCACAAGAAAAGCAAAGGAAGAACATCGCACATCGAAATGGCATTTTTACAGGGAGACGTGGTAATAGAAAGGCTGTGCTTTAGATAGACGTGTGTGTGTGTCTGTGTTTATGTGTGTGAGTGTGTAAACATGAGGGCTGGTTCTCTGTGTCCAAGCTGCCTCTCTCCAGCAGCTGCTAGTCTTCCCAGCAGACCTTGCTTTAAACAGCCTCAATTTGCCTGCTGAATCTCGTAATTGGGCCACCAGAGGAATCCTCTGCGAGACGGGCGAAGCACGGGGAGGACGAGTAGACAGCGGAAGAAAAAAGACAGAGGAGTAGACAGAAAGAGGGAGGGGAGGATGAAGAGATGGCGAGCGAGAGAAGCGTAAACGACAAGAGGGAGGGGTATAGGGAATAAAAGGAGGGAGGGAGGAAGGAAGGAAGGAAGGAAGGAAGGAGGGAGGGAGGGAGGGAGGGAGGGAAGAAGATACAAGCTAGGAGAGAGAGGGTGACAGAAACTCTACTCTTCTTTACAGCTCTATTAGCTAGCCGTTGCTAGCTGCTAGCTTGCCTCCATCATATATTACTACTTTCTTTTCTAGGTCAATTACATGTAAGTGATGTGTTATGTTCTTTCATGACCAATTAAATTAATAGGTTATTATGGGAGGGGGGAGGGGAACCGTTATCTTATTTGATTATGAGAGCACAGGTTCATTATATTTTATAAGCAATTTTCATTAGCAGAGTTGAGGTTTTGTTACCGTAGGGGCTAAATTGAGCGGTTATTGTGCTGGGGAGTGCTGAGCCTTGATACAGAAGGTGTGTCTAGCAGTCACACTGAAACATTAGTTAAAACTAAAGCCAATTAGTCCTGCTTAGTGAAGAGCGTTATGCTTTCTACCCAATGATGATTACAGAGCTTATATACCCTTGCGAAACAATACACCTGTCAGCAGAGATGAAGCCCAGCAAGTGATGCGGAAGCGAGCGGAGCCTTTGATAGCAACGAGAATGACTCTCAGATGACCCTTACCCCTTCTTCCTCTGCCCTGCTTTCCCTCTTCCACAAAATTAGTATTTTTCAGTTTCAAGACAATAGTTATCACAGGGTGGAAGAATTAATTATGGCGCAGAGCGTATGGAATTTTTTTTTCTGGCGCTCCCCGCTTTCAGCTTTTCCCAAAATGTCGGGCAGAACGCTTGAGTGAACGCTGCCTGTAACCCATTTGCTGCTGGTCCCGGCTGGAAACCCTTTGTCCCAGAATTCATTGCTCCAATCATTAAGCACAAATTTGTTAACCTTCTGTTGAGGGGTCAAGATCCCTCACCCCCCTCCCCCTCAACTTCTCTTTCTGGTGGATGAACTTTTACTATTAACGAACATTGGGAAAAAACAGGACCCAATGGGGATTTTGTGCTCCTTCGTATTGTCCATGTGATTGTGTGTCCCTGTTGATTTGGCCCCTCAGGAATCCCTCTTGGAGTCTGAGAAAGGAGACCTACAGTTCAATGTATTGATTGGCTTATTAAGTGAAAAACCTTATTAGCAATGCATGCTCTTTGAAGCATGCATAGTGTTTATTAGAACCTTGACATGTATTTACTTTAGTTATCAGGACACTCTCCTTAACCAGGGATGCATATGCAAGCAACTAAGAACTTTAAATAGAAATCCTACAGATTCTAGATTTTCTATTTATTTTTACTTTGGGGGGGGTATTTTTAGTTGCAAATGGTCATTGTTGTGGGGTTTAGTTACTGGTCAATCAAAGAGTGACTTCTGCTTCTTAAGATTTCTGCTGAAGGAGGATTGCTTTAAGCATGAACATGGTCTGCAGTGCATTTAAGCTAGCATCGTTGATGGCTCAGCTTGTTGTGCTGCCACAGGTTATTACCCACAATACGAAGGTCACAGGTTCGACGCCATAAGGTCTATAAAGATATGTAACCCCTACCACCTCACTCATTGAAGAAAGCTAATTACAGGGGGCACAGCTCACATAATAGCTCACCCTTTTCTTACACAAGTCACACCTATTCTCAGTAGTCCAGGTGAAAACTGATGGATGAGGGGAATAACAAACGAGGCCTCTGTTGTACTCCTGCTGCACCTCATTGTCCATTTTCCTGCCCGCCTTTGTGTCGTATGTAGTGGCCCTCTTGTATGTGTGGCGAACGTGTGCACGGGCCCCGGGCGCTCTCAGGTGACGTGCGGCCACGGGCCACACCTCTCCTCATTGGTTTTGAAAACAATGGTCGTGGCTCCTCAGCTGTGACTTTGCACCAGCAAAGATGGATGACTGCTATTGTTCGCTGTAAAGAGAGAAATGTAGGGAGAGAAAAAGGTGAAGGTGGATTTCTTGACTTCATTGTTTGATGGCATGCAGCCGGTTGCATCACTTTAAAGCTTTAGTGTGTTACTTTTTTATATTAATGAACCACCGTCACATTCAGCCTATTTCCAAATGAGTTGATACAAAGCTAATTAGGACTATCAGCCACACAAAACTCTCTCTGTATTTCTTAGAATGGCTATGTTCAGAAACTGGTTTCGTCCGATGACTTTTGCACACAGAAAATCGAGTAAAGATAATTACATTTTCTGAAGAGTCCGTGGCCACTAGTAACTGCGTAGAGGAGAGGTGGGGGTGGTGCGCAATCATGAAAGGCTTGAATCATATGGATGCAGCGACAGTGTTGTTGTCATTACTTAGAATTCCTCATCGGGTGAGGCAGAAACTACGCACTATAGCTTTAAGGGGTTCCAGTATGTATATGACACATGACTTTTAGATTTTGTGATTCAACCTTTGCTCAGTATTACTCTTTAAAACAACAGTGAACTTTATGTCATGTTAATACTAACCTGAAATAGTTGTACCTACATAGTCAAATGCTGACTGCTGTACAATTTCAAAAGGTAAATCAAAGACTAATTTTAAGTTTCCTTGTAGTCCAGTTAAACAGATTATCCAGGAAATGTTAATTACAGCACCTCGCTATCACTTCAAGTCGATCATGTCTGTTTGGTTTCTAACAGTCTTCTCCTACTGTTAAAGTAGCATTACTGCGGGTGTAGGATTAACTCATTAAACCATCCAATGCTCTCTTTCTCTCTCTCATACATCCACACACTTAGTGAAGGGCATGTTTGAGTCAGTATTCTGTCCAAGATTAGTACTTTGTTGGGTTTGCAACAGCTGCCACATCTACACTGCTCCTCCTCCAGGGTCTTTTCAGTCGGTCCTACTATGTTCATGTGCTATTGGCCTCAAAGTGTATCATGATAGTCTGCTTTCAGAAGTGTGATCTATTGTCGTATTTAATAAATGTTTAATGACATCTAACTCATTCAACAGTTTTCTTTCGCAGTCAAATGCTTTTTGCCCAAGTAGTAGAGACAACTTGCTCAGTGCTTAATAACATTTGCAGGACTTTGCACATACACTCACGTTTTTCATTTGTTTAACTTTATACATATACAAATTGACATATCACTGCCGCCAGGTGCAATTCTAGTCCCTACAATACCAGTCGACTTTTAATGAGTTTTAACCAATAGAAGACATAGTAATTCCAAATAACAACAGTGATGTTGTCTGAGTAGAAACTTTAAAATGAATCCTCTCTCTAATCAGCCATTAACAGCAGACTCCGATATTTGGGCCAGTTGTAAACTCTCAAATACCTAATGCAAAACGGAACATTGATTAATTTTTGATCTTCTCTTTTCTTCAGAACTGTAGGGCAAACCAGGGGGTCACCTGTCTTACAGAGGCCTAAAGGAGCATGGGATCAGGATCGTTGACTTCCTGATGACAATAACCAACAGCAACCCCTCGGTCCACCTCCAAGACTCAACTACATTTGATTTGGCTGATATCTACAACATGGGAACCTTCCATGACTGCCTACAATCTTTGTCTATGTATCAGTGACAGTGATGCACAGAAGATTAAACTATGTCCAACCCAGATGACCCCCTGTCATGACAGATCCCTGCTTCTTGTCTGGTGGGCACTAGACTTTGCGATTTTGCCACTGCCCACTAGGTTCACATGGATTCCTCCTTTACAAGTGATTGTGATTGCAAGCATAGATGACACATGAGAGAAACATTGTGTCCTTTGCCTGTACCTTCAGCGAATGCAGCACCTGGTGATATATTCGAGACTCTTTGGCAAACAGACTTCCTGTGAAGAGCACTCCGCTCTTTGGGACAATAGAATTGGACCAAGGAGAAGCCAATGTCTGTATCTGACAGGACACTAACAAAGCAAAAGAGGTGCCCTTTAAAAAAAATATAGTGGATTGAAACATGGAAGGAGGGAAAGCAAGAGAAAAGAAATTAAAAGTATAACTATATCAACCCCTAGTTTGGGAGCCGAGTGGAGAAAGAAAATATACTGTATACTGTTGTAAAATTACGCTGGACTCTCACAAGAACTGGGAATTTAAGTATTGTAAATGCTATTGTATTGTTCTGCATATTATGTTGTTTCTAATAGATTTTTTTAAAAAAAAGGATGTGAACTTTTTTCTCTTTTTTTCTGATTTCTTTCCACACTATGTGTGTGCAGTCTCTCCATCAAATTTGACCTCCTGCCCCCTCCCGCCATTAAATCACAATGCATTTTTAAAAGAAAAAAAGTGAATAAACAGACAATTCAATAAGTTTGTCTTTTCTCCCAGGCCTTTATGTGAATGGTAAGAGAGTGATTCAGATGTCCTGTTTTTTGTTTTACATACAGCACACACAGCCCATCCACGTACATGCAGGGTGCAACACACTTGTATTAGTGTTGCTGTGTCTACACCTTGTAAACCTTGTTTTTTCAAACATTTCCATATCAGTTGATTATATGTTTCACTACTGGTGAAAAGTGTTTTATTGGTTTAGACAATTCTCTATCCCCATTTGGGGTCATGCCACTCTCTTATAACTTGTTGGATTAACTCCAAACACACAATGACATCAAGCTAAACACAGTTTCTGAGAAGCTAACATTTTGGAGGTACAAGGTTTTTATTCCAATTGACACTATCTAATTCATCATTTTATCCATTTCATCCTCTGTACACATGAGGACAGCCACATAATGTCGGTGTCATCATGGCTAACATGACTGGCCAATAGACATGATACAGAGCTTCAGCTAATGCTCATAAACAATCTATACAAAGTCACTGCGGATGGGAAACTGCAAGTGTGTCCCACACACATGTTGTTTCCTGTTTTTCTCCATGTTTGTCTGTGATTGAGGGCCTCTGAACGTCTATTCCAGTGTCCTATTGACGTGTTTTATGTCACAAGACCGTGCACTCGCATGGCCAATGGATTCTCTTCCCCTTAGTGTTTGATGCAACAGGGAGAGGCTATGGGAAAACACCATTTATACCACAGTCCATTCGTTTTGATTTAACCCGATGATGTAATGCTGATCAATAGACAGAAGAGATTGTTAAAGTCACTGTATGTGTGTGTGTGTGTGTGTGTGTGTGGGGGGGGGGGGGCAGAGTACGCATGTGAGGGGGAACGTGTGTATGTGCGCATGTGTCAATGCATCCATTATCCATTGCTTCAAACATGTATTACGCACATCTTTAAGATTCGTTTGAAGACAAGTCATGTTTCTTATGCTTTTACTTTGAAGGGTATATATATATATATATAAATATATGTACATCTGTGTTGTAAATAAATACTTTTTGTTCAAATAACAGAACTCATAACTAGTCTCACATTATCGTCCTACAAGCAGAAATTAAATATAAGCACATACATATTAGTTGTTAAATCATTACCAAAAACCCTAAGTGATGGTTTAATGTGGATAAATGCCGATTGAGGTCCATTTATACTTAGAGAAACATACACTTAAGTCAACCTTCTTACCATCGCCATGGATAATGTGCAGCTGTAATTTTCTCACACGTGGAGAAGGGAGACGAGAAAAGTGGGGCTCGGAGAGAAAGCGAATTATTCTTCATTTAGCATTAAAATTCATTTAGGTGAAATTGCTTCAAACATGTAAATGGGAAGATTAGTTCTCCCTCACGGCTTGTTGCCCGCAGTCAAAGGGCTCCGCTTGAAGCCCGGCGCTCGGCAGCCGACGGTGTCTCCGGGTTCCACTGCACTTCAGCAGGCAGAGGCTGAGCCGACTGAGGAGACGAGAGGAAAAGAGCTGAGCGACTTTTGCCTAATTGATACATTTCGGAGAGCAGCCCTGAATCCCAAAGTCAGTGTCTTGTTTTTTCAAACCAGCGAACAAGAGAGAGTCTGTTTTATCCATAACAATATGAGCGTGTAAATCAATACTCTCCCATTCTCCCTCTCTGTCTCTCCTCCGCGCAACTATTGTGTTTTTACTGCCTTTGCCGAAGTGAATTCTATTTACACGAAAGAAGAAGAAGGGGAAAAAAGACACGCTCTTAAAAAACCCAGGCGACGTTTTAATTGCGTCGCCTCTCCACCATGGCTGGAAAATCCGAGGCTGTGAAATGTGGATTCCTGAGCTTGTGGCCGCTGGGAGCTGTGGAGACAGAGCAGAAAGCCCATGCTTGACTGCCCTCTTTAGGGAGGCCTGGTAACTGTCCGGGGCAGAGATGCTTGGAGATGGCGCACAGCACCACCTCTCATTTTACGCACGGACGTAAACCACACAAAAACGCGCGTGGAAGTTTGATAAAAGTGGAAACGCGAAGACAAGATGCAAAAAGAGAATAGCTGCAACAAAAGAGTGCGCTGCAAAGATGAGTTTTACATCTTCTTTGGTCTTATATTTAATATGAAAACCAGATTTATCTTTAAATACTTTTAGAAAACAAATATGCCAGTCAGGAGATTTTTTTTAAAATTTGTTTTCAAAGCATTTGCGTTTAATTTAATTTCGGTTTGAATATATTATATAAGTGCAAATGTGTTCAACTTAGACTTAAGTCACACCTGTCCACTAGAATGAAAAATACATTTGATTAAATTCTTGAAATAATTTGATTTGTCTTATTCCAATGGCATTCTAGATATTTCTTTAAGATAAATATTTTGAGACTCAACTTCTGGTTAAATAATAAGAATGTATTAAAAAAGTATCCATATACAGACAGGTTTTCATTATGAGCACTAGTGCAACCTGTATTCTAATATATCAGATGTAAAAACTTTTACAGGATTGTGATTTTGTATGTTTAGGGATATTTTTGTCACAGCTGACCTATATTTCTGCTGAGAAAATTTCTTTTGCCTTTTGACTGTTTGTGTCTTTTGCAGTTTAAGACACACAGTTTTCACACATGCAGTTTGACTTGTGTTTTTAAAAGCTGAGAGTCAACTCGTAAGTTGAAGTTAATGATGATGGTAGGCCTACCCACCCCTCTGTGTGTTACTTAAACACACACACACACACACACACACACACTGACCGCGGAATGAACTGTCAGAGTAATGAATGGAACAGAAATGTGTTCCAGAGCAGTGGAGGTGCCCGGACAGGCCTGTCTTCCCTCCCACAACAATGCAGATATGTATGCGCTTTTATGGTTGAAATATGGAACTTGGACAAGTAACCGTGCGCCTTGTGTTCTCTGTTGCACTACAAGTCATGACAAAGCTCGACGGCAAGAATATGTGCAGGCTTATTAATTTTAAATCACCAGTGTGTCACCGGTTGCTGATCGCTGAGGCCTGTTGCTCTCGGTGTGTTGAGTGGTGATTTGAGTTGAAAATGGATTTACCTTTATTTACTTTTACATTTGAAATGTATGCACAGCATTTTACGTCGAATATTTTGTAGGTTATACATGCTGGTATTTTATTACTAAAAACAACTGCAACACTGGATGTTTTAGTTCAGAGTTTATCAGTTTAAAAAATGAAATAAAAATGGCAGGTTTATAGGCCGTAATTTAACATGACAAAAACAGATTGAACCCAAATCGACGTGCAATATATAGCATATATTTTGTTATTTTCTGTTATTCTCCTCCAGAGAGTCAGGAGTGTGTAGATTGTGTAGATTATCTAAACCGGCCTCTATTACCTTTAGGCTTTATAACTACATGGTCCAACTCGAGGGGGAGAAAATGTAAGAAACAGTAGAGATTTTTCACAAAGCAATACTTAACCAATCAATTCCCTACATCATCCAAAGCGAAAATCATTACACCGGAAATACACCTATGGCCAAGATGACATGCCAATATCTGAGCAAATTTATGAAATCAATATAGACACAAACTAAACAGTACCCCTCAAACGCCGCACATGAAAAACTTTCCAAACCCCCAAACCAAAAACTCCACCTTCAAAAGGTCGCGCGGCAGCTGGTTTCGAAACAAAAGAAGGAAGAAAGAAAGGAGGCAGAGAAAAACGAAAAATCGGTTGGTGGGGAGAAAGAGAGAAAGAGAAGGACTGTTGAGCGGGGGCCATTTTGGATGTCATCTGTCTCCTTGGCGACGGGGCCCCGGCCCTCAAAAGCCCCTTGGGCGCAGGGATTGTTTGAGAGGAGCCCGCTATTTTCTGCAGCATCATTTATCACTGTCACCACATAATGATTCCCCTCGCAGCTCCTTATTGATGTTTGTAATTGCATTATCTCATAAGGGGGATGATCAATGGAGCCGAGAGGAGCATCGAGGGGTCAGGAGATGCCGGATTGCTGTTTGTCCATTTAATGCAACCAGGCTCTCATTATCTGCAGCCTCTCTGCGTTCAGGCTAAGTAACGTTTGGTCTGCTATCCTCTGATGTTTCACAGAGAGGAGAGGAGAAGAAGAAGAAGAAGAAGAAGAAGAAGAAGAAGAAGAAGAAGAAGAGGAGGAGGGGAACTGCTCGTTTCATTTGTTTAACCCCAAGCCACTGCAGATAAAAAAATTAGAAATGCAATGGGGAGAGAGAGAGAGAGAGAGAGAGAGAGAGAGAGAGAGAGAGAGAGTGAAAGTAATGTGATTAAGTGTTATGTTATTAGTTCCATTAAGTCTGAAAAACGATATTCTGAATTAAAGCGCACAGCTTTAGGCTCTTGGGCATCCGTCTTGTAGTGGTCATATAACTTGTGATGATTAAACATATATATAACAATATACCCTCGTGGTTAAAGAGTTTGTATTGACCTTATGCATATGGACAAAAAGAAAGAACAGGAGAATCGATTTGGTTCAGGTACATATTTTACGCGCTCTGTGGACAGAAATAATGAGTCTGGGGTTATAAAGTTTTGAGTTTTGAGATGTGGAGCATCAGGGCCAGACGATGTTGTTTGCAGCGGCTCGTGTTGGGGGGGATGAAGACATGAGATCCAATTTCAGAGCCCGACTGAGGCCCCCACGTCAAACAAAATGCGATACCCCCCCTTTCCAAACGACCATAAGGAATACCAACGTAATTACTGTGACGTGAGTGACTTCAAGTGCCCCCCTAACCTATACACACACACACATACACACACACACACACACAAAGCAAATCTCGTGTCACTGTTTGATCCAAATTTATTTTTTATTTGACCCGACAGACCAAATTTAGAGGTTTTTAGAATGCAAACAAGTTAATGCAGAAACAAATGGTAGGCCTACATGAAGGATATGCAAAACAATCCAGTTGAAATTAGGGGTGACTCTTCAGTGGTTCTTAAATATTTACATATTTACTCCAGATTTTTGAAAAACTAGAATTAGGCTAAATGAAAAGATTTAAAGGTCCATTTGCTACTTTGGAATATAAAAAAAAAACTTATTTTCAGCACTCAAACTGTTCTGTAATACAAAAAAAAAAAATCTGGCGCCGTGTAAATCTTATTTAGTTTCTGTGGGAGAGGCGACGGCTGCGGCTGCTGGGTGACGCTCTGTAATCTTGCGCGTCATGGCGCACAAGGGGGGCCTGTCAGCAGGTATGAGTGTGGATATGAGGGCCAGGAATTGGAGACATGCGTACTAGTGTGTGCCAGACACAGGCAGTAACAGAGAGCCTGGCTCAGAGAGATATAGACCACTAGCAGGTAAACACATCGGCGACATAGTTTGGGAGAAATTACGCACAGTTTATTCAGAGCGGGGATCTTCAGAGCTCGGAGTATTTGTGGGCGCGTGGTGTGTTTCTCCACTCTCCAGCTTATGACCAGAGATATCCGGTGCTTGGGATAACATGATTTTGGCCTCGGTGTTTTCCCTGCTAGCTGCTCCTGCTGCGGGGAGGGAGACGCCGCTGGCAAGCGCACCTTTCCAGAGGAGAGAAGCAAACCACGGCTGGTTAATAACCAGAGATGTTTCTGTCAGCACCTTCCTGAATATCCGCCTCTCTCGCTCTCTCTCTCTCTCTCTGGAAGGTCACCTTGGCAGCACCAGGCAGGGCAGGAGGGCCAGAGGAGGGGGGGCTCACCTGGTGAGACCGGATCCAATAATAGCGAGGCACCACTCCCTACACCCCCCCTTCCCCAATCGCCCTCCACCTGCTAGTGGATATGATAATAAAGACAGCTTTGACACAGAGTAGAACAATCGCCACACTTTGCTTATGAAGTCTCTAATAGACTAAACACTTATTCACAATCATCATTCCCTCCTTCCTCTCAAATTCTTCAATGGCGTAAGTTACAATTTCTCCCAGAGCTTTGAGGCACTGAAGCCTAAAACAGTGACTAGGGCTGCCAGGATATTAGACTGGTAACAGTAGAATGGAACCATTGTTTGCATCAACAAAGGATGTCACCAATAGTAAGATATTTATTTTGAAAATATGAAACATATTGAGATTGATAAATCCCAATCTTTCCTCTTTTTTAATAAAGTTTAGGAAAATATTTTTTTGCTTGACAATAAAAAAGAATCAACTTTTGAGCACTATATTATCAGTTTTGTCATCAATATTACTATTATTAGGATTATAATAATAAATATTATTGTGTTGCCCTATCCTGCATGTTTTTAAGCATGCACAATTTGATTTAAATTAAGACTCATGCCTTGAGATGTCAACCATCTTGATGCAGAGCTGCCCTCATCATTTAGCTCGTGCATTGGTGCATGGGTGAGTTTTTATTTCTGCTGTCTCGCAGCTTGACTCAAAGTTCCGCCTTGTGCACTGTCAAGCCATTGAGAGGCTGCAGGGAATGACTGCTTGGCCTCCAAAAGTAAACAGTGAGGAAGCAAGTCCAGACAGGACAGAGGGGCTAAATTCCAGCCACAGCACAATGCTGATAAAGTATTGGCCCCGAGCCACGTCTTTCATTAGTTTATTTATATGGTGAGGCTACTTCACCATTCATCATACAATCCAATCTATGCTCCAATCTCAAAATGTGTTTTGGGTGGTGGGGGTGTTTTTTAGAGACTGTTGGGTTGTAAAAAAGTCAAATAGTGAGCTTTACTATTTACAGAAAGGGATGCTCAATTATTTTAGCAGCTGCTTGGCCGTGCAAATACAATATACTGAAGTAAATGCAACATTTCTAACTATATTATCACAAGATAACATGTTAAAAGGGATGAATAGGAGATAGACCTATTTGACATTTCTGAAACAATTCTACCTCAGTCAGCGCAACGATGTCACAATCCCAAAAGAGACATAGGTGCTTTTCAATAGAAATAATATATTATCATTAAATTGGATTCATATTTTATGTATTGATCTATATTTGCTTCTGTAATTTAGTCTAAACAAAGCTGGAAAAGGAAGTAGTTTGTGACAAATCTCTCATGCACACTTTCGCCGTAGTAATTGATAGAAGCGCGGCTGTGAATGTGCTACCCATCTCGCATATTCATCAGCCCCACATCTGTGATGGGTAAAGAAAAATGTCAGCTCCTCCCGCTCTCACCCTGTCAGGCCACCCTCCGACTGTGACAATGTGTGTCTTCATTGCTGCTGTTTTGTCTCCGTTTCTCTAAGCATGCTAGAAATGCACCCTCAAATCTGTGTGTGTGTGTGTGTGTGAGCAGGAGCCACTGTAACAATGAATCTAGCCTTAACATTGTTATTTAAATGTAACCTCAGTTCTGATTTAATTTGTGGAGGTGAATAAAGTTAGAGGACTAACCAGTATATTCAGTAGAAACATGCATTGTTCATGGCCAGGGCAGAGAGAAGAGGTGGGGGCTCTGGATGTGCATGTCCCTGCAGGCCAACACTGTGCAGTGTTATGCTCGGCGCTGCACAATTTATGGACCATGGACAGTTTATAAGAAGCAATGTAGTCTATCAGAGAGGCAGGGCGAATTGAGGACAGAGGGGATCGTTTCCATGCAGGAAGCTGTGTTTTGGAATAACATACGCTGTGATAAAGATGTTTCCCCTGTGACGTAAAACAGCAGGGAGCACCAACGGCCACTTACTATTCCAACCAAATATGAAGGAGAGTCTTTCAGCTGCCATACTTTTTTTTTCTCTTATGAGGCTTGTGTGAAATGTTGCAATGTTAAGATGATGGTGCTTGTGGCTGATCACAAGTTCGGTTTCCAAAAGTTAATTTTGGTGGCATTAGAGTAAGGATGTAAAAGATAATTATTGAAAAGAGCATGGCAGTTATAATGCAAAATAAAAAAAATAAAATAAAAATTCTGCTGCCTGTTACTATTACTTTATACCCCCTGCTACAATGTTTTCTGCATGTTTTACTTGTAGTTTAACAACTACAACATT
Organism: Etheostoma perlongum; assembly: GCA_026937815.1. NCBI lineage: Eukaryota > Metazoa > Chordata > Actinopteri > Perciformes > Percidae > Etheostoma > Etheostoma perlongum. Next base: position 24,869,988 of record CM049387.1, on the reverse strand, counting down.
TACTACAATATTATACAATTCCATTTACCATTATAACACTCCAAAACAATGTCCTACTAATTTTTTTTGATGATGCAAATATTTTTAAAATTAAGTTTATTTCTTCAACTTTTCTAGTGCAGCAATCTGTCTCATTAACTTGTCTTTCAAGATTAAGACTTTTAATTGTTGTGGACCTAACATTAATTCTATAGAGTATTATAGAGTTTATAATACCCCCAATGACTTGTTAGCTGAAACCAAAATAAAATAGTTCTTTCATTCCAATAAAATCTAGAATGAAACTTTACATGTTTCCCCCTGAAAATTGACCCACTTGTATTATGTCCTTATATTCATGACTGTCCAGTGACTCTTCAAACACTGTGACAACTCCAGCACGGCCTTGATGAGATGTGACTCACCTCAAAATAATAATGTTGAGTGTAAAAGCTGACCAAGAGAAAGAACAAAGAGTGGGAGACGCTTAGAAATGATGGAACGACATGACAAACTTCGCTCACTAGGCTGACATCTGTCGAGGCGTTGGTGTCATGAAGAGAAGGCTTATTATGCAAATAGATGATGCAGCCCCATGAGACACTGACAGGCCAAAGTGCTAGCTAGTCTGACATCAATGAAGACGTCTCTTGTCTGGTTGGGCGGTTTGTTGCCGCCTGCACACTCCCTGGTTCAACTGCTATGTTGGTTTTTCAAATAAATTAGCGCTTTTGTCAGTGAAGGAGAAAAATTTATCATGAGGCCATTTTTCATCAGCTGGGTTAACGTTGTTTAATGTACGTTATGGGAAAGATTGAAATGGAAAGTGGATGACATAAGAGCACTGAAACAGAACTCCTAAACATGTAAGAGTTTCAGCGATGTGCTTCCGTCAGTGCAAACCGCCAGTGGTCGGTCGTTTATGTATATGTGGGAAAACCTTGGCAGCAGAGATATCAAACACATCCATCTGATAAGAGGTTTGAGAGAGAGCTGCAGGCCCCAGGACACACATACACACACACAAATACAAATTGCACACTTTTACGCTTGAACACACGTAAACACCAACACACACACACTTGCACAGCCATCACCACACACCCAGCAGCTCTACAGGTTTTACATGAAAAGCTTTTAGCAGTGCAGATGCAGCTGAAGACATGGCTATTGTTAAGCTCCATGATGGATGAAGGAGAGGTCTGTTAGTGTTAGCCAACTGAAGCGCAGCTGAATGTATTAGGCTAAGCAGGGTCACCACCTCCAAATGGAATGCCAATGAACCAAACACAATTTCAAGGTAAACAAGAAGCACTTGTACGAAGAGGTAACCTGAGTGGCAACCTAAAAGTGTGTGGTTTAACATGTGCGTGAAGTGGAGGATTATAGTTCCAAATAAGTTTTCTACTATTTCAAAAACCCACTCTCATAATGATTGCGGGAATAAACATTAGTACGTAAGTACAATATGGTTTTGTATTACTGTGAAGAAAGCGGTCATATGCTTTGCTTTTACAAAAATAATTAGACAGAATCATTCAGGACTTGAACATAGCAGGATTTGGAATAGATAGATAGATAGATAGATAGATAGATAGATAGAGACTGACCCTGTAATTCTGTATGCATGGTAAGGTGCTCTATGAGAGTGTGCGTCATGGTGGTAGTATAATAAAAACTACGTCCTGTCTAAGCAGCAGATATCAATAACTGTAGATGCACTGCCGTGTCATACAATAACTAAAGAATTCCATGGTGAATAGTCAAACATAAAACTGCTGGAATGCTGCAGTCTCCCTTACTAGATGCATGTACAATGCTGTGATTGTTTATAACATGAACTAATTCATATTATAAATATATGTTGGAATACATTTCTCCCTGTTTTTGTGGTTTAAACTCAACTTCTCTGAAACACGTTTCCATTTAGTCTAACCAAAGGGACCCACCACAAGTAACGCATATGTATCGTCCATTGTTCTGTTGCAGTATACGTCTAATCTTTGCAGCCAGACAAACACAAAACAGATTTCCACATAAGAAAAGGGTGACAGTTTGTTGTTTACTTGTTCCTTACACCGAAAGCTGTCAGCATCTCCTTCGTTCACCATGAAGACCACATGGACCTGATGATACCAGTGTGATTAGTCGACTTTCATCAAGCAGAAGAAATCCCAACAAACAAGACTTTGTGAACAAGGCCTATATTGTGTATTCCAAGCACCTCCTGACAGATCATTCTATCTGGTTACATACTTTCCATCACAAAGTGGTTGATCAAGTACAAGTGAGGAGTTCAATTATAAAATGCTCCACACTATCATGATTCAGTAATTACCTTGTAGGTGTGTCATAGATCACTTAGCAAATGCAGGTGACTAAATATAGCCTTTAACCACCATGTTCAAAAGTACAGTATGTAAACTGGCATTACATGTGTAAAGTAGTGGCTTTAGTAAAACTGAGTTGTCTACTACAGGACACAGTAAACTATCTTACAAATCATCCTATTCCAAAAAAGCTCAAGTGGAGCCAAATACATGAATAGCTCTCCAAATAGCAACGTTGAGCAACAACCGTATAAACACAAGATTGATTCAATGTATCAGTAACAAATTGATCAGTCCACATTGATATGCTAAGAAACACAATCCGTTAATAACATGTGCAATTTCCCATTAACTGAGGGCCACCAACATGACCAAGTTGTGTTGAGGGCAACACAATAACACAGCGTATAACACATGTCAAAAACACCGGACCGATCCCATTATTTTCTATGTAAGCCTGCATTATTGACAGTGTCATAATGTCAATTTGTCAGAAAAGCAGCAATTTCTGCAACCGTTGTTTACAACCATGATGATTGACGATGATTGACGATGCATGATGTGTGCACCACGTATCCTATCAGAAATTAATGCAAAGCAACTGCAGGACAGAGTTAAGCATTTTGGGCAGAATAAGTTCAGCAGTAGATAACAGCTGTACAAGTTTTGAAGAGAAAATACTAGAGCTTTTTCTGCCATGATTTGTAATACAGTAACCTCCATGAGTGTCAGCATGTTTAGTTTGCAAATGTGCCAAATCAAAAGTACCCAGGAGAGATATTGTGATGTCAGGAGCGTCTTGATCTGCCCCTTAGTGGCTATATTTTTTAACTCTCCAGCAGTGGTGGAATGCAACTAAGTACATTTACTGAAGTACTGTACTTAAGTACAAAAACATTTTACAAAGTACACAAGCAAGTATGTGAACGTGAAGGACGCTGCTTATGTCGCAGCCAATTCTCTATGTGCATGATTTGGTAAAAATCAGTTAGATCTATCTATCTATCTATCTATCTATCTATCTATCTATCTATCTATCTATCTATCTATCTATCTATAAACCCAGCATTCTTTTTGTCTCTCATCTTCCTCTGTGACCCCGAGTGCGCGGGGCAGCGACCGACCTTGGCTTCACTCCGTTATGGCAGCATGCCTGTTAACAGCGGCCGTGAGTTGTGGCCTGGCGTTAAACTGTGCTCCAGCCACAGTCAATGTTTATGTCTACCAATCAAACACAATGTGTTTATGTTATATGGCATTATGGACAAGGAGGCTCTCTAAAACACACAAGCTAGAGGAGTGCGGTCCATGACGAGGGGTTTATGGTCCGTTGAGCATCTGAGAAAAATGAAGCGTCAGTTGGAGACGAAAGGTTGAACAGAAAAGCTGGTCTGATTTTGGTTTGAAGCAGGAATTAAAAAGCAAAGAGGACGAAATAAAGGATATTTAATGGCATTTGCTCAATATTACCAAAACTAATCATGCAGGGGATTGTGACAGATTTAGTTAAGAGTGCTTAAAAGATAATTTCTTCACGCCTTATGTTGATATCATGGGAAATCATAGCTCAAACTGAGGGAGAGGCCCTCAAGTGTCCACGTTAAAATACACTTTTTTAAAACCCAAGTTTACACAACTAGTTAGATAGTACTTTTTATTTAATTTCTCAACAAAATGTCAAACAAGTAAAACTTGCTGAGAAATCAGAAAAAGCTTCTCTCTTGCTGGAGTGGTTGTCAAATAAGACTAATGGGGCAGTCCCTCAATCTCAGCATTTTATTTATTTCGTGTGCACTATTTAAAGAGTGAATTCATACGTGGAGGTGACTTTGGTTGTGGACATATGGAGATGTTTGTCTGACTTCACATGAAGCTATAATGATGTTGAGGGGCGAGTGCAAGAGTGTGGTGATGCTGACTGATAACACTGTTGAGGATAATGTACTGACAGTTAGTGGTGAATCAAAAATTGTGCTGAGCAGCAGTAGGATAAAATTACCAGCAAATGTTCTGCAGTTTCACTGACTTACAATGCTTAAATTTTTCCCCGTTGGACTGTCATGATTACAAAATGGCTTCATATGTAACTGCAGTTTAAGGATGGTAGCTCTGGCTTTAGTTCATTTAAATGCCCAGGACCACTGTGTGCTTGTGTTTACACAGATTAAGTGAAAAGATCAGTCACCTCCTCCCTGTTCAGGCATAAACATGAGTGTCGTTGTGAGTTGTGAGGACGTGTAGGGATTCAAGCTGTTTTGTCCTCAGCACCATGTCTGAATGCAAAGAAAACAAACATTTAATCCTCCTGGATACAGAGACTTGACACCAATTTGTCCCTGTAGGGGAGGGGCCCCAGGGCGAGTTCCCTGAACATGCATTCCTCTCTCTGATTCCTGGACAAAATGTCCTCCTTTCTGTTTTATTCCCCTCAAAACATCTGGATGAAAGAATTGACAAGACACTCTCTACTCTGCCTTCAGAGCTACCTGTGAGCTGTTCTTGAGCAAGGCATCTAACACCCCATGGTACTGCTGAGAGGTAAGAACCAGACTGTGGTTGTACTTAGCAGTTTTCCCTGAATCAGCAACACCTGCTCTGGAAACATCTCTGTCACATTGCTGCTGTAAATGAGACTGTTTCCCCTGAAAACCTGCCTTGTGATAATCTAAGAGATTGTTGTCTTTTATTTTGATGAGATCCATGGTGATAAGGGGTCATGATTCATTTTTGCACATCTCCCAGTAATATGGAAGTTCATTAATGACCTTTGACTTTGAATAAAACAAATACAAGCTGCAAATAATCTGCATGTCAAAATGTTTACTTTAATCACAGAAAATCTCAAGGGGTTAATCCTAATAAAAAGAATTTGAATTTGAAAAAGAAAAAACTACTTTTCCCTCGAACCTTGTTTTGTTCCAAATCAGCTCTCATCATTTCTTACAGCTGTGTTGTCAGATTTTCACCACTTGAGATAATGAGAGGGCACTTACCAACATGTTTTGGAAAACATCTGGATGCTAAGGGCATATCTTTTTTTCACAGTTAAAGTCTGTGACATTCTCATTCCCGACTCAGTAACATACTGGTGCTTGGTCAGTGGCTCTTAGTGTCAGACACTGAAACACAAGGTACCCTTTAGCGTCAGCATGTGAGGCACCGTGCATGGCAACTTCCCAACCACGGAGCTGTAAGTTGACCTAGTTTGAAGAGTGACCACAGTAGGGAGGGAGTAGTCCAAAGGGCACAATAAACAAAAAACAAAGGACTTTTCACCCAAGAGACTGGGGTTCGTGTCCAGTTCATGTGTAGTGTGTCACCTGAACGTACATTTTAATCCCCATCCACAATCATTTCCTTTCCTTGAGTAAGTGCTTTGACCCTGCATGTTGAAGATTGATGCCAAAAGGATACCCAGAGTGGTAAAAAGTGACGCCGAGGATGTGTTTGACGAGTCGGGAGTGAGAATGTGTTGGTGGACAAATGAAAAAGATGATGGCTCCAACAGATCAAATCAAATTTTTACTAAAACTACAAAAATAGGTAAAATGGATTTCTTCCAGTTTTCTGTAATTGTTGGTTATTTTCTATTTTAGTATGTCAATTGAAAGCAATAGCGAATAAACTAAAAAGCTCACTTTTTTTGATCATTGCTCTCTTTACATCAAAGTTGACTACAAAACTAAATGCAGGTAGTGCTTTTTTCTATATTGCTATCCCAGCTCAAATACATAGTCCATCTTTTGTTGATACCAAATAATTTGTTATTGCAGAAACCTAAAATGCCTCTTTTCCTGTTTTCCAGAGAAGATTCCCAGAATAAAACTCCCAAGCATCTGGTGGCAGCAGATGTAGAACGTCAAACAAACCATTTGGCTGAATCACAGTTGTTTTGTATCAGTAGAAAGTAGCAAAATGGACAAATTATATCAAGGGTAATGGATCATTCTCATCATTCTCTGTCCATATCTGTAAAGCGATAAAAACAAAACCAATGACTTTTCCATTGCACCCTCCTAAACATCTCTCATTCATCAAAAACATTTGAAAACATATGTTTAAAAAAAACAAAACAAAGTAGTCAATATCTAAAAGAGAGGATCAATGCTGTAATATTTTTAAAATTATTTTGTCAATCACAGACATGCAGTTATTTACCATCCTTTTTTCTTTCCTTCACAACAATCCTACCTCTGTCCTTCATCCAAATGCTTCTGTCTCAACCCAAAGCAAAATGGATAAATTTTCTCCCCCGTCCTCCACCTTTCTCCTCAATCCCCACCCCCCCCATCCAAATATTCCTCCATTTAGAGTTGTATGCCAAAGTAATAAATCCTCACAAGGTGGTTTTAGACAGAGTGCCGTAACTTATGTCACCACTGGAGCTAAATCTGAGCACAGCGGACAGTGTGATGCAAGCATGCTGGAGATATACGCAGGGGGATTTATTGTGGTATATTTCATCTGAGGCCATGCTGGGCCTGTTCTGATGTCTGTTTTGCAATCGTGAACTAGGATGTCTGGCAGAGAGGCACATGGGCAGGTATAGAGTAAGAAACCCTCTTCTATTGTCTCTATATTTCACCAGAATATTATTTCAGCACTGACTGAAACTTGAGATGTTTTGTTCTACTGTTGCATACTTTTTAAAACCAGCCTGACTAAGTGCTGATTGCATACAATGAGATACCACTTGTGTTAGAAAAATTACAGCTAAAGTCTCTGGTACATAGTACGATATGATAAATTAAAAGCTGTGTAAGCTAAAACACAGCTTGTGTGGGTGGGTTTTTAAAGTTAAAACACACCCACACGGTGAATCTTGCTTTGAGCATTCTTTAAACTCAAGGACTCATGTTGGCTTGAATGCTCAAATAAAGCTTCCTTGGACCCACAGCTGTAGCCTTTTTCCTATAATTTACAATTTTTTATATCTTTCACTTAAAAGACAATAATCTTTGTGATCCTATCTGTTATTCTTAGTAAATGTCATTCTGTGTTTAGAGTGACAAACGTGTCAGAGGTTTAAATTATATAAGGATGATGCATAAGCTTATCATTAAATATAAAGTGTATTTGGAATCCATTATTTTCTCAGATTACTCTCTTTTCAAGTTAAATGAGCTTGAGTTCATGCCATTGGGTCACATGTGTTGATGAAATTTTAATATCTGTTGCATGAAAAATGAATTAGAGCTTTACGCTGTAACTGGTCACTGAACTACATGTGGGTTATGTTGAGGACATGGAGGAAGAGAAAGAAAAAAAGAGGTCATGGGGAGGCTAAGAACAGAGATACGCGTGGAAAAGCTAAATTCTAAGAGAAGAAACTCAAAGTTAAAACAGCAGCCAACATGTGGTATACTCAGTTCAGGCTATATGGGTAGCTGTTTAGACATGCATGCCTGATTGCCAGTTTTAGATTTAAACCTAAATGTCCATTTTCTTCCAATTGTCATGATGGCATGTTATCTATATGCCTGTCTCTCTGCTGTCTGCATGATATAAAATCCTTTGTGCTAACAGGTAAGAAAAGACTAGCATTGCTAGTAAGCCTGCAAAGATTCAGGTGGAACATGTGGGTCCTTGGAAGGATATGCAGAAAGGAAATCCTTCTCTGGTATATCTTTCCCTCCCATATATGCTTTTTACTTTTCTTTCCTTCTTCAAGCCTTAAGAAAAAAAACTACAATTGTGAACCTGAGGGGTGAAGCAGAGGACATGGTGTCTTGCAAAACACATGCACTTAATATTAGGGCCATAAAACTTAAAAATTAAAATTAAAAGCTATTTTGGAACATAGAAAGAGAAATATTTATGCGTCTGGCTCTGGATAGAGGTCATTTCTTTGGGCAATGAAGGCCCGCAGGGGCACAGGTAACAACTGTCAACAGGCGATGAAGGGGGGATGCTGTGGGGCTGCATGCTCTCCATGTCCAACCAGATGTCCACATGTGGGACTGGGTTTCCCCTTTTCAGTCGGCCAGACTGGCCAATGTCGGGGTTTCGAAAGAGCGAGAGAAATAGAAGGAGAGAAAGAAACGTCTGCTCCTAATTACAAAAAACAAAGAAAAAAAGAATCTTGGAGCTTTCGACTGTTGCTTACGTTAAGACTCGAGTCACAGCTACGCAAGGGGAGCTACCGACACACAGAGCAGCCTCCCTGATGACAAGGGGGAAAAATGAGAGGTGAAAAAAATACAAAAACATTATCCACCAAGTGGGACTGATTGAAAAGCTGCAAAAAGCAATTACGATTGTGAGACTGTGCAGACCCCTCGTCTTAGCAGCCAGCAAACATCGTAAATCGTGTGGCAGCCTCTGTTTACACTGTGTTGACCTTTCTATAGCCTCTGTCCTGGCTGGGCTCTCCATGCCCTCAGCACTGTTGACATACATACACATGAGGCTAGTTCAAATATACATGAACTGAATAAATTAGTTTTTAAAATGTCCATGTCTGCATTTGGCTGATTTTATACTGATTTAAGTTTCCATTCCAGTTTTCTTGCCATTGGGTTTAGTTGTCAGATTTTGCAGTGCAGATTTTTCATTACTATTATTATTATTATTATTATTATTATTATTATTATTATTATTACAATCTTTTATATGTTGAATTGTGTTTTAAATGAAAAAAGAACTTATCATATCTGTTACAGACATTACTGTATATACAAGTATGTTCTACTTTCCTCCCCGCTTTGCCATGGGAGGCTGAACCTTTGCATGAGTACAGCTAATCAGAGTTAGCCCATGATTGCTCTATAAAAGCATCCTCCTCATACTCCTCTACATGTTTACGATGATGATAACATAACTGATGACAGCTAAGGATGGGTTTGTCCTTGGTGTCTGCCAGACTTTGCTCCTCTTACCCTCATGTGATCGGCTCATTCACAAGCATTTAAGAACGCTATTCATGGTCTTGTTTTGGGGTTGGACCAAGTCGCTGCTGTGGGGGTAGAGTTTGGCTTCCACATTGGCGGGTTGTTTTAGGTGTCCACCACCTGGAGCTCAGCAACTCGGATAAGAGGGGTGTGGAAGCAGTAGTTTGACCAATGGATGAACAGCTTTGTATTAGTCCCCAGGTTTTTGCTTGGCAACTGCAAAGAAGCTGAGATGGAACGCTTGCAGCATTGGTAGAATTCACACTAGATTTAAATCAAATGCTAGTGTGAATGTTTATGAGCATCTGCCAATTTTCAGAACTTTCTGAAACAAGCAGCAATTGGCCAGATATACAGAAGTGAGAAAGTCAACCTCATTTTTTTTTTTTTCACTTTACACACACACATCTACAGTACTTCTGTCATTTTACACACCAAACAAGTACAACACTATGAGAGACTGTCCAAAAGAATGCACCCTTATACCGACTTGTATGATTGTCACTTTTTGGCAGCTATGACAGCAAGCGTTTTGCTTTACTTTTGAGTGTGACCATACAGATCAGGTATAAACAGTTTTGAATTTTAGAAGTAGTCGACATTATGAACTAGTTAGTTTCAAGCTACCCCCTCAACGCGGGAAGTTTTCAATGCAGCACATGGAGTCCAGTCTAGAATGTGGTGTATATAACACACTGAATTGGCAGCTGGACTCTGCTGAGAGCATCTTAGCCAGTTTCTACTCAGGGGATAATGGCTGCACATAATGTTAAGCATTTACAAACAAAAGCACACAAAACACTGACTTGATTAAAGTAAAATGCTACATGAATACAATGAATAACTTGAATACAACTGATGTCCAAGACCTGAACTTACAGTTGACTGCAAAATATAATTTTAAGTGTTTCAGAGTGAGTGAGTGAGTGAGTGAGTTAGTTAGCTAGTTGTTGGATAGTTAGGTAGTTACAGCCAAACAAACATTTTGAGAAATTCAGAGAAATTCCAAACAGCTTTATGGACACACAATAATTACACAATGACAACCTTTGCTTTCAAATGCTCTATTTGCCATAGAGCATTTGAAAGAGTTGGAGCTGCTTGTGAGCAGCAGTTATAAAGACAGAATTGTGTGAGAGACACTCATTACCACCATTAACTTCAGACACAAAGTTTTAAACTGTTTAAACTGTAAAAAAGAAAGCAGTTCTTTTAAACAATGTTTTAAGGAAAGTAGAATTTAGCTTATTATACACGTAAAGGATTGTGGCAGAAACAAAACTACTTTTCTACTTGCTCCTGGAGAGGGATATACACTTTTGAAATGCATCATCAGGAGAGATGGGAGCTGCAGGAAGGCATAGTACGTCTTAAAAAAACACTGTTTGCATGCAGAAGATACTGGATATACAGTGAGGCACTCAAATATCATATTATTTGTATAAAAATAAAGAATAGTTGCATAAATTAATATTTTGGAAAATGTACTCACGTGTATAGCGATATGTGTGTACAATGTTGGACATTAGGTGTGTCTTTCTGTGGCTTCACATTTCAAAGTGATAGTACATTTTAAACAGTATGTAAGTGTTGTACTACTGCTACTACTCCCTTTTAAGCTTCACTAAGCAGCTCTACTCTTTTCCTAAGAAGACCTTAATTTTACTCCTTTGATGTAAACCACTGAAGCTGTGGAGCAGCATTCATTCATTCATATTTATTATACAGGAAAGTTAAAAGTAACATTACATTACAATATAAACGGGCCTGACTCAGATTAAAAACTGGTTTTCAGCAGGTTCCTGTTCTACAGAAACATAAAACATGGCTACAGCACGTCGGGACAGACATTTGTACAGGACATCGATATGGACTAGACAAATTTGGACAACTAAAACAACAATACAGTTACACAAGGACAAAGACATTTATTATAAGACATCAGCTGGGCTAGACAAAGCACACGTTATAGTTTATCTGGTCATTGAGTGTGAATGTGCAATATAATTTCTAGGTGTGTGTGCATGTGTCTACTGTGGACACACACATATTGTTTGTGTCTTTCCTCCCCAACATAACTCTGGAAGACCATGTTTTGAAATAATAAACACACACACGAACACACACACACACACATCAATGGACATGCTCTTAACATACACCTCTGCACACCTCAGCACGGCCAAAATGCGCTAAAAATTTACGACCTTAACATTCCTGCAGGGTCAAGCAATTTATCAAATCCTGCACATTCTGGTTTCAATTACACAGCCGATTGTGGAGAGCGGTTATTTTAGCAGGTTCATTTGGCCCAGTAGGGAAGGTTGAGTCTTTTTGCTTAACATGCCATCCCCTGACATTACTTTCTGGACAGACGCTCGCCATTCTGCATGCTACAGACAGCAAGAGAGAAATTGTCAGGCCGCTAGAATGTGAGCAGATGAGTCGCGGGTGTCATCACACTACTGTCTCTCTCAATTTCTGTTCTCCTCTGGTCTTCTGGCTTTGTTTTCCTCCCAGACCTTTTTCAGCTGCAAACTCAGTCTATCATCCTGCATGTTCCTTCCTTTAACCCCCCTCGTCTGTCTGAAGCTTTACAATGATGAAAAGTCTTCTATCAGTGTATTTTTTTTGCCTTTCTCTTTATCACTTTGCAGGTTTCTATTACTGCCCCTCTCTACTCTTTTCTCTCCCACGTCACCCTTCTCTATCTGACTTTCTTGATCTCTTGGTCCTTTTCTCTGCCTCACACCCTTTCCCTCCATCTCTCTCCTCTCTCTCTGTGGTAGAGTGGTGATAAATCCTTATTTTATTGCTGGAGAATTCCTCTCTCCCTGCAGGGCTGACAGCTCCCCACGTTCTAAGACACTGCTAGGACCAAACCCAATCCTCCCTCCCTCCATCACTCCATCTCTGCCTCCATCTGGCCCTGATTACTGAGGGAGTGGAAGGGTGGCGGTGTGGAGGAGATGTTGGAGGGAGGCATCACACCATTACACCCTAGGAGAGGAAAGGGAGAAAGGAAGGAGGGATGGTGGGAATGGAGGATGCACAACACGTTGATATGGTAAGGAGGATGAAGAGGAGGAGGAACAACACCAGAGGGGAAGAAGGAGAAAATAAGGATGCAAAAAGACATAAAAGTTAACACTAGGAAGAGAGAGGTCTTATTGGTCTGGATGAAGAGGAGGAAGAAAAAGAACAGTAGAGGAATTCAAAGGAAACAATTTTTATTGAATGTGTAAGTGTTTTAATGGGAAGCTATTTGCTTGCATTCAAGTAAATAAGGTTAAATGCCTAGACATTTAGTAGCTACCAGTTGACAAACACTGAATTAAATATGCTGCTTTTGTTTTCACAAGTCTCCAAATAAGAAATGTGATGACCTGAGGAATGGTGGCATAGGACGTAGTAGAAGGTGGAGTAAGAGAAGGCAAATAAATACGATCATGTTCTTACTGTGACTTTAACAGGAGGCTAGAACCATGTCAATAGAATTGTTCCTTCACAACAGACAAGACATTTTTTTTCAGTGATGTGAGCAAGAGAGACAACAGTGAATGATAGAGTGGGAGGTCGACAGAAGAATGGAGAAAGAAATAAAATAAAATACAGAGAAAATGGAACAACAGGTGACAGCCACAAGCAACAAGCAACAAGACAACGGTTAAATAGATGTCCAAGCTGAGCCAACACCCTGCTGTTTATACTGAGTAATCTCCAATATACTACATACAGCGCACAGAGATGCAGCATAGGACAATGCTGCAGGGCAATTGAGGTGCTTTTCTTGCAGAAGCCATTTGTATTTTAAGCTGTTAAACATCCCATTAATGATTGGCAATGATATTATATAAAATGCATTTTGAGTAAACATTTCAGGTGTATAATGTGATGATACAAGTTTAAACTAAATTATGTGGGGTTCATAGTGTTTGGTTGCATTTTGTCAAGTTTCACAATACAGCACACCACTAAAGCAGTAGGTGAGTCCTGCAAATGTATCGAAAAGTGATAATGGCATTCATTTGAGTGGAAAGTGGGTTAATGAAGAAGAGATTTTGGAACACAGCATGTTTCTGTTTGTGTTTGTGTGTGCATGTGAGTGTGTGTGTGTGTGTGTCCTGGCAGGCCGACTTACTGCAGCAGGTGCCAGAAGAGTGTGTAATAAACACAACTGCTTTGGACAAGCTGGCCTCTCACATCAAATAATGTGTTTTGGCGATGTCCACCTCAGCTGTTCACACAATCAACACTCAGCAGCATTGAAGGCTCTCAAGAAAACACAACTAATTAATATCACAGTTTCTCACAGTGAGGCAGGGCTACGTGAGAAAATGCAAATCTGGTTTTGGTTTAGTTATTGTCCTGTAAGTCAAACTCAAAGTGAAGACTTTATTTCAAAATAAGGTTTCAGTAATTTCAGTATCTTACACCTTCCTCACGGTACTAAAGCTGAGGTTTATATTGTTTATAAAATACGAAATATACATTACTGTAAATACAGTATATTTTCAGATTAACTACATTATGAAAGTTTATACTTGTTCTTGAGTAAAATATTATACAGTAACTCCACATTTTGTTACCTCTGCATTATATGTTGGAGTATAATGGATAAACACAGTCTTTAAGCAAGAATGATTATATTAAATAGCTTTAAGGTCAGTATTTACCTTTATTAAGCTTCACTTCACATCAGGAGGATACAAATCATACATTTTGCAGTTTTAATATTGAGCAATCAATATTACTGTCCACAAAAAATATATCGTAATAAATAGTAAATAGTAAATATTTCCCCCTACAAATGAAGTTTCCAAACATGAAAGAACATCCACAAGACACTGTTGACTGAGCTTTAAGCTTCATGTTAGATTATGAATCACCCCCGCCCCCCTCCCTTCCTTGCTCTCCCGCCACCTCCACCAAAATAATCAGGATAATTTCTATTCATTATTACACCTCAATTTATCTGCGAGACGAGACGTAGGGAGGACTGGGTATAACTCTAAGGAATAACAATACCATTAAAAAGCCTGTGCGGCAAATATCAATCATTGTTGCCGTTAATGTCCCTTCAGCCTATTCAGATGGCCTCTCTCTTTTCCTAATGTCCACCCATCTGTGTGTGTGTGTGTGTGTGTGTGTGTGTGTGTGTGTGTGTGAGTGATGTGTGTAAGTGTGCAAGTGTGTGTGGCTGTTATATTCAAAGCCCTTTAATCAACAATCGCTGCATCTGGGCCAGATAATGAATGGTATTGTTTATAACCTCACTCATGTAGTGGGTGATAAATGCATTTCAGCCTAATGTTATCATTTGAATAAGAAATGAGATTGTGCTTTATTTTAATATCGAGGAGGGATTGTCTTAATTTCTTAGTAAAGTTGTGATGATAATGGTGATGATGTTCCATTTTGTCAACCAGCCAAAGGATTAAACCATGGCAATAAAAATGCAAAGATACAGCATGAAGTTATGAAGCAGGATTCATGGCCTGTGACAATAATACATAAACAAGAGTGGTTAAAAGCAAAGGGAATTGCATTCAAGTGGAAAGTAGATTTATTGAGTCACAAATTTAACAAAAAAAAAAAATAACAATGCACTTTGAGCATTACTCACACTGTGGAACAGGTTTCTCTAAACCATTGAAAAGAATTCCTCTGAGCCCTGATGTGTGTGAAAAAGCTTTTGTTGTGTTTATTTTCCATTCCGACACATTTAGCAAAACTGCCTTGCCATATAACACAGGAACCTCTGTGTGCTTTATAAAGTGGTGGAGGCAAAGCAAGTCTACCTCAAACATCATCAAATTGACACAGTAGGTGTTATGAAAATAATATCATGCTCAGTTTATATGAAATATTTCATGTGTTGATTGCTAGATGGACCACAAAAGTTTAGTCTCACTCACTTTGAACTCATTAAAAATGGCCACAAATCTGTCTTTTTTGTATAGAAAACATTTATAAGAATTACTCAACGGACTAATAACTTGATATTTCTGTGAAGATGAACCAGAAGCTAAAATATTTTTCAACTAATTCTTAAAATGTGTTAATATTCGCACTGTGTGAGGTGTTACTATAATGTATAATTAAGAGATATAAAACCGCATGGACAGTAGCTGAGATAGAAACAGTGCAATATGTTTTTCATACTGCATCAGATTACTTTTCAATTATTTTGCATTGTTAATTCAAAATCAAAACCAAAAAAAAAAAAAAATCCCCCAACCCTGCATAACCGATTCTATATCATGAAGAAAGACAAATAATCCAGTGCAGACCATTTCCTGGCACTATTTCCTCAGTGACATTATCCCACTGGAATAGCAGTGGTGCAGTGTTACAACCCTGCATGTTGCCACAGTGGAATACAGATAGAGAACAGCTCGCCGTTTGCCACCCAGGGACTTTAGCTGTCCAAATCTTTGACAGTTTCTTAGCAGCTCCCGGCCCTTAAACTGTGAAAGATTCCAGCGACAGATAGGGAACCCCTACCTCCCAAACCTCCACACCCACCTCGACTACATATCAGGCAGAATCATTGATAAAGACAGCCATTCAGGGATGACACTGATAGCTGCTCCAAAACCATTTGAAAAGTGATTTGCCTTGAATTTTAGCCGCTGCTGCCCTCTTTATGATGCACACGTGTCCTGGAAGACAACGAGATTGCTTTGACAAAAGGAATTAGGGGGGACCTTAAATGGCCACACATAGGTATTCAAATTTTCCTTGTATATATTAAATGCAATTCATCTTTACATTACTAAACTTTGAATTTGTTTGAGTGGGTCAATTGAAAGTTATTGAATTTTCAATATCCAGTTTATTGCAACGTCTTGTCAGTTGAAGATTGCAAGTGAATATCTGCATTTGCAATCCCTCTAGTTGGTCCTGTTTGTAAGAAATGCTTTATCCAACGATTAGAGCATTTGGCATAGAGAAGCTGCTGCATACTGTTAACCAATCAGGGCCCAGTTTTGCACGGACTCAGTCTGCACATTAATTAAATTAATACACTTTCACTGATATTTAATTTATTTGTAAGGCATAATGAAAACCATTACTCATCCTATGAAGCATTGGATAATATGGGACTTTTAAAATCTAAAAGGATCTTGGAATTAGAATTGTTAACACAAGACGCCTCATGAAGCAATATCACAATTCACATACATTATTTAAGTAGAGGTTGAAGACACAGATGTACACTATATTGCAATGAAATACTGATATCAACATCTTTAATTTTTTTTTATCACAGAAAGGTTTGAGCTAATGAAAAGCTGATAAAAAGTTGATCACAGCAGCATTTTGGGCTTATAAATGGAAGACCCAAAATAGGAGCAAATCTGAATGATTTCCAAGTGTAATGTTGACAATCTACCATCAGTGTTTTGTAGTCTGGACACACACTTTAAAAGCTGAGATATTTCTCTTCTAAACTCCAAGTGTTTCATGATGGCTTTAGTTCCCGGCATTTGAAGGCCAACTCAGACATAAGGTGGAGACACTGTCTCTACTCCTCTGTCTCCTTCTGCTCCTGCATCCCTTCACCCCTCCTCTCGCTTCCATCACCATCGTCGGTCCAAATGAATGACGCCAGCTGGGGTCGGCCGGCTGATGCTGGGCCCTGCTCGGTGGCAATGACAGCTGAATTATCCCACAGGCCGCGGCGGCTGATTATCAGCAGAGAAGTCATCAGGGCGTCCCTGCCTCTCCCCCAACCCTCCAATCCCAATCTCTCTACCCCCCCCCGCCCTTTCCCTCGTCCCCCCTGTCACCCCTTGTCAAGACAGGGACGCCTTCCCCCAAGCTTGCCGTCCGGGTCCTCTTGACAGGTAATCTCAACAGTAACAATTACCACCATTACTGGTGTCATAAACAAGTGGCCGACCCCCTAGCCAGGGCAATAACAAAGGCTTTATAATTCACCATGCAAGGCCATACAAATACATGCCAACAGGTAACAAGTAATCTAGCAGAGAAGATGAGGGCCGGTGCTCCCACGCACTGGACTCAATCTGTGTTTGCTGCGTGAAGCTGTTTGGGTGAAGGGTGAGGATGCAGCAGCAGATTGAAGTCAAGGCTGCACACACACATTTGAATGTAATCACACAAGGAAAAGGATTTTAGTGCATTAATATATGATGATTGGGTGCAGGTCAGTCACATTTGCTTGATGATTAAATGAAACCACATGCAGTAAAGCAGTTTTGTCAGACTATTGATGACACCGTTTTTATCTGAAAATGTTATTGATTTAGCAATAGAGACCATACTTCACTGTAAATCTTTGATTATCAGAGAGAAAGAGATGACACTCAAATGCATCAAATAAATATCTCCCTGTACTGATTATTGACAGGAGCAAAAATCGTAATTGCCAACGAAACACAGGCATTATAAATTATTATTAATAAAACAAATTGGATTTATGAAAGAACTGATGCATTTCAATATTCCACTGCATCATAGATATAAAGTTATAAAAAAGTCAAATTTATAAATAGGCATATTTCTAATTTCCAACATTTTCGCCTATTTTTTATTAATTTCAGTATATTTAAAAAAATAGTCGGTTCAATAATAATTTCACGCATATATTTAGTAATTCGCCAAATGCATCCGCCCAAACGTGCTGTGCCTTCCCAGTTGAAGTTTGGGCCAGATTGCTTTCTCTCCTCAGTAAAGCAAACAAGGCGTTGTGGCCTGGAGCGCTAAAATAATTTGAGACTCCCTAATGAGGAGAGCTGAGCAGCAATTAACACGTGTCGAAGTCGACATCATCAGGTGCCACTCTTAGTTTTTTTCCCCAAGACTCAATGGGTTTGTTTTCCTCTCTTCTCCTCCCGTTGTCTCTTGTTTATTCCCCCCCGAAGGCGACAGAAAAGAGGTTTCCATGTTTGATGCGGTTAGACTGTGGCGCATTTAACCATCACTAACGCCATCGAAACTATCATGCCGACGTCTGGCCTTGCCTCCTTTATTCGTTTTCTTTCTTCTCCACTTTTGTTTTTTGTTTTTTTTGGTTGCAGCGGCATCGGAGCATGCAGGCCGGTAAACGGTGCATACGTCCTGCAGAAGCGATGCTGCGCCGAGAAGGGGACCGGAGAGGAGAGCGCGAGCTGCGGCCAATTGGGAATTCTGCCTGTTTGTTCAAAATAGTCCAGGCTAAATTATTGTTTCACTCTAGCAACAAGTCATACTACATAATTCAATATAAATTCAGATAAAAACGTTTAGATTTTTAAAAATGTGTGCAACAGGAGTCTTATTTATTTTTTATTATCCTGTTTGTAAGAGCATAATAAAAGCAGAAAATATGTCAAATATTAAATCATTCTAAAGTAAATATAAATTGGGAAAAGGTGAGTAAATTAAAAAAAATTACTGATGTTAATGTGTATTTTCATTTAGATTACAGGTTTTTAATGAAAAACAAACTGTTGTATTTGATATATTGATTTAAAAAATAAACATACAGTAAGGATACATAAAATGAGAATGTAAAATATACTGTATATTAATATAAGTGCAAGGCAATATCACAAACACCCTTGAGAATGCTAAAATAAAAATAGGCCACGTTTAGCATCAAATGTGTAAATCCAATTACAACTGTCTTTAATAATTGTTGACACATGCATTTTATTACAAAAGTAAACAGGTCATTTCACTAACATCTTGGCCTACTATACACTACACCCTGATGACTGAATAGCTATGTTGTGAGTTTACATTTCCAAATGAAGTGTCAAAAGAAGTTATTGTCAAATTACTCAATTAACAAAAATGACTCCTATAAGCACAATAAAAAGGGCACAATGTGAGTTTTCTCTGCTGAGCTCAATTTATTTAGGGTAATAATTTTATGACAATTAAAAGTCTGGAAAGTCTGGATGTCAAACACAGATTTGTTTAATCCCCAGATAGTTTACCCCACAAATGTCAGGGTACATGCAAAGACAAATAACAGAAAATAATCTATCTATCTATCTATCTATCTATCTATCTATCTATCTATCTATCTATCTATCTATCTATCTATCTATCTATCTATCAACATCAGTCCAGAAACCTAAACACATCAACAGCATCATGTGGCAACACAACAAAGTCATCTCTCAGCTAATGTGTTCACCATTTTTTATCTTTTCTCTGCTCTCCTAGATGCAGGATGGAGAAAAAGGAAAAAGAAGAAAGAAAGGAGAAGGAGGTGTTTTGTTGTCATTCTTCTGACCTGAGCCGCTCATCTTCCTCAGAGCCCAGCGGGAGCTCGGCCGGCGCTCGCCTCGCCTACCCAGGGTCCTTTTGGTGTGTGCATATCATTTGCATACATTTCTCGCCGGCTGACGAGGCCTCACTCTCATTAAAGCCTCGTCTCACAAATCCCCCCCCCAGAATCCTGCTGGTCCTTGCAGCTGTGAATCCGTACCTGTGGTGGTGGCCGCTGATGATGGCATGCTGTTGTCCAAAGGCAAACAGACGAGCAAGGGTGAGAAGATGGGGGGAGGAAAGACAAGTGAGAAAGAGAGGAGATGTATAGGAAGAAACAGTTTCTGTGCAGTGAAAACAAAAGAGAGGAAGAAAAAAAACTGCAGTCAAGAGAGAGAGAGCGAGAGAGAGGATAAATGAGTCCTCTGTGTGCGGTGGAGCACTGTCTCCCTCTCTCTCTCTCCCACTCTGTACATGTCTCTCTCCTTCTGACTCTTGAACCAGGCTCCATTTTGTGTTAAGCAGCTCCGGCTCGTGACAGATATCTGGTGGGGTCAGGGGTCAAAGTTGAAGATAGGGTCAGCTGTAAAACAACATGTAATGGAACTCTGCAAACTGTCTCTCTCTCCTCCTTCCAAATGTCTCTTCTATCAGTCTGTCCCCCTTGGCCAAAAGGTGCTTCACAAGCTCCAGGGTGATGAACTATTGTATCTTATTTTTTTGCAAATATCAGGATAAGCTTATCTTCAACAAATCCAATGGACAGAACAGAACCAACAATGCCTTACTGGACATTCAGCCTGAAAAGAGGACTGTGTTAAAAAATAAACAGAAATCGGTGGGAAATGTTGCTCCTTCAGCTTTGATTAATAGATCCACAAGTTAGAAGGCTTATCCGTACCGAAGCACTTCACAATGATTTATAATACTATGAGACAAGATTTTACAAGTGTGTAAAGTTCAATGATCATGTCAATGATCGCAAGGTAAACAGTAGAAACACTGCCTTCACTTTACAAAGGACTATACCAAGAATGTGTTCTTGCACGTATTTGACTGGCCAAGGTGGCACCTTGCCTGATGATGTTGCATTTTGTTGTGTAAAAAGTTGAGCCGAGATTTTCTTTTTTGCTAGATGACCCTGCATGTTTGTACATTGGCACCACCACTGCATCAACATGATCTTCTCACTAACATGAATGACACACTGTTTTTCACACTGTGCTTATGTAGGTCTGAACGCAGCCTTAGTGCATCTCTCAATAGTTTCCAACTTCCTTATTCAGCCCTAAGCCCATTTGTTCCAAGTGAAGACGTACGTCTTTCGAATAGGTGACAAATATTTAGGGTAATAAAAAAAGGCTACATTATTTCTTAAAACAGCTGGGCATGGTAGTTTTTAGCAAACATTACTCAAACAGGACCAAGTACATTTGTTATGGAGTATTTTCAACTGTGGATTATTACACCTTCCTTTGGAAGTTTGGTATGCACTCATAAAACAGAGGAGTAGAAAGAATTGATGATGAGTTGATGAAGTCAAAACCATTAGACACCGAAGGAATTTATACTTTACTGCATGTAAGTAATGCTAGCACAGGCATAGACTCACACACACGCAAAATGAATCAACACATAGTACAAACATGCAGACAAACCACATCTTTCAAACCTCTACACCACTGAACACAAGTGCAGGGCGAAAAAGACAGAGAGAGAGAGAGAGAGAGAGAGAGAGAGAGAAAAAAAATGATGAAGTCGGACTTGAAAATCAAACAATAAACAGTCCATTAAGGCTGTGGGTGGAAGGGTTTGGGGGTGGAGGGGGTGGGAAGGCAGATATTGGGGAGGAGGGGGTAGAGGAGTGGTGAGAGTTTATTTAAAGCATGGTGACCCCGTGGCCGAAGGCTGCCTCAGTGCAGGGATGAATAAAACTTTTATGGCTCATAAAACAGCGACCCCTTCTCCGAGACTAGCTTCACAGTGTTTATTCCTGCTGGGCCGGCCAATCAGATTACTTCAATCTCACAGACATACACAGAGAGAGAGAGAGAGAGAGAGAGAGAGAGAGAGAGAAATGAATAGTTCAACATTTTAGAAAAATCAATTTATGAACTGTCTTTGCAAGAGTGAGATTAGAAGAAATATGTATCTCATGTCTGTGCATTACGCACAGGGCTGGAGTCAGGACAGATAACATAGTCAAAAAGTAAATATACAAAAACAAAGTAAAAATCACAATCCCTAAACACAACCGGACTCCAGCTAGGTAATGACCACACAGACATGAGGTTGAAAACAACCTCATGTCTGTCACTCTCAGAAAGAAGGCTACCATATTTCCAAAAACATCAAACAGCTCATTTGTTTTAAAAAGAGTAAAAGTCAGTTGGGGAGGCAGGAGAGAGGTAGCAAGGGAAAGAGAGGAGGAACAAACTTAGAGGCAAGAGGAGAGAATGGATTGGAAGCCAGAGGAGGATTTAAGTTGTGGAGGTGGAATAGAGAAAGAGAAAAAGTGAGAGCAGTGTTAGAAAGGATAGAGAGACAGAGGAGATCACAGATGAGACCATGCTATTTATTCACACAGATATGTTTATCACACACACAGGTACAAACTATCACCAGCGGATTAATCAAACCCATGTGAACTGTGCTTTTTGCAAAGCACCATTTGCCTCTCTGCAAACAGACCTGTGACAGTCTAAAGCTGAGGTGTCAATCCACGCCACAATCACCCCAGGGTGCTGGGATTTATAAACAAGCAGCTGTCAGCTTGTTTTAACACTCAGCCATTTTCTAACCAACCACTTCACTCAAGCTGCAAGGCTCGCCGAATTCCAGGAGTTATTATGTTGATGTGTTCATTTTTAGTAGCCACTTTTCCCAGGATTCCTTTATCTAATTCTTCTTCATTTAGTGATAGCCTACATATACTGTACCAGAATAGCTTTTGTTAAATCACAAACACGTCTAACTTAATCACAGTGGATAATAATCATAATCACTAGCATTTTACATGCATATCACAACACTAGATGTGTCGTCATTTGCTCTTGTTTAAACATGTAAAGCGTTGCAGCTTTAACACGATCACATCTTAATAAAGTGACTTGGAAACATTGGTGCAGATGTTCTTTGTGCATTTCTGTTTTTGTTGGTGTCCATGCATGGGAAGTGGGAGGAAAAGTAAAAGTAGAAAAAACCCAACGTGTGATTGCACGTTTTTAAACTTGTGTCGAATCTTTGTTGTCAAAGTAGATATGTGTGACTGTATCAGACAAAACGCTGAGTGTGTGTGTGTGTGTGTGTGCGTGCTACAGTCCGTGACCCTCCCTACCCCTCTCTTCCCTCCTTGTTCAGCTCAGCGGGTGTCATTCTCAGGTCAAGAGACTGTAAATATACACAGTTAGACCCCAGAGCCATAAATCAGAGTAAACAGCCTGAACTCCTACATGAAAAGATAACATGAGAAAGACATGATTCTACTGCTGGAATAGAAAATAATAGCACATATTCACAGCTAACAGTAAGACACAACAATCATATTAACACAACTAGCACTAAAACGATACTGTTACACACACACATTATGAAAATAGAACTATAAAAACAGCGTTACTGCCATTGTAACGTACTATTACTATGACTACAACATGCTAACTACCTTTGTTATTGCAAATACATTAACAAACACTATTTTTAATCCAAGACTACCAAACTGACATTATTCAAATGAAAGGTAAGTAATACAGGCCATGTTTATTAGTAAATGGGACATGGATGAACATAAAATGCAGTTGAGAGCTCCAAAAAAGTGAGTGGACCTTGAATTTAGATGATTTTGTCAAACATGCTAAACCCAAGCTCAAAGGAGACTATTAAATATTACCAAAGCCTAAAGATAAGAGATATACATTGACATCTTACTATTAGTATGAGAAACACCATTACTACTGCTGTATATTCATATTCATTACTCAACTATGTGTGCAACTTCCAGCAAATGCTATTACCTCCACCACCACTACACCTGTTATTATATATATAATGTGTCTAATAACAACAGAGTGTAAATTGTAATTTCCTCTTGTGGGACTAATAAAGGAAGGAAGGAAGGAAGGAAGGAAGGAAGGATAGTATGTATGCTACTTCTCTTGATATCATGCCTTCTATTTATATGACAATTACTGTTGCTATTGAGTTGAAAGTTGATTTCTGGGGTGAATCTGTTTGAAGACTTTTTGAAAATGCAGGAAGACAGCTCTACAGCTGGAATGCAGTTGTGCTGAAGCTCATCAGTTCTTTGTTTATTTCATTATAAATATCCATGATACATACAATACATAGCGTGTGTACTACCAATACTCTCTTTTGCACTTCTGAATGTATTCTTCTTATATATTTATTCTAATAATCATAATAATAATAATACATTGAATTTACATAACGCTTTTTCACAAACTCAAAGCCACTTTAAAGGTGAGGGTGTGATTGAAAACATAGATATAATAAATTGAAAGGGACATTTCCACAAAGTATAAGAAATACACCCGGTGACTGAATATTGATGATCATACACACAGTGGCAGAATATTGATAATCATGTTTATGGAAAACCCTAAAGTAAAGGTCACCTACCAAAGCTTGCCATTAGTGCCAGGTGTCAAGCAATATAAAGACAACTGTTAAATATAGGTTTAAAATGATGCATCTCTCATTCTCACACTTTTCAAAGATGTTTTACGATCCAGAAGGTATTTATGCTTTGCTTCAAGGCAATCTGCCTTTTTAAACTACTTTTTTATCATTCTTGTAAAAGACAGAGCCATCACCTTTCATTCTACACGTCTCTGAAGGGCAAAATGTTGTAACATAAAGAAGTTAAGAATTCTTTGTCATAATCAACAACAAAATGTTTTTTTCTTTAAGGGCAAGGCACACCCATTGTGCTAACCGTTGTTGATTTATGACTGTGCAGACAGAAGGACAAAAATATGCCCTTTTTTACTGATGTTATTTACAACATGCGTAAGATTAGAAATAGATGTATGTTATGTTGAAACAGTAACTTAGAAAGGCAATGGTACATAATGCTTGAAATTATTTTTGAAAGATGTCCTTTTTATCTCCAATTAAGTTGTTCATATTCCTTTGTGATTCTTATTGTATTTCCAGAGCTAAAAGTCATGCATGAAGCCAATTAATCACAATGGTCAACATATGCATTGAGGGTGCAGCAGTCCAAAATCATCATTACCTTTGCAAATTTATTCACAAGACCTAGTTTGGTGTCTTGTAAGCTCCATAGAGTCTCAAATGTAGCCTATCTTTGTGTGGTTTGAAGAGTACAGAACTTTGTGATGCATCATGCACCACCATACTGGCCAGCTGCCTGCTGTGATAGATAGCATGTGTGCTCCAACACATTTTACAAATAAATAAAAGTTAAATAAATCTCCATGGCTAAAGCATGGTCAATGTAATATGCTATTACTGTTACATTAATGTCAGCTCCTGTCCAGAAAATCAGCCAAAGACTACAGTTATCCAGCCTTTAAAGGTAATGACTGAGTTCTACTTGACCTTACTATACGCTGGAGTTCCCATTACTGAATTACACTAAATAATATCATTCACTATGTCATCTATGATGGCGACTCTTTGGAACAAAGGTGTGAACGTGGAATACATTATGAATGTATTTTATATTCAACACCCTGGCAACAGTTAAGACAAAATAAAACTAAACTTTACATCATCTTCTGATATCAGGGGGCAATTAACTTGAACTGCATTACATTTACATCATTCCATCTGTTATGTCTGAGGCAGTAAATGTTTTTGCAGGCATTAACGCGTCATCAAAGTGTCCAAAATCCTAGAGGGGTTTGATCCTCTGGATCTCTGGAGGGTCCGTGGACACAAAGTCTACAATTATCTCTCTGTTATGTCAAGTGCGCTTGAGCCAAAAATTGCTTGCCTTGGATTGTTCAGAGCTATCAGGTTCCCATGTGAAAACACAAGGACTATGACATCACTGCCTCACTTAGCTAGCTAGCTACTTCACACACACACACACACACACACACACACACACACACACACACACACACACACACACACACACACACACACAAATCCCTGGTCTTAAGCATGTGAGGCCTTCACAGACCGTTTGTCTCTCTCTTCACTGACTTCCATTAACCAGGGGGTTTGGGAAATGCGGTACTACAGAAATGTGTCACCATAATGGCACCAGAACAGTCCAAATGTGTCATGAGAGACATATGATGTTTTTTAATGAAACCAGGGATTGATTAATATAGCTTTTGTTTGAGACCGAATTTCAGAAAAGTGAAGTAACATCTCTGGTCTCTTTTGCTATACAGAATCAAGTCTAAATAATACACTGCAGGAAAAAGATTATCCAAAGAAAGTTTGCGTTGCCACACACTTAAAACTCATTCTGCAGCTGTTGACAAATGTTACCAAGATGAATACGTTTGGGAGTTTCAACTGAGCAGCTAAATCTCCTACTGTCAATGTAGGAGTATTTGTGTGGAAGTTATCAGTAAGTGATGTTTTGTACCAATTTTATCCATCTTTACATTTTACTTTTTTCAAGTCCAAAATATTTCATGTGCGAAAGAGGATAGGACACAAGGAATTGTGTTCTTTGCAAGGCGCTAATGGCTTTGATTTAGGCTAATACGGCTACTAATATTACTGTAACTGTGTTAATATAGACTGTTATATAGACACTATTTACAATTGCAATTTTTCGTTTTTTAAGTTGTACTCAAAATTAAATAATTAAAGTTTTACCACTTGGTTACAATCATTAAGGCAATTTTTTTCTCAATTCTGCAGGAGTCCTTGTAATCTGTAGAATCTCTAATATGTTAAATAAAATGATCATTTCTAAGACTGTCATGCATTCTAAATAATTCTGACATGACCTTGTGTAAAACTAAAGAGGAAGGTAAACCAATGTTGTATCAGACCATAATTCATAACCTCACAAGGGTCATTATTCATTCCTTCTCCATCTTAACACTGACAGTTTCCCTACACTTTAACTGCCACCATCAACGGCAGTGCAATAACACACACTTTGATAAAAAGGCACACACAGTAATAAATTACTAGTAGTATATGCAAATATCACATCAAACTATACACGTCACTCTTGTCAAAACACAGATACTGAAGGGACCAGGGAGTAGACAAGCCAGTGTTTGTATCCTGTTCTTAACATGACACCTACATTCTCTCTCATCATCAGTCAGATACTGTACAATAATGTGAAATGCTTTTAAAAGACCTAAAGTGAAAATGTGATGATGGGATTCAACCCAGATGCACGTCAAGCTTGGTCAGGTTTAAAATTATGTGTATCCTGCTGGATAAGACTTAATCAGATCATGATCAGCTTAAGAAGATCTTAAGAGAGTCACTGAGACTAATCTAGATGCTGGTTTGAATGGGAGAGTTAAAGAAGAAATCGGAAAAGTGATTTTTTTTTGTTTTTGTTGTTGCACATTTCCATTGTGTAAACATCTACCATCTTAGGTGTCTGAACTCAATTGTTGTATGGTACAACCAGATTGACATGTACAGTAATTCAACTCTAAAAGTTAAGGCGTTTACCGTACTCTAATTAAAATCATGTTATTAGAGAGCAGGTACATACTTGTATTGCGCATGAAGCAGTCATGGCTTAGTCTAATACATTACCACGTCACTCACTGCACTATTCTTCCTGTGTTTCCTTTGTTTTTAAAGTGACATTTTAAAATTCAATTGTGGCTTGTTATTCATTTTCTTTTTACATGAGAACAAATTACATTTTAAGATGAAGCAACTGTGAGTACACCATGGAATATAACCAAACATGCTTGACTGATTACAACACGCACATAACTACACACAAAATTCTTAAATCTGTGCTATTTTAGAGTTTTACGTTAATTAACGACTCCAAGTTGTGTTTGAGAGGAACTTTAAATAAATCAAGCAGACTGACCACAGTGGAGATTCAGCAGTAGACACTGGTCATATCACGGTCCCACCTCATGGTTCAGCAACTTGAAATTCTGAATGTGATCTTTGTCTGGCTTACACTTGCCCACACACACATGCGCCTCGTCTTTGATAAAAGGGCTGGGAGGTGGGGAAGGGAGTAGCGGAGTGTGTCAGCTCCTGGAGTAGGCTTACTGTGCTGGGAGATGTACTGGGCCATTACACACGACCTCTGACCCCAGCAGGCACCCTAAGGTGAAATGACGCGAGCCTGGTCTTGCTCAGCTGGAACAAGGGAGAGGAGGAAGGCACAAGATGACTTTATGTGTGTTGTTAGTAGTTGTGTACATGCATATGGGCCTGTGTGTGTTTATACATGCACTGACGCTTGAGTGTTTCATGCATCACACCCATCATAAAAACAGATACCACTAGCCCGGTCCCAGGCACACTGACAGCTGCAGGCCTGTCCTGTGGCTATGCAGATGTGACAGCGGGTGTAAAATATGAATTTTAATCACAGCCACCTCCCTCCAATTACCAGTCAGCGACCCTGATGGTGATCTGTCTGGAGTTGGGATAGGGTAATTACAATGCACACATACAAAATGTCAGTTTTCTTTCATGCATAACTGATGTATACAATATAACAGAATGCAAAAGTCTATTTTGAGTTGGATGATTTGCAGTATCATGGGTGATATATACATTCTTTTATAATAACATCAGACTCTGAAATGTTAATTGATAAGGTACTTGTCCATTTTGTTGTTCAGAAGAGTGGGATTTCCCCTGTTACTTTGCCTGTTTGTTATTACATATGCTTGATATTTCTGTATGCAGTCTTGTTGTGAGAACATACACAATTATAACTGGGTAATGTGATATGTCCTTTGTAAAACCACTGCCAAAAAGGAGATTTATTTGTAAGATAAAAGTCCAAATCTGACAATCAGGGCAAAAGAAGTGCCTTAGGCATTAATACAATTTACACAATGTAGTTAACTACAATAAATACAAAGAATATGCCACTCGTGGCCTCCAGACTCATATTTCACAGATAAGGAACCTGCGAGGATGAACTCTCACTGCATGTAAGCCCTGCAACAACAAACTGCTCACTGTTCAATGCTCTGCTGTTACACACACACACACACACCTCAATAAATACACACAGACACATTTACATAAACACACACACAGAACTTAATATTAGGGATTCTTAATTAGCGAGGAGTGTCTCCATCCTCTGGGTCTACATGCCAGTCATCCACGGCTGTGACGAGTCTGTCCTCATTAGCATGACCCTCCTCCTTGCTGTCCACTCCACTGCTCAACACACAACCACTCAAGCATGGACACCCTGCTAATTATGGCTTAATGGTGTGTGTGTGTGTGTGTTTGTGTGTACCAATCAAGGTACATGACTTGATGGTCGACACTAACAGTCTGCTAAGAAAAGAGGAAAAACTGCCATGTGCAAATGTTCTCAATTTATTACATTTGCCGGTCTGTTCTTGGCAACAATTAAGAACAAAGGATTATAAAGTAATGACCATCTATGTACGTCCTTATTTAGCTTTATTTATAACACCAAGTCAAAATGTCTTTTGTTACTCAAATAATTCATTTTTAAAACAATTTCCCCTGAATATATTCATTATTGTTTTTACAACTTATCATTACTTATGTGTTGACATAATGTGTTGATATGAAATATTATTTTAATCTTATTTCTTTATTTGATCATGTTAAGTTATAGAAGTTTGTATTGTGATATTTAATTCAATAAACTTTAGACCGTTAGACCGATTTTAATACTCAAATTCCAGTTATATTTTATATTCAATTGTTTTTATACCTCAAACTTTAAACAGGAAATTCAAACCATGTAGAAAGTGAATTGATTGGATCTGAGTTTAGGAGGTAAAAGCTTAAATAATAGTTTAAACAATGCTCAATTAGATACTAAACAGTATTGATTATTGTAATCACCATCACAATACATCAATTTCAGAAGGTTTTGGGCAATTTGTGCTACAAAAAGGTCATAAACTTATCACCTTGTTTACCTCAGTAGTCACATCTCTTCTCCTTCAAAAGCATCAGCGGATCCACAGGACAAGAACAAAGTAGAAAGTAGTAAAAATTGGGCCTCTGAATCATCAATAATTTGTATTTACTGAATGCAAAGTTAAACAAAAACATATTCATCAACACAGGAAGTATTGGCTCAAAAACACATTTAAACCATTTCATTGTGAATTAATAAGGCCATAAAGTCCATCCACCAACTCTCATTAGCCGCTTAAACACAAGTAGTTCATGAATCTACACACTCATCAAATCACTGCTGAAAGCTATATACATATATTTTTTTTCTTTATATATATATATATAGGAAGTTTTAACAAGTAACAAAATAAGTGTCGACATTCATATGTAAATACAAACCAGGGCGAGCCTGCATCCTCAGGCGCCCACACGCTCCTTTGTTCGTCTCCAGTCAGATACACTCACCCAGAAACAATGAGGGGAGTGGGGGGAGAGGAGGAGAGAGGCGGGGGGTATGTGACCAATGCCAACCCACTCTCCTGCCAATGGGGGGGGATCACACTGGGAGGGTCAGAAGACAGGGAAGAGGGTGAAAGGTTAGCAGCACAAGTATGGGGTTCTAACTATTGTTTCCCACTAGTGTGTGTGTGTGTGTGTGTGTGTGTGTGTGTGTCTTATTTCCCAGTGCTTACATCACTCAGTAAGAGATCCCATTAGTGCTCTGTTAACCAAAACGGCAATAAAATTACGAACAATCAAAACTAAATTAAATAGTTATGCCCCAACTTAACTCTTAAATTCGTCTACTGAGGGAATTATACACTCAGGGAAATCCAAGGGGAAACAGCAAGAGGATTACGGATTTGAAACTAAATGCAACATACAATAGCTTTTCTGTCAAATTCAATCGATGTAAAAACAGGTTTAAGTGAGTAGGAATTTTCTCACATGGTGTAAATGTACGGCGATTATGAAAGTCATTTGGAGAGGCTCTAAACATCTCCAAGCAATTTAGAAAATACTCAAGGACACATGAGGTAATCGCCTCAGGGTGCCAACTCGCTTCAACATGACAGTTACGATTAGAAAGATTTCCTCATACCACACGTCTATGTGCCCACACAGAAAATATAGACTTCCTCCACATGCACACATTTAGGTTCATGCAAATAAACACATGTGTGTGGATATGACACATATATACACACATCTTCCAACTTCTCTCACATCACAGAACTGACCTCCTCTGCGTGGGCACACACACACACACACACACACTATAGCCAGCATAAACAAGAATGACAAGTTGAGATTAATGAAGGGCCCAGCAGTGACAGACCAATTTAATTGTCAACCACGATGGCCATTGAATTCCACCAGTGTATTTATACAAGGTTACCGTAGTGCCTTAAAATGTTGCTAATTGATCATGACCAATAAGTAATTAGAAAAACTGATAGTGTGTCCTTCCTCCACACGTGTCAAAGGCACACACTGTCTCAGGGGCAGTGAGGAGGGGAGAGCAAGCTTGAGAATAATGAGTAAGAAGAAAGAGATTTGAGATAATGTGTGACATTTTATTGTTAGTCATGTCAGTTGAGAGACTTTATACTGTAGTTGCCAAGGCAGCAGATAACACAGTGGTATACCATTCTATTCCTTTGTTTTATCATTTAGTAAGTTTTATTCTTGTGTCAACAGAAGACAAGCGATGTTATTGAATACAGTTTGTGTTGGATTTAGAAATGACTGTCTGCAAATATCCTCAATGAAGAACTCTCTTAATAGTAGATCATCCATCCATGAAATGTATTTGTAAATACTGTGAAATTGTTCAAATTCTAAGCCATGCTTCAAATGTTTGGTTAAAGTGGATGAACATTCTGTGGGTGTGGCGATTAACCATTATACTCAGTCCCAGCCACTCACATTACTCGCTCCATACCTATTAAACAGCTACAGTGGCATCACACAAAGATGGCTCACCAAATGGAGAGAAAACTCCAGACCAATTTTTCGTAGGAAAATAACACTGTGTCGCATTATAAATATGGCTGCATTTGTTTAATTATTTTTTTCACTTTTGTATGAGGAGATATTGAAAGTCTGTGTCATTTTGTCAAGATGCAAAATCATATCCAAATACTAAAGATTACAAGTAGAGCTGAGCTAAGGTGCGTCTATAGTTAAAAAAAATATGTTTATTAGATAAAGAATAAAAAAGAATAAATATAATCATAAAGTTCTCTAAATGGGACCACAGTTTGTGTATGTGTGAACATGCATGATGCAAATCCAACTGCTGAATTTGACTTTCTGAGCAATTGTAGCCTGAGACAGTTGATTAATGTTAACATAACGT
Organism: Etheostoma perlongum; assembly: GCA_026937815.1. Classification (NCBI taxonomy): domain Eukaryota; kingdom Metazoa; phylum Chordata; class Actinopteri; order Perciformes; family Percidae; genus Etheostoma; species Etheostoma perlongum. The sequence goes on along the minus strand of CM049387.1, from coordinate 24,838,120 downwards.
TAAATGTCACAGGATTCTTATTTATATTTTATATTATATAAATAAAATTACATTTTACCTCAAAAAATCAAAAAGTGTAACGTAAAAGTACTACTAAATGTTGCATGAATAAAAAAATTAATCTATATTTAAAGTTAGAAGTGACCAAAAACTGTAAAACAATTATAATCATGGTTCCTGTTTTTTTTCCCTTCAAATATCCAATGTAGGTTCAGCTAAATTCTTCTTCATCTATTACCTCTCACTCGTTCTTCCTGCCAGATTTGGTCTGATCCAAGCCCGGTTCCCAGGAGGTTTTTCTGGGTTATTCTAACCACTGAGAGCTGACAGTGGCCTTGGCTCCCGGGCTTGACTTCACGTCCTCCGCTGGCAGCCCAAGGCCTGGCTCACTGGGAAGGAATGTGTGAGAGAAAGACAGTGTAAATAAATACTGTAGGGTCGAACGGTGACACCACAGCCAGAGGAGACCCTAGTGTTAAAAAAAAAAAAATCTCAGCAGCTGGATAGCATATTGAAAACCATCGTAGCCACCTGTTTTATTTGTAAAATATGTTACATTTCATTTGTATCAGATATGAATATCTGATTGAAATGTGCTTTTTTTACAAATACACACACTCACACACACACACACACACACACACACACACACACACACACACACACACACGTCTTGTATCAGATCAATGGAAAAATGAGAGTTAAATGTAAAGTTAAATATACACCTGCACATGTGTGCATGACATTTACAGAAAGCAATATCAAACACATGCTGGTAATCAGAGTCTGCCTTCCTTCCAACTGATTTGTCAAACAGAGTATTCAGTTTTCTGATTGATATCTTACACTGATGGGTGGTCAGATAAAGCCCTTTTTCCCCACATACACTGAGAGACTTTTTATGGGAACTAAAGTGTGATTTATGGTTCTGCAGAGGCTCCACGCAGAGCTTTCACCGTAGCCTGTAAGTGTCCTGAAGTTTATACATTGGTGTTGGTGTGTACGTCTAACCTGCATGTGTGTTTGTGTGCGCGTGTGTCTGTGGGGAGTGTGTGGTACAGCGAGGTAAAATTGAGAGAGTGACGGTAATTAGCTTTGGAGCGGGTAACGAGTCATAGTAAGAGAAACAAAGTGTCTCCTCTGTGCTTTCTGGTCAGGGTGGGAAATCTACAGCATGACAAGTTAGCCCTCTCCTTGATTTCATGTTGTTTATGGAGAAGGAGAACCAAGAAATAAGTGGAGGGGAATGCAACTCTGCCAAGACACGACGTGCATGTCACCGTAGGGTCCGGCGTAGGTCTCTGTCTCCACATATCTACGTATGTAGCCACAGCATGGATTTTACGCTAAAGTAAAAATCACGCTTAAAAGGTCCCAGGTACTAAACTAAAGGAATTAAATAAGGAAGTTCATTGTGTATTTGTTTTTTTTCCATTTCGAAAACATCTCAAGAACTGTGAAGGTTAGACAAATAAGACAGATAACAGGTTAACAAGTGATGACTTGGTTTGAGATGTAATTTCCACATGCACAAGCTGTTGTGTGAATGTGATATGTGAAAGGAGACATGCAGAGGTGGTAAGCAAGACAGACACCACCAGAATGGCAAGACACTCGCTTTCAAATTATATGCTTAGCTTTATTTATTTTATTTTTTTTAAAAGGTAAATATCCATAAAGAACTAAATAAAACAATGGCTTTAATTTGTTTCTCTTGTTTGCACTCTCTTGCCCATTATTCGTTGTTGTGTAGAGTGACTGGAAGGTGGCTACATAACCTAATCTCAATAATAGCTTTTGTTGTTGAGAATTGAGACTTTTGTTTGACCATTTGCTGACATTCAGCACTGCACACAGAGCAAGGAACAAAAGATATATGAACAGTTTGCAAAATGGTTCATATCCACTAAAAACAAGGTCAAACAAATGGCAGCATGTCATAAGCTATAAGATATTGATTCACTGCCTAACTAACACACATACAGTATAATAAAAGACATTTTGTTATCTGGGACAGTAAGATCTTATTTAAGGCATCTGTACTCCAATATTGAGCAGGTTACAGGACACTGATGGTGATGGTCAAAAAAAGAGTATTGCTCTATCTTCAGACAGGGTGTTGCTGCTAGTGGCTTGTTCATGGCAGCCGGGCACAGGGTATCAGTGGTGTGTGTATGAAAGTTTAAACTGTAGCTGAGTTACTGAGTCCTAAATCAGGATACAGATACTTAAACTTGACATGACAGGTTCAATGCCTCGTTATGCCCATATTAGGTCATTAATGATGCAGCAGCCATGTGCATAAAGTTTGATGGGAACTCCTTCCAAAAGACCCCTCTCTCTTTCCCTGACTGTGTGTAATGTAAATGACAACTTTTAGAGTGACTTTTAAAGTATGTCATACCTTGCATGGAATCTGATCTCTATGACACAGTTTGAATGTCACAGCCAATTTTGTTTGGATTTGACACGTCACTGCTCATTGAAGCTGAGTTTATATTATGAAAAGAGAGAAGGAGCTACGACTGGGATATGTATGTGTAGATTACAACAGATGAGTAAAACAATACGTAAACATTATTGTAATACCTTTTTGGGACATTAGAAAAGAAATGGTCTCAGATTTGAGAACCAGACATTCAGATGTTTTGATTGTAAGCATCCTTAGAGCTGTTGGAGCAGAAGTGAATTATGTGATGTGAGCCAAATAACTGCACTGATGTACACACTGATCTATGGCCTGTTCCCTTCCAAATGGACTGTGATGAGGTCTACATGAGGCTTTGTGGCTGTGAGTTTAACTATCTGACAGCCATCAGCTCCTCATGCTTGAAAAGGCTCCCTGAACTGATGCTCACATTTCTTTAGGCTTTCTAAACTGGTTGTAAACACCTGACAGATTCTCAGATGAGAATAAGAGTGCCTTTGTTTTTTTTAGTGTAACTTTATAAATTACTTTTTAATCACTGTCTGGAAAGATAAAATACATTCTACCTGTTGTACAGTTATCAAAAACTGTGAGGAATGACAAAACTTTGTACAACAAAGTTACTTTGTTCATATCCCTTGTTTGCAAGATTTGTTCCCTTATAACTGCACAGAGAGGCAAAATAAAACAGTTCAATTCTACAGTAGCTCAGATAAAAAAACACACTAAAGGGTGTGATTGCACCTTTAGATGTTATGAATGCTGATTAAAGTGGCAACACCTTCCATTCTAAGCAGCTGATACACATAGCCTCCATATATCACCCTGTAAACATCTTTGCCAGTAGGAGTCATCTATTTTGTCATTGAAACCTCTGTGACATCACTGATATTTCAGCAGCAAGTGCACAACCCCTACATTTGCATGCATCGCTAAAAACACATGCTTAAGAACTGCTCAAAACCCTCCCTATTTTCCCACGTTTCCTTGGGGCCTGCTGTTAGCGTAAAGGCTAATGATATCTTGGGGGCTGGGTGTGTGTGTGTATTTCTGTTGGTACGGGTGCGTGGGGTGGGGTAAAAGGTGTTCACCGTACTTGCTGAGTTGATACGAACCTCTGCAGACACCTATGCTGAGGAGGGAGGGTGTGACCTCATCCCTGACATAGGAGATAGCACATGTCACACAAATTAACACTCGCAGAGGCAAACACACAAAGACTTGCATGTCACAGTATGTATGCTTGCATGTATAAATGAGAATTGCACAAAAGGCACCATCCAAAACACTTTCATCTACACACATGTGCAACACACACACACACACAAACACATCCTCCCCAACCCTGTCTGCCACCTCCAGCTCTCCTGTTGGCCGCCGGCTGTTGAGAACAGTAAGCAGTGTCACATAAGAGGATGTACACAGGCTATGTTTCAAGGTAAGGTGTGTAACAACAGAGGAAATCAGGGAGCTGATTAAGGTCTTGCAGGTAAATAAAACATTGGGACATCTATTATGAGAGACCTAGATACTATTGCATGTCTTAGGTTTAAGTTGAGGAACGTACAGTAACAAGAGCCGCAAAAGGAATTAAATAAGGACTCAAGGAAAGGAGTGAGGGCACTAATTCATAAGAAAAGATAAATTAAGACCCATCAATCAAAACTCCGCCAGTCTTGATCATCCAAAGTAAACGCTTTGGAAAATATGGAACTTACCACATCATTCATCAAGACAAGAGATGTTAGCATGCGTCTAAGCTTTGCACAATTGAATGATAGTTGCAAAAATTGTCCATAGAGCATATATAGACAATAAAAGTTGCCAAAAATTACATCTTCAATGGCATAGCAATGTTTTGTATTAAGTGTGTAAAAAAAAATAATAATTCTGTTTTACATTGTTGCTCGTTGATATTGAGGTTTGCTTTCTACGTTGCCAACACAAATTGGTTGTATCACCAGCTTCATATGAGTAACAGAAGAAAAGTAACAGAGACTCAGAGGTGAAAAGTGAAAAAGATAGATGAGCCAACACCAATTCAGTCTCTGTAGCTCGCTTGATGATCCAAAATAAGCACTTGACCAAAGCTAACATCATATACTGGAGCTATATTTATGGTGCAGATCAAATATTTAGATAGTGAGTCATAAAGTCTGGTCCTGGAAAACAGCTGCTGGGGTATTAGGCACTGCAACATTTTGGCAATTAAAATACTTCATTTCTCTAGCAAGATATGCTATTACACATGCATAGTTAAATATTTAAGTATATATGATGAAAAACAGCTTCATGCAACATCCAAGCTGTCATTTCTCCAAACGACTTAATAGTATCCTTTTTATTGTCACATTATGTTTTATGTTTGCATTTTTTGTGTCCATTTTTTAGTGATCAATTATCTATCAATGTGATAAAAAGGAAAAATGCAGATAAACAAGCAGAGAAAAAGGGTGAGCGACAGGATAACTTGTACAGAAGAATTCAGTGTCACACATAAATTAAGCAAAGAGCAAATACAAACTCCAAAAAAGAACAAAAAACATGATGAACAACTACTTTATGTACATGCAAGAAAAAGGATGAGTGTACATGTACACATTTGGGCAAGAATCAAGAAAGATGTAAATAAATATGGTAGTGGTATTTAAAAAAGTGACAAGAGAGCAAAATGTTATTTCATATTGTGAGCCCATTCTGATGAATGTAACAGCATTGAGTGTGGTTGATATTAAATGAGAGGAGCTTGTCAATCTTGGATTCTTGGTGGTTGGGGTGAGCAGCCGGGCCGGCGGGAGTGTGCAGAGTTTAAGCTAGAAAGAGCCTGGAAATGAATATGGCTCCTTTATCACCTGCCATTTAAATCCCACTATGGAAATTTGAAAATCATAGACCAAGACAAAACTGAAATATTATATTGTAATAACTAATCCTGTGCCATGGTTGGAAAGGATAAAGCGAAAGACTGCCATGCTACATCCGAGTGATAAATGTCTTTTAGGTGGAAACACCAAAAGTTGACGCACAGATCAAACACCTTAAAACCATTTGTCGGACTGGTTGAAAGAGCAAGGCTGAAAAAAAATCTCTTCACAGGAAATCTTCGTCTTCCCTGGCTCACTAAAACAGCACAACAGCCCTGCTTTAAAACTTGATCTTTAGTGAATAATGGATTGTGGCACTATCAAATACAGAGAGGAGGACCAGCCTCGGTATCCTAGACTAAACACTGGCCTAGATGCAGGGATGAGTTATGTCTATTCCAGTCTATAGTTTCTTGATTTTGAATGAAAAGCAGCTAATTAGAGATAAATAAGTCATGCCAAGCTATCGGTGGCTGTAAGGCCGGTGTTTGGTGTCAGATAGTAGATCTAAGCCACAGCAAGGTTCAGATTAAAGTCAAGAATGGAAACTCACTGCTTCAAGTGCTCATAGCACACACAGCCGTTTACCAGCTACATTGCTGACATGTCTAGTCTAGACTTTATTTAAACTATAAAGCCAAAGGTATGTGGACAACCCGTTGACATATCTTTACCTTTTTATGGTTGTGGCTAGGGCCGTTTTCTTCCAGTTAAAGGGAATCCGCATCCAACTTAGCAGAAAACAGTTTGGGGAAAATCCCTTTCCGGTTTCAACATGTTAATACCACTGTAAACAAAGCTCAGTCCTTACAGAAAACCGTTCCTATTTTGGGGTTTGGGAGAACTTGAGTCCTGACCTCAATGCCATTCGACACCTTTGGTATGAACTGGACTGCAGACTGTGAGCCAGGTCTTATCAGCCAACCTCACTAACGCTCTTGTGGCTAAGATTCATTTGGTCAAATAGTGAATTTAGACATACAGTATAAAAGCTGGTATAGGTACTAGGGGTGTGTAAACAATTTTTTTGTAATGAAGTGTATACTATCACATGGGAAAAGTAACTACATTTACATACCGTTAATGTTTTCTTTCTAACTGAGAATCATTTTTGAAACAAAATCGAATCGTGACATTTTTTGAATCGTGCACCATTGTCATTTTTGCCATAATTATCATTTTAACAAAATTTTAAAAAAAAGACATTTAAACTTCATTTGCCAAGCATAAAAAAATGTATAGAAATTAAGAAGTAGCAGCTGTGGAAAGGCTCTAAAATGTTTTTATATTATTTAAGCCTTTTAAAGAGGCAGCTTATGAAGTCTGCATTAAAAGCATCTTTGAAGGACATCTCAGCATTACATTCTTAGTTTTCTGTAGCAATGATTCATAAACAGACCTCATTTGACTTCTGCTTTCAAATGCAGCACAAAATGAGACAAAATACCACCAAGATCCAGAGGGGCCATTATGGAAATGGAGGAAGAATCAGGTCATGTTTGACATTATGCACAATATGTACAGAGGAATGGGGACAAAAAAGAGCATTAATGCAACTATAAAGAGACTCTTTTCCCCAATCTTATTCATTAAACATAGAAAGTTCTCACACTCAGACTGAATCCCCCCCTTGAGATGAAATTCTAATGTGATATTAAGAGAACTGGGACAATGGCAGCTTATTACCATGAAGCCAAGGCAGGCAGGCGGCCATGTCATCCGTGTGTAAACACGAACAGAGCAGAGCACTTTACAAGATGCAAACTCCGACGTTGTCTCACAGCAAGCACTGAGAGTTAAGCTCTCAAGAGTACAGCAATTTCTTGGATCTGTATTCACGCAGCTTGTAAGCTTGTTTGTACGAACAGAGGTTGGAATTGCAGCTTTAGTCTTGAATAAGGATCAGCTCTCAAGAAGCACTCACGCTACATTAAGCAGAAACAGAGAGGTGAGGGCATCCAGCTGGTTACACGCTTCACCTCACCTGACATTGTGTGCTTATAAATGTAAATTATATACAATATATTTTAGTTTTTGATGCAAGTATGAAGTTTTTCAACCAGCACATACTGCAGCCAAGTTTCTCTTTTAGATCTTGCATACATTACTGTGTTAATTTTTCCAACCTCTCGTCACCTTTAGAGTGAAAAGTTTATCACCTTGGAAACACAGGCAACACATTTTACCATCTCCCAACTCTACTGAAAAAAGCCAATAAGATAAAGACAAACACATGCTGTTTGTGAGATTTGTATGCTGTTTTTAAGCACCACTGATATCAAGCTCTTTCATCTTAATATACTTAACATCTGTTGTTCTGTTGATCATGGTATTTCATTAGAACAGAAGTACAAAGAGATTTTAGCCAAAGAAAGCAGGTTATCATAGAGTATTCTTTTTTTCAGACATACTAACAATAGATCACTAATTAAGTGCAATGTGAACAACTTAATCTCCTAAAAAAATTACATTCCCACTCAACTAAACAGCATTCTCTATTACATTTAGAGGTAAAAGTATTTACACATCCTCGTATATTGTCCCAGATGGAGCATCCTCATACCAGCGACAGGCGCTCGTTGCATGCAGTCTCAAACACATGGTTAATGTTCTGAATTTTAAACAAAACAACTTGGTTAGGTTTTGGAAAAGATCATGTTTTGGATTAAAAGAGGAATGATTGTTACATATACCTAAATTATGAATGAAAGTTAAAATATGTCGTTGACTTTTGGTTTCACGCAGTACACAACGGTGGTCTCCTAGGTGAAAGACCGGTGTTATATTTCTGATACATCACAAACAAACGTTATACCGGGACAAAATGAATTTCCCTTGAAACGCAATTGAGAATGCAGTTTATTTGTATGGGAAAGTAAGGTTTAGGAGACAGGGCTTATGAGGAAGATGACAATCAGAGTAAGAAAGCCAACGAATTATTTCCCGACCTTATTTCCCATCAGCTCTATGGAGCACATTAGAATCTTTTAAGTCATCGTTTTGGTTTTCCGGCCCATAACTTTACTGTTTTGGTTCTCCCACTGCTCGTATCAACCTTGTTTCCAGATGCAACAAAGAGATGATAAACCCACTGGTCTGCTCAGCATCAAACAAAGACAGATTAAGTGACTAGCTGGTACCAAAGGTACAAATAAAACCCCATATGTGATTTGCTCACATCCAAGTTTGTTAAAACACTCCTGCTATCTCATAATCCAAACTTCTTCAATAAGGGTGCCTGTGTCCTCACCAGCTATACATCTGTTTTCCCCACCTCATGTTGTGTTTACAAGTTACACTCAACGCCTTTGAAAAAACCTCTTCAACAGCAGTGTGACAGGAAACTACACATCTAGTTGTATATTTATTGATTTTTGGGGTTTGCCTTGGCAGGATAGCCCAACCTCACTTTTCCAGACATTCAGAAGACAAAGCACTGACCCAGATACAGATACAAGGCCCAGACATCACCTTCTCTCCTAGTTTTAAATACAAGTCTGCATCTTGGAGGCTGGTAGTGGAATCAATGACCATCTCCAAGTGTGATACTGACTGCCAAATGTCAGCATGCTCTACTGCAAACCCTTCTAGCACTGCTTAATTTATTACGTTTAAATTAAATCCAGTGAAATTCAATATTTTAATTGAATGTTTAGAGCCTGAGTGTTCAGTGATAAATTTCCATTGGCGCCCAGCACTCCACTATCATGTTTCTCGGCCTAATTACATTTGCATAAATGATGGTCACCATTATTATCACGGGTTGGGTAGGCAGTAGAGGGGTGAAAAAAGGAGCTGTGCAAGTTGTGCTGAAAAGGCATTGTCAATTTTTCCCCTGTTGTGATGACCCACAAAAGCGCTAAGGATACATGTCTCTCTAGTGTGGATAGTGAGAGTGGTAGGTTTCCAACCAAATGAGGTTTCCAAGAAGCAAGCACGGGCAATATCAAGTCTCAGTCCCTGAACAACCACTGATGTGAATGACTAATCGGCAGCAGTTCACCTCAGACAGAACAGAGGCAAACTATCAGTCAGGGACCTACTGTCTGAGATCAATGAAAAATAAATGTATCTCATCTTGATAATGTCAAGCAAAGCTAATGTAAAGACAGTACAGTTTATTATGTGATGACCTTTACCTGTTGTTCATTTATCCTTGTTAGAGACAGGAGAGCTCAAGGAACGCTACACATTATTACTATTATTACTTGGAGCTTAAACTAAAGAGCTTATAACTTAAACCTGCATTAATCAATATTTTTGATTAACTGTAACAGCTAACTCTGCAGCTCTACAGGCCTTTATTCTCTTTCAGCTCATTATTTTTTGGTTTTATACTGTGGTTTACAGTCTGCAGATTCACTGTGTAGTTTATTGTCATCAATACAGAGAAGCAACAAAGGCAGACAAAGTTAGTTAGCTAGCTGAAAACACAGTTAGCGTGTAGTTGGTGAACACAGCGCGTAGCTGATGAACACAGTTAGCGGCTAGCTGGTGAACACAGTTAACCACTAAGCATCTAAAAAGCCATGTACTTTACCAGAAGTTGGTGAAGAAGCAGGGCTAAAAGGTGAAAGAATATTGGACTTAATTCAACAGGGCAGAAACACAACTCCAAATGAATGCTTGGTTTTATCAAAGCCTTTTTTGTATGATTGCAGAAAGCAATATAACAAAACAACCACTCCTTATTTACGTGGCTAGAAATTTCACTAATTGGACAAAACCACCAACGGGGGAGCTCCCAATACTAAACATTTACCCTTTTTTTTTTAGATTTTAGAAAATAGAAAATACAATTTCCATTACAATTGCATATGCAATTACAGAAGGAATCATCCATGTAACCACCAACAATAACAACAAATTTCAAAAACACATATATCCTGACTCACTTTTCCTCAAACACAGTGGAACCAGGAACTACAAACAGACAAGATCCTCAGCAGAACAGCGGCATGTTCAATCTCAAAACGGTGTGCACCATTTTGCTACGGTTTCCAGGTTGACCAACATGTTTCTTAGGAATGTTGTGAAACGGTGTGCAATGGCTTTGAGATATGTTTTCTCTCATTTGATGGGTATCTCTTGTTTATTGGCTGTGTAACAGGTGAGTCCCTGTTTCAATTTAAAAAACCTGTTGCTACGGTTTGTTGGGGCTGAACGTTACCTAGGTTAAAACAAGAAAAATTCATTGAAACTGGAGTCAACTCAAATTAACATTAGAGTGTCTAGATCAGCAATGGAAACGGTGTATGGAGCCGTGGAAGGTGCAAACCAAAAGGAAAGTGATGTAGGGGGGATTTTAGATGTAGGAAGCAAGATAGGAATGAACACATGGCTTTTGTAGCCAAAGCGTCCAGGTAAGCTTAAAGGGATATTTCACCGCTCGATGTAGTGGCATGTGTCACATAGCTCTCTGCTTAGAACACTGTCCAGCAAAAAGCCACGAAGCATAAAATGCTCTCAAAAGTTAGCATTGGCTGCTTCTCGCTTGCCATGGTTGTTCTGCTACCAGCCTCTGTCACGTGGGGCCTATCATGTGGAGCTTGTGAGCACGCAGCTGGGAAGGCAGTCTCGCTGTCAAATCTGTTCTTGGGAAAAGTAACGTTGCGGCAAATTGAAAAAGGAACTAAGTTTTGTGACCAAATATTCAGTAGTACCACGTTACACTACTTTTTACCTGAAAAAGTAGTTACGTTACTGCGTTACACACAACACATCTAACAGCCATTAACATACTGTATTAACACATATTTAAATAAAGCTCTGACAAAATACAGTAAAGTTAAAAAGGCAATGAAGGCTAACCTGTTTAGACTATTTACAAAAATGTAAATATGTTTGCCTTTAAGGAAATGTATCTGTGTCAACTATGCAACAGAAATGCTACGATAGATCAGACGATTGTGAGGATGATGTATATACCACAGTGCGCCCCCCCTCCATTAGCCCACTATGGGTTTCCGTCAGACTTTTAACTGATGGCAGTGGGTAAGGTGATCCCTAGTAACAGTAACAGCACTTGTGGTCATATGTACACAGTGCTTCAGAGCTCCCAAGTGGGTGTCAACCACTGATGCAGGCACGGTGTGGGAACAATATGTTCCTAAGGAGGAGAGTGGGATGGGAAGAGATGAGCAGAGAGACATGGGTGTTGGCAAGGGTGGCAGCTGTTCCAACTTTTAAACAGACTGAGGTCACTTGAGTTTTAAACAAATGGGTGTAAGTTTGTCCACAGCAGGCCTAAAGTAGTGCTCAGTCTGACTCAATTTTATTCCAATAAACTACTGTGATATACTCTATATCTACCCACTCCTTCTCATCTCTCTTGTGGAACTCATCCTAAAATGTTCTTAAATTGTTTTGTCTATTTTAAAATGCTATCCATAACACAAAACCACAAAACCCTTTCCCACCATGAACAGAATGAATGTGGTTGTGGTTAGGGTATAGTGGATGAGTCTAGCAAAGAATTGAAGAAAACAAGCGACTTGTGAAGTCGAACATCAGGGAAACCAATATAAAGCCAGATATCTTACCCAGGAGATGGCAGACCAATTCCAAAGATTACTTTTATACACTACTAATTTGAAACAGTAAATACATTTTGAAAGGAACTTGCAGAAAATGCTTTTATTAAATTTGTTTTGCCAGGTCATAAAATGTTGGTATTGAATGGTTCTGCAAATTGACTTTTGTTCACATTTGTTTTACCTCTGCTCGTTTATATTTTATATCTGCTCGTAGCAAGCATGATTTATTTATGGTTATGTTTAGGCACTCACAGTACTTGGTTAAGGTGAGGGAAAGATTGTGGCCTTGGTTAAATATTGAAAAAGTCAAAAATAAATTGAAGCACAGAACAAATTGTATTTGGTTTATTATCATTTACCCTAAACCACAACCTTTCCTGACCAATGTGCTTTTGTTTCCTAAACACGCACAACTCAGAATACAAACCCTCGTCTTCAGTGTTAAAGTCCTGTGCTTTGGAGAGAAAAAAATTGTCAGTTAACATAATCCAGGCAGCAATTATATGTTTACTCTCAAAATGTAATTGGTAAATAAATAAGTAGTAGGCTATATAAATGGGATTTCTAGGCCACAATGAAAAATAAAGTATGAATATGGGACTTACATTGTCAGATGATGAGAAAGACAACTCCATTGCAAACAATCTGGTGAAACTGTAGCCTAAATAGATTTGCTAACACGTTAGCCCGAAGCATAACTTGACGGCATTTGTCGACTGGAAAGATGTTTTTGCCGTCCTTCCTGGATTCGGCAAATGTTCAACATACGTCACATACTCTGTTTGCTCTGATTGGTTGTAGGTCTATCCAATTGAGTGCAGAGCCATTTTCTTTCCTAGTTTGGTTGAAACATGCCCCATAATCCCAACCCAAAGGAGCAGTATCAGACACATATTCTGACTAGAATCTGAGTATGAAGTCAGGCTACTATTATGATTTGTGTGTGCAGTTTGGTTAAAAACATTGAGCGGCAAAAATGGGTAAATTCAGTACTATATTTTGCAATATAATGTAAATGTAAATAATGGAGCAGAGCTATCAGTTATAAAGGGACTGGTTTTCAGAATGACTTCAGCACAGGCTCTTGTTTGTATAACGTCTGCTGCTTCGTGATTAAAAGCCTGCTCAGATTTTTACTGGGAGGACTTCTCAAGAGGAGCCAGCTTGGGTGACCAGATCCTATTAAGAACTGCAAAAAGATTTTCTGCTCTTCGCTGCGGAAATAACTCCTGTGATGTCTCCCCTTCTTCACCACTTTGGAATGCTTTTCTCTGCCTCCTGCCAGTCCCTCTCACTTTCCCTCTCTTTCTTTCTTTCTGCGCCCATGCTGAGTAGAGTAAGTGAGAAAGATGATTAAATCATATTTTGTGGGGGTGGGGGTAGAGGCTGGACAGGACAGACGGGGGCTCTTAAAACAACACTAGGTACATCGTCAAAAAGCAATTTTGGCGCTTAGGTTACAGCCACTGACGGGCCGTTACACAGCGCCCCATGGTGTGGGGCTAGTGGTTAAAATATGAGTGGGGCTGAGAGGACCTTCTTATAGTGATTGAGGAGGATTCCCCACTGTTCAAGGCAAGCCGGAGGTTAAAGCCCAGAGCGATTCACTGCACACTGCTCTGCTGGACAAGATAAACCTGTCTCCCAGACCCCCCAACAATGCCAGTGGTGGCATACTGTGTGCCTGGAATAGAGCTGACTATACCTTCAATTAAACACAACGGATCAAAGTTAATTTAAAAACTTAAGGAGAGAACAACTATGCTTGCAAATTTAGGTAATGTGTTTGACTCCAAACACATTTCCAGATGGAGAACTTTTCTTCCAGTTTCAGGGGAAGCCAGACGTTGAGATGTTCTCATTCCCCAACAAGAGCGAGGAAACCGATAGCATAATTTGTCCGCTTAGGGAAGCTCCTGTCGCCACTAAACCTTTGTTGGAATTAAAGCCAATAGAGGGTGGAGATGCCCAGGGGACCCTGGTGTTGTCTGAAGAGTCGGGAGTAGAGTTACTAGAAAATCCCATCCCTTGAGTCCGACCCCCACCATGACCCCTTCCCACCCCAGGGATGGTCCTATGTACAGGTAAGGTATGAACAGTGAGATGGTAAGTGGTGCCATTGTCAAAAGGGCCATCCAGCAGGGTATCAGGAGGTTAAGTGTCCTGCAAAAAGATCCTATTCTTCCATATCTATCTAAACTGCCATCCTGCAGCCCTCCTTTCCTCTATAGACCCCCCCCCACACTCACACACACACACACACACACACACACACACACACAGAAACCTTAGCACCTTCTCAAAGTCCGTTAGATGCTGCTTTGACATTACCTCTTAATTTGACTGGATTGTGTTTTTTCTTCCTTTTGTTTACTATTTCATCACTGCTGACTTCAAAGCAGGGGCTTGTGACAGCCGGTTATAGTGAGAAGCTGCCACTGGCTGACTTCAAACGCTGCTATATAATGCCACATTGTCATAACTAGCTACCTGGGCCCCCCGTTATGATGTGAAGATGATATGCCCTCACTGACCTCAAAGTGCCCTGTTATAACAAGCATTCCTTTTTCTTTTTCAGTCTTTCCATACATGTTGAATGCTTGAATTAGCTGGATAGTTATGTACTGTAGATGCTGTCAGTATTCTATTATAGCTGTAGATCTTTTCTTAAAAGATAAAAAAAAGTTGAATTTAAATATTCTAATCATTCACTTTAACAATGGTTAATTAGAAGAAGAAACCTTAACGTTAGCATGGTTACTGTAATGAGTGCTTCTTATTCTTTGTGCCAAGTTTCAGCACAGCATCCATTACTGCAGATTGAATGTGTTTGAAATGTATAAAATCATTTTTATTAAACTATAACTAAAATATAAATTCTCCAAAAGTTTTCTGCTATCTTGCCTTTATCAGGATATTGGTTTCCTGGTATACACAGTCCATGACAAGTATCATCATCCTTTAAAAAATATAATAAACCAAAACTTTGGGCTAATTCTTGGTTTGTTTTAGCTAACTCAGATTCCCAGCAGGTTCACTGCCTTTTAAAGCTCCCATAATATGCTCATTTTCAGGTTCATAATTGTATTTTGAGTTTGTACTAAAATAGGTTCACATGGTTTAATTTTCAAAAAACACCATATTTTTGTTGTACCGCACATTGTTGCAGATTTTCTTTTTTGGCTTTTTTTCATAATATGGGAACTTTCTATAGTTGTCTGTCACTTGACCTTTTTCTGAATTAATCTGAAGCAGTAAACTCCAGTGCTCCAGATAGGTGCTTGAAAAGTTAGGTTTTTACAGCTAAATGTATATTATTTGGCAAAAGTGGCTTCTATAATAATTCAATGAAAATGTTGCAGGGTGGGCTGGCTCTCTCTTATAACAATAGGCATTATTTACATCTACCTAGCTCTGATAATTGTGTGTTGCAGGTCATTCACCAGAAAAGTCAGTCAGGGCCAAATGAAGACGCACACGTGGACATTTCTCACAACTGTTCGTTCAATATTTGTCACCTTCTCTGCCTGTCCCTCGCCCTCTCTTTCCGCCTCAACACAACGTTCACTTGTCATGGCATATTAAAAGTGGTTTACATGTGCATGTCCAATGTGATGAATATGGATGTGACCTCTTTCTTTGGCGCCTGGCTGTCCGCCTGTCCACTCACCGGCACCCCCTGCCCCCGGGCACAAGACACCACTTTTCAATGAGCACAGCGTGCATAGGAGACACAGCTTCACCCTTGCACTGAAAATATATATATATATTTACATACATGCAAGCACACAGACAAGGAAACCCACACCCGACTCTACCATCCTTTTGCTGTCTCTCTCCACTGACCTTTCACAATGTGTTTTACATAAAAATAAAAGAAGGGGGGGGTAGTGAAAGCCTGAAGACTGAGTTGAATGAGAATGCTGATTTATAATTCATGTTTGTGACACCTCTAATGAAACAGTTGCCTCTGGTCTATGTCTTTATATGTGGAAGTTCAGGGCGTACAAGCATGTAGTTATATGTATTTGTGCACATGTTAGCGGCTATCTGTGAAACTTAATAGAATGATTTCAAAATAAACTGAAAAGTGCAATGAAGAAAGTAGTGATGACACTAAGTATTACATTGTTTTCTTTTGTACAGCGACTCAGTGGGAATATTTTGAAATCTTTAAACCAACTTAGTTTTTCATTTCTATAATTGAGTTTTCTTCTCTAACTGTTTTTCTCTCCAAATGTTTTATTGTCTTCATCTATTTTATTGTTTTAATTTCCCTTAAATCATGTTTATTTACATGTTATTTACATTTTCACATGTCTTGTGTGCACTGGTCTCATGATGTCTTACTGTTTTTACTTCTGCCGACTTATTATCAGGCTGTCAGTCACATTTGAACGACACTATGGAATGTGCAATAAAAATGAAGTTGTACTGATTAACTGATCTTTTCATTTATTTATACTACCTGTGCATTATTCACCATCTTCAATTCAACAAAGACATTTTTTACAAGAAAGCAATAAATTCTGATTGTAGGTCACTTTATAAAAAAGATATGGGCATTGGTGACAACGCTAGAAATCATTGCTATTTTAACCACACAGCAAATAACAAACTTTCACATACGTTTTCTTTATCAAAGCCCTGATTTGGTCACTAATCGTTATCTTGTTAAGACTAATTAGACAATAGCGAAGGTGATGCTGGGTTAAGCAATTAGCGCACAGGAGACAAGCTCAGGCTAATCATCTCAGGATCCTTGGTGGCATGTAAGATGTGATGCTGGCACATAGTCGCACACCCACCACACTGAAGAAAAGACAAAAAAACATGTGTTCATGATCAAAGACACTCCTTGTGTGTTGATCTGAGACCAAAAGTGGTTTATATATTTAGAAGGGAAGGACAAGCTATTACCGTATCTCTCTTCTTTATATGAAATAAAATGTAAAATGTAAAATGAATGTGTTTATTTAAGATAATGATTTCCAAATAGAAACATGCTACGTATAACAACAATTTTTGAAGTCGGCCACCATCACAAGTGTTTTATTTGTTTTTATGATTTTATAGGCATATCATTTCATATTTAAGTTATTGATTTCCAAGTGGTGAAGTTAAAGCAGTATAAGCCCTAGCATTGTAATACTTTAGTAGATAACAGTTGCTTTTCATCAGTAATGTCTAGTTTTGTCAATGGTACTTTCCAAGATGAAATATCCCCACTTCCAAAACCCACATTTCCTAAAAGCTGAATGAGTAGGATGTGGAGACGGAGGGAGGAGGAGAGTTATTACACATTGTAGCTATTAATGTCCTTGAACTCTGGTCTTTCCCAAGCCTATAAACAATATACCCTCTATGTGGGTTCGTGACACGGCAGGGACTGAGCGAGGATGCTCAGAGTACTGTGGCACCACTAGACCAACACAGTGGTGTTGGCGAGCGTCTGGTGTTGAGTCATGAGTCAAGCACGTCTTGCCAATCTATGAATGTGTGTATACATAACAGAGGGGGTGTAATACTGTATGATTACTCATGTGAGCATGGAGGGGGGTGATTTTGGGGGCAGGATGTGGTTGAAATGGACAAGAGCAAATGAGACTCTCCTTACAATTTCTTTCTTTCTCTCTGAGATACAAAACGCTATATACAAATATAGACACTAATGTCTATATCTGAGGGTTATTTCTCAAACCCTAGATAGTGGATTATCTTGGATTTTCCAGTTATCCTGGTAGAATCTAGCTGTGGCACAAACATATATATATATATATATATATATATATACACACACAGTACATATAAGAAAGAGAAACACGGTTGTATTCTAACTTCTGCTAACTTCAAGGCAACAACTGATCATTTGTGCAAATGACAAGTCCTAACTCCTTGAATATAATGGCATAATGATATAATGACGGTTTCAATTAAGGACAGTAGTTAGTAAATTAGTTTCTCAGGCATTTAGTCTGTGACTTGGCTAATATGAAACCCACAGAAGCCATGATGCACTGACTAGACTAGATTTTGATGATGAAAATGCACACAAAAGCACAAATAGCACAAATATATTGCATGCTAACATATGCGTGGGTGATGCATGCACACGCACGCACGCACGCACACACACACACACACACACACACACACACACACACACACACACACATATATCAACTATCAATTGTCAAATGCTGGTTTCCCTCCCTGGCATCGTTTCTGAGTTATGAAAAGAGTGGGGAAAGTTCAAAACCCAAATTCCTTTGGCCACAATTTGTTTTCTTTCCCATTGATCATCAAGCAGCTGCTGACTGATTCTCAGCATAGCCAACATAGCCACAATGTTTTCTTAGCATTTCAGACATTGCAGACAGACAGGGTGAGAAAAGAGAGGAGGTGAGAAGTAGGAAAGAGAAGGCAAAATGGAAAGGAAAGGGCAGAGTCGGGGACAAGTGTGTGTGAGAGGCAGAGAATGTCTCTCTGTAGTTTGCTGTCCAGAAACATGGGGGCATCTAGTTTGATAGTTTTGGGTGAAGATCTTTTTAACCAAAAGGTCAGGAATCCAGTTCTAAATAGGAAAATCTGGGCAACGGTCACTTTGCACCACTTTTTTAAAATATCTTCCACGTCTATGGTTAATGTCTGGTTACTCTTTGACAATTAAAACTACGTTAAAGTTAAGGTTAGGGAATAATGATCATGGCTAAAAGAAACAAATGTTGGCTGTTGGTAGGAGATGGGAAACAACAATCTCTGGTGTTTATGGCAAATTATTTGTATGACCAACCATTCACCTCAACATTCTTGCTAAAAGGTTTTTTGGTGGTATAACCCCATCAAGCTACTTCCCCCTTTACTCAGAGAGAATACCGCGTTGCCACATGAGGTTGCTTGTCACCATAAGGTGTGACCAATGATGTGATTTATTTCTGGTGAATTATGGAACTTCAGTTGAGAATTAATGTTGTTATTGTTGGTCAATAAGTAAGTAAAAGGGAGGTAGGCTTGACCTGCAGCTTCCAGGTCCTGTCTTGTGTCCTCTGGTCCTTTCCCCTCCCTAAGCTTGGTAAACCCACAGTCTATCTGGCTAACTAGCCAGGAGGTAATTTGAACAAAGCCTCCATTGTTAATCTTAGCATGGGACTGCTTGCAAATACAAGTTCTAATAAATGATTCTACTTCATCTGTTAGCTTCTATGCTAATCACATATGACAAGACAATGATAGATAGCTGTTAGCTAACAAGCTCAAATGATCTAAACTCAAAATCAATCAGGTGTATCGGGGGCAATAGCTATTGTTAGCCTTTCCACAACAACAACAGCAGATTAATTAACCATATCCTTTTAGTTTTTTTTTTTTTATATAAAAACAGCCACTGTTGCTCAATAGCACCAAAATAAGGCCCCATATCTCAGTGTTAAAAGAGCTATAATATAAATTTGTGTATGGTTCTAATATTCAATTAATGATATGGAATAAAAGTAGAATTTCCTGCATTTGTTAATTCTGTCATTTCCTCCGCCTATTCATCCTCAGTTCCCTCGGCACCAGAGCCACCACCCTCCTTCCGCCATCTCTCCAGCCCCTCTTTAATAAACGAGCGCTGGTGGTAATTGAACAGTCTGGGACGGCATCATTACTCATTCAGATGTCCAATAATGCTGCTGCACCTCAACATACACACATGCAAACACACATACAGACACACACACACACACACACACACGCACACACACACACACACACACACACACACACACACACACAGGATAGAGGCTCAGTCTGCACATGCAGATCCATATCATTGATCTCTCTCCCACCCTCCCCTCTTCCTCCCATACTCCATTTTTCATATTCAATGAGTGACTTGTAGATCTGGCTGCTCGATACATATATGTCTCAATTAAGAGCAGGCAAGGGTCTGTATTGACATGTACGTGAATGGGCCGAGCAGTCGAGCAACTTTGAGGGCAATGATCAAAAAGTACAACCTGACAGAAAGCAGCTACAGTACAGCATTAACTTTTGATGCAAAGGGGAGTTTGTTTCATTAAAATCTTAACTTGCAATGATGCCCAAATCTTCAAAAAGAAAGTCTGATAAAGATTTACAGTGTTTATTTCTAAGTTATCTATTACTTCTCTGTTTCTAGAACAAACAGCCTGCAATACATAATTTATAAGTTCAAAAACTTACTTTTGAAATAGTATGTAGCCAATTTTAGAACAAAATTCCCCATGTTCTAGCATTTCAACAAAGAACGTAAAAATTTTATTCATGCTGCAACCTGTTTCTTCACTCACTCTCAACCCCCTTCTGATTGCATGTTCATGTAAAATGTAGTGCTGCCCTAATCCAAGTTAAATGCCCTTTCTCCTCCTCTAAGTTCAGTAACAGAATGCATTTCCTTTATCACGCCAACATACAGTACATGAGGGAAAGAAATACTCAAACAATGTAATATGGGTCCCTATTGAACTGGATTTTTGGGGATTTCTGGTTGTATTCAAACAATAATATAATGCAATTTCTCTAGAGGCTCTTTTAGAGACACCATTGAGGGAAAAGTCCTAAATTGGCAAGCTCACAAGCCCCCAGTGGTGAGGCGTTCAAGGGTCAAAGCCACAATTTCCAGACAAAAATAGACTTGATAATCCTGAATTTGGAATCTGAACGGGGCACAGCTAGAAGTATGGCACAGTGCAGCCCGCTGGATCCAAGCAGCTGATGAGATGTGGTTTCCTCTGTCTCTGCTGTCGAACTCCCCACAGCACCTGAGGGAAAACAGAGCAGCCTGGGAAAAAGGAAAGTGGGCCAGTGATTAGGAGGGGTAAGGTAAGGGTGAATAAAATACCGTTTGTCTGTAGGTCATTCTTTGGCAATCATTTAAAAAAAATGCAGTGCTAAATAATATCAGTGTCATTTTTAATTGTTATTTATTTATTTATCGTATTGCCATTAATTCCAACGAAAATCCAAAACAAACTGACATATTTGCTGCAGTCAGAAGCTCATATTACTGCAGGGTTTCCTTCTTAAGATTTAAAAATCCCATACCTACAGTTTGTTTTATAGCTAATCAAACCTTAACAATAACAGCATTGTGTATTACTTCTGTAAAACATGCCACACAAGCAAGACAGAACAAACATCAATGTATCATATGAATTACCTCACACACATCATATCTACCTGGTACTACCAGTCTTGTTGTTGGAGAGATTGGAGAGAACAAAGAAAAGAAAAGTCGGTCTTCATCGAAACCCTCGAGCCAAACATAAAGGGACCTCTGGTTGAGTAAAATCTAGGAATGTGCCATCTTTTATGAGGGGGAATGGAGGGAGTAAAAGCACTCTGCTTCATAAAAAGCATGCATGTACATATATTGGATAACTGTACATCTCACTGTAACTCGTAAATCTCCGAGCTGGGGCTGTTAAAGGGCCAGGATTAAAGACCTGATTGGCCTATTTTGACTGATCTTCAGTAGAAGCGATATTTTTGCCTGTGGACAGACATTTCTGGCAGAGGCTGGGGAATTCACTGTCAGCCGAGTGTTAATATTAACTGTCCATAACAAAAGAGGAGAAAGGTGGTGTAGCTTGACACTGCGCAGAAACCTGTCTGATATCATGACTGCAGGAGTGTACATTGTGTATGTCTACGGTTATAGGTTACACAGTAAAAGATGTGTTTTGTCTTTCACTTGAGATATATAGACCCTGGGTGTTCATTTACACTCATGTATGGTCTCACAGTTTTTTTGGATCAGATTAAAATAAAACGCCATGCCACAGTGCACCTTGACGTCTCTATACAGTCTTAATATGATGCCTGCATATGTTTGGTTTAAACAACAGAATGAAGATATATCTAATTTCATGCATTGTGAAAGAGAATGATCTAGTTTTCTTATCTTTTTATTTCATGCTTCAAGGCTTTAGTTTCCTTCCAATTGCACTCAGGTGTTTTTCAAGGTAACACCTTAATTAATTGAGAGAGACTTACAAAACACAGGCAACACAACTAAATAATCATCTGCCTTTGCATTTGGTTTTCGAACATTCCCCCAAAATATTCATCATCATATGCATCGTAATATGAAACAATGGCACATGATGAGTGCAGCAGCTCCTCATTCTGACCATTCTTCACACATCTTCACTTTGGTCCCCCTTTCCTGCTCTTCCTCCCTTTCCAATATTCCTTTCCTCTCGCTCTCTCTTTTTTTTACAGGCTTCAGGAATGTGAGGTCTCCTTAGTGATTTATAAACATACACATAATAAATGGGCGGCTGTAGTTTAAGCGGTGATGAAGCATTCTCTCTCTGGGACACCGCGCTGGATTGTGTGTGATTTAAAGGGCTGACATTTATGGCTTGCAGGCCTATTATTCAGAGTGACTGTCTGTGTACAGACCAGCGTTTTACAGCGGCTACGCAGAGGTGAGCCCAAAACTAAGCTAGTATCTGACATAGTACACATCCAGTAAGAAAACTACAGTTACATATCACGTGGTGCTAAAGTGGTGGATGCCTGACAAGAATATGCGGTCATAGCTTCGATGAATCTTTCAGCAACCTATTCTCAAGGCACTAGAAAGGATTTATATGTCAGATTTCACACAATTCTGTTTTTTACTTGCCTGAAAAACACAAAAACACATAATAACACAGCTACATGTTTGCCATAAGCAAGACTATGGCTTAATGCACTGCATAAGAGTAATGCTTACAGAAGTTCAACATTATTTAGTAATTTAATCATGAACTGGAAGCTCTGTTGTGCTGTATATGTATTGTCTCACATCCTACATTAATTATGAATGTTTTATATTCGATTGTGGTGCAAAGTAGACCCAAATGATCCCGTTTACAGTTAATTGTGCTACTTTTTTTTCACATAATCCATAACCTGTCGGCCTGCCACCAATGTGCAGTGGATTGCATTCGACAACTTAGTGGCCAAGATCACAATCTGTCCAAGATAATAGATGACAATAATGGGAAACTGTCCCTAAGCACTCGTTTGGAGTCTTCCTGCCCATTTACTGATACCCTTCATATTTAATTCTCCTCCTATAGCCAGGACAACAGACACTTTAAGTCCATCTAGAGGGAGCACATTTACAATAAAAGGCCAGCTGAATCCGCGGCTCACGTTTCCTCCTAACTGTGGCAGGACATAAACCTTCGAGCCAGACCTCATTTTCTCGGCGCCATCTCCCTGACACTGCTACAAAAAAATCAATAAGGCTGCACACAATCCTCTTAACTTTGGAAGCTATTGTGAAAATGTCTTTGTTGAAAGAATATGTAGAATATGTTTCTTCTTCTTGGCTTGTTTTTTTTTGTGTCACTGTAATTTGCTTCTAACGGTCAAAGGGAGTGTAGGCCCTCACTTGTTGCTAAATAGGCATCTAGCTATGTGTTCTGCTTCTATATTCTTGACACAGGTCTATGACACAAGAAGTCGGTTGTTATTGGTCACTGTAACTTAATTTCTCCAACTGAGCCGGAGAAAGGAGAAATAATTCAATCTTGTTGCAAAGATGAAGATCCCTGAAGCAGAGTATCAAGTTATACTCTGGAGATTAGCGCGTAGCATGAAGCGTTTAGCTGGTAGCTACACTGAATCAAGGCTGACGGTGATTCACATAGTCAATAAAGCAGGTTGGCTTATTGCATCACGTTGTTCACGTAGGTTGAACTGTCACAACAAAACACAAGTGCTTTCATAAAGAGTGCCTTCCAGTCTGCTTTATGGTGTCTGTGTCATAAAGTCTGACACATCCACAGGGTTTAAACATTTCTTTGGAAAAGTTATGAGAAAATGGCTTCTTCTGTTTGGTAATTACTCACAAGCATCACACCTAACAATAATGCATGAACAGATATGCTGAGATAGATCAGCATATGCAAGTGCATCATCAGTGCTCTGCTTTAACTAATGCTTTGCTCAATTCAACCTTGGTCTACACAGTTTTTATAATAGCCTAAGGATAAAAGTAAACTAGTTGTGTATAGGGTCTGTGTGAACCCCCAATACGAGCCTATAAAAATATCAAGAGCAAAAACTTCACAGATAAAAACAATAAGAAGGCGTTTAAATGTATCTGTTACATCTCCAGACATCCTCATTCATTATTATTAATCGCTGCATTCTAATTAGATTCACGGCTTACTGATACACCTAAATGTCATCATTACTGTTAGGCTTATTAATTCCACCTGTGCATTTATTATTAATAAATATAAAAATATAAAGAAGGGTCTGGCTACTCCACATAGCATTTGGCGATGTGAGGAAAACCTGATCTGATTTAATGGCATTTCTTTAAACCAATCAGAATCAACATGGGCAATGCTAAACTCAGCACAGAGCCGCTGCAAAATAGCCTTGCGAGAGAAAACTCAGAGTGGACAGATAGTCTAGCTAGCTGTCTCAGTTTACCCTGCAGAGATCTGAGGAGCAGTTAACAATAGTCCTCATTAATCCACCAAATTTAAAATTCCAACACAAAGAAAGCCAAAGGAAACGGAAAATACCTGCATCCAGCAGGATTTTCTGCGGCATCGAAGCAGTCTCGGAAATGTAACATGAAGGATACAGACTACCTACCTTGCGACTTGTACAAATAATGTATTTTAAGCAGCCAAACATACATTTGGAAAACCTTGTGAGGAATGTGTAAGATCTTAAAAGGGGAGCAGGAGCTATATTTGTGTGTGAACATGCATTTCTTTGTGTGTGCATGTGTGCACATTTTTCCCCAACAGACTCCCTTCAATTTCTAGCACTCTCAGCATCTATTGCCTTCTGCTGTACATCACTCTGACAGCAGGGACTTGGGCAGAGACTCCAGATAAAAGAGGTCTTCTAGGTTGCCTTATGTGATGGACAGGAATAGTTTGGAATCCCCAAGCGGAAGTGACCTCACATTGACCTCATCCAGTATGACCCATCAACTTATAACCCTTGACCTCTGATGCCTGATTCTGCCACACATAAACAGAAGTGGGTCAACATTCTTAGGAAACAGCTGCATTTGTCTTCTTGTAGTAGCTTTTTTCTGATTTTAGGTATTTATTTCCAAATCGAATTACATACAATTACTAAATACTTTTGTCTTTGGAAATGGAATAAAAAAATATTATGCATTGTTTCTTAAGCATGTCTGTTGAATATATAGCTTAGTTTTCAGCCCATACAGTAAATCTCTCTGCATGCTTCAAAAAGAAGCAGCTTATCCCTGGAACTGCACAATGGTAATATTCTTTCCCCCCAAAATAAATGACAATGCAAGTAGAAGTGGCACATAAATTAAAGTGGCAGCGTGATTGATGACTCAGAGAACAGCAGAAAGGGTGTTTGGATGGCTTTTTTGAAGAGCTAGGGAATATGCATGTACACTAACGTACACATTTATATTCCCATTCACATGTATACTTTCCACACATAGACATACAGATGGCTCAAAAACAATAATGTACTGTATGTACACAAACACAGACACCATTTGCCATGTTTTACCACATCAATCCAAAACCCTCTGCAAGATTCTAAAATACACCCTCGAGAGAATGGTGAGATGGAAATTACAACAGAGAAAGTGTGTTTGCATGCTTGTGTATGTGTCCATGTGTGCAAACTGTACCCCAACCCCACACCCTCTAAATGAGCTCCATGCAATATTAAAGAATGCAAAATTAGTTTGCAAGACAGGATGCGCTTAGAGCACCATTGGTGACTGACCTACCAAGGGCACCATGGGAAATAAACAGCCTGGGCATGCAATTGGAACACAGATCATTGGATATTGTTCCCCCTATCCAACCTATCCATCACTTACTCCACAACATGTTAATTCTCCTATAGACCATGAGCCATCCACAGGAGAAACCTATACAAGCAGATGGGATGGTGGACATATTGACCATGTTACCAGGACAACCATTTGTGTACAATCTCGTCAAACTCTGGGTGGGTTTCATAATAAATGGTCACTACTTCAGTGTAGTGAACTAATAGCCTACACAATGATTTAAATGTGGGGCACTGATACACGATTCAATAAATACTAATGAGCAAAGTGCAACATAATCCTGCAGCATAACATCAGCAAATCTGCTGGATCCAAGTATCTTGAGTCAGCCTTTGTTCTGTTTAGCCCTCATTCCATATTTGTTTCCCACTCGAAAAGAATGCACATTTAAAATGGCAACCCTGGGACTCTTTTCTTTACTAAAGTTCAAAACTATTCAGTTCAAAACAGTTCAAAAACCAATTGAGAGGCTCATGAAAAACGTTCCGCATTGAGTGCTTGTAAAGATGATACTGTACGTGAAACAAATTAGCTATCAGAGCTGGTATTAAGTCTTTAGAGGCAAGTCCAAGTTAAGTCAGTTAAGTAATTTAGGACAACTCCATGTCAAGTCACATTAAGTGTCAAGTCCTTGAGGGCAAGTACAAAAAAACTTCACAAGGTTGCATAAGCAAATTATAAGTTAAGATGCCAGTCTTTACAACTATTACAGGAATTACTTAGCATTTTTTAAATTAGTGTTTTAGCTGAATGAGGACAAGCTATTTTGGTGAATAGTTCACAATTTAAAATCAATGGTGTGTTGCTAAGCAAGACCATATTGTTACAGAAGTCGAGTTTAACATAAGTCCAGTCCCATAGCAAAACAAATCTCAGTCTCAAATCCTAATTTTTGTGACATCAGTTTGACTTGAGTCCAACTATCAAGTATTCAGTCTCCAATTCTGTTAGCCACTGAAAAGAGAATAAACAATTTGCAGATTTTTCCTTAACAAATAAATATTGCAACAAAGTGCGAGAAAAGACTTGGATGGCATCAGCACAAGCAACATACTGGAAGTCTGTAATGGGGACTGGAGAGGGGGTGGGGGGGTATTACAAGCTGAGGTCGGAAGAGCACTTAACACTGTAGGAGAATATTCCGGGCTGTGGGGGTGTATAGTGTTAACGAAGGGGGCAAGTCAGTATGAGATCAGCCCTCACCTTGGAACATGACGGGGTCTGGTTTTACTGCAGCTCTTAGTGTCACTGAGGGGGTGTGGGGGGGATAGACGGATAGATACTGTAGATGCACAGATAGATAGCCGGATAGATAGATAAAATACTCACGAGACTGTGTACATGTGTACATCACAGGGGAAGAAGGCAGGAAGAACAAGCAGTGAGAAAGAGCGGGGAACAAGAGGAGGAGGCGGAGGGTGAGTGTACAGTCCAGCGCTGTCTTTTATAGCCCCATTCCAGCAGATGAGCAGCATCAATCTTTACCTTGCCACTGGGATAAGGCCTGGCGGCTGCTATCAGCAGGCTGCAGGGGGTTGGGAGGGCAGATATAAAACACACACACACACACACACACACACACACAAACACCCACACACACACACACACACAAACAATCAATCAGAAACAAATACTTCAGTAACAAACAAATGAACTTCACAACATACAGGAAGAGAAATGTTTTCACATTTCAAGAACATTTAATCACATACCGGTGTCATTTTCCAGCACAACACATCTTTAGTCAAAAACAAACATGCCTAAATTGTTTTTTTTACATTTGCATTAAGACACTTTTGTGTACATGAAGAAAATTTATAAAGCAGGAGAGAGGTTGGTGTGAACGGCGGTGGTGGGGCGTTATGTTGTGGGGGACGGAGGGAACCAACACACAGCAAAATAGAAAATGTTTTGAGTTATACATTCCTGCCATCAGTGACAAATTGCAAGAGGGATTCGTCATAAATCATAAGCGTCCTGCACTGCCTACCAAGAGAATTGCTTGGTGGGCAGCAGCCTGAGATTTCGGCGTGTGTTGTTGCCTAGTCTGGAGCCCCAGCCTGCAGCCACACCTCAAACAGATACTCTCCTTTGAGCTATATGTTAGTTTCAACACATATCAACTGATAGTATTCTTGCTAATTTTTTTCTGTTGAGCTCTTTTGTCAGCAGTTTATGTACAGATGTTTTCATCAAAACCATACATGTTTTGGCAAGCAGTTATACACAGTAGACTTCTTTTTGACTTATGTGCAGGAACATATTTTATTTTCACAAAACAGACTCTGCATTTTGAGAAAGTTATTTTTGTGTTACTCTCCAAAAAGCACATTTTAATTACTGTCTCATGTTGTTGCTCTATTTTTTATTACAGCTGTCAACACCAGCTGTAAACTGCAGTATACTGTATTTAGTCATGGACTAACGCAACCTTTTCCAGAAACCCAAATATTTTCATTTTGGTGCACTAGTGCATTTCTTTTTAAGAGGAAGAGTCATGAAACTAGGAAGTTGCGTCTTTATCATCACCAGAAAGGTATAAAATATGGTTTGTAAAAGGTATGGAGCATCTCAGGGTTTTTATCAAGCCATAATGACAATGTGCATGTGTTATCTTGTGCATGTGGGGTCAACTAATGCTGGGTAAATTCCTTTTAAAGAAGAACACCTTTGCATAGACAGAATATATTAATATTTTAAGGCACGTCTTTAAAAAATATACAACAAAAAAAGGACAATTTAGTATTTTCTGTAACCTAAATATAAGCTGCAGTACTTCCACTCTTCACAGATACACAACATTTAGCTCACAAAAGATCACTCACAAATCCTAGAAGCCACATCAGCACATAACACGACAGCAGCCTGTTCTTTCTGCTAAGACTTATGACTAAAAGTTGTGGCTTTTACCCAGTGGTGTTCACACTGCTCTGGTTTTGGGAATGCTGGAGAGACTCTGGACAGTGTCTCATGTCTGGAGCATGTTCTAAGGGCCAGACACACCTTTAGACAAAAAGCTGGTAAAGCTCACAAAGAGGTAGCCAAAAACATAAGCAGAGGAAGACTCCATCCATCATGGCAGCGAAACAAACACGAGAAACAAAGAAACCGGGCATGGCACAGAGAGCAGAGATGACCACTGTCTTGGAAGCCGTGTGTGTGTGAGTGTGAGTGAGTGTGTGTGTGTGTGTGTGTGTGTGTGTGTGTGTGTGTGTGTGTGTGTGTGATGCACAAATTTGCTGGGACCATGAAGTAATACTGTATGTTTAAATTCATGTGTATTTGTGTGTGTGGTCCTTGCTGTGAATGTGGCCGATAAATTAAGGGTGTGTGTAGGATGGCAATGTAATGTTCAAATCAGAATCTGATTGGGTTAAAAATAAGTGTGTGAGGAGTAAAACATGCTGTTCTGGTGTTGTGTTCATTTTGTTAGTTTGTATGATTAGAATCAATGGTAATTTTTGTCATGTGTGTATGACTATAAATGCAAATGCCAACCAGGTTTAACATAATGCTGTGAAATAAAACTGCAAGGTCAGTCTGCCAACAAGTTTTTGACTAAAATAGTTTTAATTTTCAACCAAAGCCTGCAAATAATTCAGGAAGCAAGTTGAGGCTGCACACTGAATAATTGCAACAATAAATTGTATCACCACAAACAACTGGGTGACATTTTAAGCTGTGTCAATTGGATTTCAAAGAGTGGTGTGAACAAATTCTGCAAGTAGTCTGGCTCAACGGATGCACATCACCGGATATCTCTCTCGCAATCTTTGCTATCGGGGCTTAGTGCCTTAGCGTTGTGATTCGTTTTAGGAAATACAAAGAAGCTAGATTGTTTTGCCCCTATCCCTGAATTGATAGGTGGTGTAGCCAGACCATAGTCCATCACTGACACAGTGCTGCAGATCTAGGTCTGATAGTCCAACTGCATCCATAGTCAGTCAAAAAAGCCTTCCACGATGACGCACACTAGAATTGTAGTAGCTATAGTTCCCAGCACCCAGTGGTTAACACTGAACGTCTGTTGTCAATAAATAAATCACAGATGAAGTCAGACTCTTATATTTACACAGTGATTAAAACTCACGAGCCGAGGCACTTAAACAGACCTAAACAAAACAAATGAGTGCAAAGGTTTCCCACACACGTGTACGGGGACGTAAACTCCTGGTAATCTTAAAGAAACACACATGCACAACCATTTACGGAGAGCTGAGAAGCAAGAACACATATAGAAAGCAAAAACTCAAATATGTTGCATAAAGACTCAACACTGTTCTCTCATTAATCATCACTATAGACACTGGAACACACTGTAGAAGATTACAGTAAAAAGTAACAGGCAATCCTGCTGTCTTTTCTATACAGTTTTAAATAAGAAATCACAGGTTTTTATTTTTTTCTGTACACTTTTTCACCTATTGTTTTGCAGAAGAAAGAATGATGGACATTTTTTTTTACAGTTTCTGCTATCCCTCCCTGAGCCCTGTCCAGGACCTTTGTGCCCCTTGCGTTTCCAGTAACAAGTGTGACACTCTTATCAGCCTAAAAGTAGTTTTAGGCAGTGGTGGAAGAAGTATTCAGATCCTTCACTTAAAGTATCAATACCACACTTATTCAAAGTATTCTTAAAAGTAAAAGTCCTATATTGAAAATGTTACTTAACTAAAAGTATCATCAGGAAACATGTACTTAAATTATTAATAGTAAAAGTACTCAGTGCAGAAAAATCCTCACATTTTAGAAACTGGAAACAAGAAAAAACAGTTCTGTCAATCAACTAAGTGTTTAATTGGCTAATTATTTCAGCTATACTTCTAGGACTATCTATTGTTGGGTAATTTAATTTATAATAAAACATATTTTATAAACTACATGTGTTTTGTGTGCAAACATCTTAATTTGTAAAGTAACTAAAACTGTCAGATTAATGAAGTGGTGTAAAAAGTACAATATTTCACTCTAAACTGTATTTGAGTAGAAGTAGAAAGTGGCATAAAAAGAAAAGACTAAAGCACAGTACATCAAGTTTGTACTTGTGTACAGTACTTGAGTAAATGTATTTAGTTACATTCCACCACTGGTCTTAGGGTTAGGAATGTGTATTTCTTGTCTCCTGCCCCTAATTGTGTCCAAGACTGTTGATGTGATCCTGTTTGAATTGTAGAGCAGCCACAAGCTTTACCATTCATCATAATTTGATTATTAACTATCATCAGCAACATAGCTGTGTTCCTGATTTGCAGGGAAAGCCAAATCTCAAGCAGCTGCAGCAGTGTCAGCCTTCAAACTGCCAAGCCCAGAAATCATGTAACATGACAGGATACCAGAGGGGAGTGGATCCAACACCAGTGAGTCCAGCTGTGTCACTGCTGTTGAGGAGACAGTTTGTACTTTTCTCTTTAGTTGTGATTTATGCTAAATTCCAACCCCCCGTGTGTTGGAGCTAATTTCAGCTTCCCTGTGAAAGTTCTTCCAAGCCTGAGCTGGGGGGGAGGGGGGGTTAATTACCACTTGGGCACACAAATGCACTCATGTTGGTCATTGAACGTTTTCAGAAAAAGATACATTATGTGACCAGATGACACTTTTAAAGAAAGAACTCCTACACAAAAGATGAAAATATCGAGGTACTGCACTTGAAAGCAGGATTTATCAAAGACCTTTTCTAAGCTAATCAAACATATTGCTCAACAATTAAATATTGTTTATATTGAAGAACTGCTGCTATAAGTCTGCACAACTTTCAACCAGAATGCCACCTCCTGAGACAGATTTTGATGAGAAAAGCGCAGACGGGCAGATGGGGATATCACA
Source organism: Etheostoma perlongum (assembly GCA_026937815.1). Lineage (NCBI taxonomy): Eukaryota > Metazoa > Chordata > Actinopteri > Perciformes > Percidae > Etheostoma > Etheostoma perlongum. The sequence continues at coordinate 24,806,638 of CM049387.1, read as the reverse complement.
CAGAGCTTTGAATTAACGTCCCTGGGTAAATAACTGACTGCAACACACAACACACCTTCAAACCGCCCAACCACTCTGACTCAATCTCCGCTCAAAGCCTCATCCAAAAGCACCGTCTCGCTAACTATCGGAGAGAAAATCAAATATTTTGTTTTGAGCTTTACTAATATCAGCATTTTTTTACTCCACCCCTAATGGCATTTTTATTGATCGGTTGCTTAATGGCTGGCCTCATATATTTGACGGCACTCATTTAAAGTAGAAGTGAGTAATAGCTGTCTGAGGGAAGGCCATAAACCTATGTGTGTGTGTGTGTGTGTGTGTGTGTTTTTTTATCGTATTTTGTCATTGGGGTTATGGAAGGAAGGGAGGAGATGAAGGAGGAGAGGAGAAGAGATGGAGGTTTTAAATTTACTGGGCACAGGAGAGCATGGAGGGAAAAGGGAGACTTTAGAAAACGGGCTGAAGGATAAGCCGTAAAAACACATTTTCCATATCTAACAAAATTTGTACTAAAGCATTGAAAGTACCCCGTTTCACCGAAACACACTCATACATCACCTCTCTGCTTTCACAAACAAACCTCACAACCCCCTTTTTGTCCTTTCCTTCATCTCTCTCTTCTCTCTTTCTCTCTCTCCCTCCATCCCTCCATCTCTCTCAGGTCATCAGCGAGCGAAACCACAACAAAGGGGGGGGGGCGTTGCCGCGGTGACCTTGGCTGTGACATCATGTGGCGGCAGAAAGAAATGAAGCCATTAGGCCGAGGCAGCGCTTGCCCATAAATCAGACTGTTTCCAATAAGCTGCCTTAATGGTCATCCATCACCCCGCCAGCCAGCGCCCTCCGCACCCAACCGCCTGGGGAACGGCTACAGGGATGTAGGGGGGGAGTAATAATGGGGGAGAGAGAGGAGAAACAGCCCGGATAAAATCTGGGGGAAATGGTAGGAAAGAAAAAGAGGAGTAGAAGGGAGGTGGGAAAGACATGAAGGTGAGGAACCAAGCAAAGGCAAAGAAAGGGTTTGGGGAGAGAGATAAGGGGTTGAAGGAGAGATGTCAATATATGAGGAGGGGGTAGAGAGATGGGATGAGATATAGGAACGGAGAGTCAAAATAGGCTAATGACAGAGGCAGTAGGAAAAAAGAAATGGAGAAGAGAAACAAAGGGAGCAGATAAGAGAGATGAAGGTGGAAAAGAGGAAATATGTAAGAAGAAGAAGGAAGAGTTTTAATGAGAAGGGACAGCAATGGGGAAAAGATGGAGGGATAGAACATGGGGGATGGAAATGTGGAGAGGGAATGAAGAAGAGAGAAGCTGCCCATATCAACTGAGGACAACAGGGAGAGAAGAAGAGACAGTAAAACGAGAGAAGGAAGTAATGAAAGGTCTGGAGAAAGACAAGGGGAAAGGCACAGCAAGTAAATATCAGAAGGATAAATGTACACACGAGAGAGGTCAGGAAGAGATGAAATAGGAGAGCAGAGATATGCAAGATAAGGGTGGGATAGCCGAAAGAATGCAACAGTTTAGGTCCAATGGACAAACTACATGATCTAGGATCTAAGGAGAGAAAGCTTTGGTGATCGGAGGGAGTGGAGAGAGGGAAGGAAATCTGCTGTCTCCACCTAAATGTGTTAAACAAAATGTGATGTATTAAATTAGTCCAGATGCTTCATAGTCCCACAGTGCCAGTCTAGGTGTAGTGCATTAAATGCTGTTCATCTTTTCATGATCACCCATCCTTCACTTAGTGTATTGTCAATAATAATAGATTAACTCTTTGAATTCACTGCTGTATCTTTCCAACAATATTACCAGACAAGAATGTCAATACTGAACGTTCCACAACCATGTTTTTAATGTCCAAGGCCACTGTTTGTATGTTTTTATTCTTGTTTTTTTACATTATCTGCATATGGCACATGCAGTAGCCTAAAGGTAAATATATATAATAATGGTCATGGCATGGGATATTCTACTAAGACAATTGGTTATGGTTTGAGAAAACACATGTTAATTGCAAGTCTGTGGCACAAACTCATATGACATGAAAGTCATACGCGCCAGCCCATTTTCAACTTTAAACACTTTTGTTATACGACCAGGTCAGACTACACATTATAATAGTTATTTCATTATATTATACTATACTATTATAATAGTTCTGTTCAAGCATAACGCAACCCTTATTCTTCAGCCCATAAATGATGCAAATTCAGGTCTTAAATTAAAAAGATGAATTAGTTTTGCCTCAGTTGTAAAATGAAATCAGCCCAATAGCAGAAATGTCATTTATGAAGGTCAGTCCAGGTAGGCATGCTAATACTACGTCAAAAACTAATATGTACGTCCCTGTTGGCAGTTGGAGTTTTTCTACCTTTTGTGTCGTTTTGTCTCTGTCATTCTTGAATTAATTTCCTCTGGGTGCATTTTTGCTCTCATGTCACTACATATTCCATTCATTAACATATTTATTTGTTCCATAGCAGCTGACAGCAATTTATAAATTGTAATATTTAAAACGTTAGCGAATATTCACCATCAGATGGAAAATTACAGCAGTTAGAAATAAATACATATAAACCCCCACAGAGTGAAGAAGCATTTCATGTGAAAGCATCCTTGTGCTGTGGAAACATCCATGTGTGCCAAACCCCAAACCCCTGGTAGCTAACCATAGCTGCAGGAATTACTCCACACACCCAGTAGTCATGTCATCAGGAACCTGGTGTAACCGGCCCTGTTTGTAGCCCACACCACACCGGCCTCATGCTGAAAGCTTCAATGTAAGTTATGATGCCTGGAGTCTGCAATTGTGGTTAAGCATCCTTATTTATTCTCACTGGTTTGTTTTCTATCCTTTCTTTTGCTCAAGGTTTGTTCCTGATCCCGGCCTTATTTTCTAAATATTCTGGCATTCTTTTGTTCTCTCATCACTTTATATCTTATCATTTAATGTCCCTTCTCCACCTCTCTCTCCACTCTATCTTTCTTTTCTCTTTTTACTCTCTGTGACTGTGTGTGTTTTTGTGTGTTTGACCATATTCTCAAGGAAAGCGAGAGCCCATTTTGGCCAGAATCAACTCACCCAAAAGTCACTTTACAAGCCGTGCTCTTATGAGCCCTATAAATGTAAGCTGAAAAATGATGTGTGTGGCACGGCTCTCCTCTTAGGTTTCCTGAAGTACAGCGGCCAAATTGTTTTCACTAGGCACTACGAAAGGGATTATCCATCATTTTGAATGAGCTCTGTAATTGGGATTACAGGAGCAAAAGTGCAAAAATGGACTTTTAGAGTGATAGCATTACAAGTGGGCCTTTCAGATGAAATGAGAGAGTGAGTGTGTACTGTAAACTAGTGCATTCCATTATGTTTTATTAACAAAGCGTATCTCTGTGTGTGTATATGCCCTTTGAGCCCCATGTCTTTGTATATATATATGTTAATTGGTATGTGTCTGAAAATATATGAATTTATGTCTGTATGTTTTTGTATTGTGGGAGCATGTGCAGGCCCTCTGAGTGTTTATGTGTTTATACAGTGTTGTGTCTGCTGTATATATACAGTGTATAAGTGTGTATATTTGTTTTTCTATCATATGGCTGTCTCTAAGTGTGTTACTCAGTGTTTATTCAATAAAGTGTGCCCTTAATTTGAGTGAGTCTTTGCCTCCATTACAATCATCAAAGCTTTGAGAGTATTATCACTCTTAAATCATGGGCACCTGCCAACGTTATGCATTCAGATTCAATTGCAGTTGTTATTTAAGTTATATCACAATTATTTGTTGTTAACATACTCTCACTTTAGATCCATGGTGACAGAGTGGGTAGTACAAGAAAACCTATCCCTCATATCATTAAAAATAATTTGTAAATTTGTTTAAATTGTATTTATGTTTAATTATTGAAATTATCATCTTATTAATTATAATTGTTTGTACTGCTCTTATTTTGACTTTTATATTGTTTACCCACATGTTGTATTGTTTTCAGTATCAGGGAGTTCCATCAGAATTCCGCTGTATTGTTGCTGTGCACAGTAGAATAATGACAATAAAGGTTCTTATCTAATCATATCTCATGGTCATCCCCAATTGAATCATCTTACATATTTGTAGAGCTTGTAATCAAGAGCAACTCCATACAAACCAACAGTAATAGCCTCTTTGTAATTAGCTACATTGATAGTATAAATATTTGACTACTATATTTAGGTTGTTTGTTGACACAACTGTTGCTGACTTCAACAGTTTCTCTCACCTGGCTGCTCATAATTGTTTGTCGATATGACATAATCACAGCATGTGGTTCCATAGCTTTAGAAGTAAAGCCGCTTGTGTAAATGAAGAACATTTGAAAATACTAAACAGCTGATAGCAAGGACATGTTTTCATAAATACAATACAGGAAGCTTAAAATCTGGAAACACTTTTAAACAAATGTGATTATGTAAGAATAGAGAAAATCGCTGGATCCTATGAAAATATATTACTAATTATTGATTTTCTTTCCAGCAGAGATACACATGCTAGCTATATCGCTCTCCCTAGTGCATCAATTAGGAATGACAAACACTTTGATCAAGGTAAATGAATACATGATTCCTTCCTTGTATTTTTTTCTGCAAATATGTAGCAGAAGTGGGACCCTCTGCATGCCTCTGTATGTGTGTGTGAGTGTGTGTGTGTGCTCTGCTGTGGAGTGTGTGTACAGAGCAGGCAGGCACACAAACACAAGCCCAGCGGGTACTATTTTATTCATGGTGGGTAATCCCTGCTCTGCACCTCCTTAATCTGCTGCCATGGAGCGTTTGCCCAGAGTTCAGCCCCACTCCACTTCCTCCTACCCACTCTCAACGTTTCTTTGACTTTCACTTTGACTCTCAGGCTGTAAAGATCATTTTCATTTCTCCCTTCCCATCTGACAGAGATCTGATAGTTTCTAATACATTTGGCCTCAGGTTTAGTTAATCATTATGTATTACAATACATTTTATGGTACTTTATACATGTGCTTCTACTCCACTACATTTTGGAGGAAAATATTGTACTTTCTAATCCACAGTTTAGTAACTTGCATATTATTAATACAAGAACATAAATCAACTAATAAGTTATGATGTATTAAACATAGGTTAGGATGCCCAGCAACATATAAAGTAGTTGAAGCTCCACCCTCACCAGCTGCAACATTATATTAATGAACACATGATTGCATCACAAATTATAATCCAGTAATATATACAGTACATTTACAGTGTGTGATTCTAAAATGGGCCACTCTGCATATTGAGTAATTTTACTTTTGGCACTTGAAGTACATTTTTATGCTTATACTTATGTACATTTGCTTAAGTACGAATTTGAACTTCTTGACTTCTACTTGGGTATTTTTACATTGCTGTATTACTACTAAGATCTGAATACTTCTTCCATCACTGGTGTTACAGAGCATTTCTGGAGACCAACAGATCAAAGCTCATCAAGCATCAGTCTGAAATGCCTTCAGTAGGTCATTAAGGTCTATAGTATGGGTACTTGAGTGCAATTGTTGCCAACCAGGGGCATAGCATAAAATTCTGGGCCCTCTAGAAAGGCATTTTCTATGGGCCCCTCCCCGCATCCACAACTATTCATTCTAGCATCTTTTTGGGCCCTCCTCACATGAGGGCCCTGGGTACTCAGCCCCCTCCCCCCGTTACCAACCACTACTGGCCAGTTGTCTTTGGGAGGGTAAGTAATTAGAGGTTGATGTCTCGACTAGTTTTCCTGATTAATCAATTCAATTATTTTGTGTAGTTGCAATGTGTACAGGAATGTGTGTATGAATGTGGACGTTTCTGATGTCCTTCATGCAGTTATGTTGGAGTGAATAATGTATTACTGTACCTATGTAAGGTTCTGTATAAACTGTGGTAACACATTTCCTTGGAAAAAGATAATAAAGAATCTATCTATCTTCTTTAGTCTGTAAAACGTCACTGTCTCCACAGTGAATGGCATTTCGTTGATGCTGTCATATTAACTTGATTTTATTTTCTTTGAATTGTTGTCTCCTCCACAAACTACTGAAAGTCTGACCCAACAGCTGATCTATGGCGTAATTCAGTGTGGGCCACAGTAGCGCTTCTGCCTAGTAATAATTCTACGGTTAGGAAAATGTAGTGCCAAAGGAAAGAGCTGTCTGATGGCAAGGTTGAAAATATTATAAATACAGCATACACTTAAACAGATGTGGTTATTTTGGGTGGGCCTTTTTTTAGGTGGCTAAAATACATTTTTGTTGCTGCCCATGTCAATAGCAGTACATTGCTTTGCTTCTGTGTCGGTTCTCCGGTCTGTTTCTCCATTGCTGACTGCAATCTACTGTATACTGTATGCATTGACTATGCATAAGTACAACCCCACTTTAAATGCGTTGCACTGCTAAAGATACATTCATTGTTAATTTCTGTCAAATAACTGATTAACTAATCAAAAGACAATTATTTTTTACTGATCAATTATTCCATTGATCCTTTCAGCACTTGTGATCAGTCATCATTGGCATGTATAACGAAGAGTTACAAGAATGGAAACAAAGACAAATAGCCAACATGATGCCTGAATTCAGTCAAAACTGGAAGGAAAAAAAGCTTGTTCAAAATAAGCCAAGAAGTCAAGGAACAAAAACAGATGTTATGTCTGCTCACATGTCTGTTCAACATTGGTTTTGGTTTGTATTACTATTGGATGTGGCTTCTGTGCTAAAATACATACAAACAGTGATCCAAAACTCAGAAGAGGAGAGCACCTTGAGAAAAGAGCATGAAGGCTTGAGGCCTGCAGTGTTAGCTTATATTCTCCCCTTTTTTCTCTCAACCACACTTTTTCCTTTTTCTCATCTCTCTAGGCACCAGTCTTTAGTTATTATGCCCCTTACACACACACACGCACACACACAGGGCCTCGTTGGCCCTTCTCAGCTGGTACAGAGCCCCATATGCTCTAACTCCTGTTGTTATTGTTGTTGTTTGGTTCCCCGGCTTATTTGACGTGTGGACCCATGACAGTGTCCAGGACCCCTTCCAAGTCCTGTCTGGTGCCTCTTTGAGTGTGTGTGTGTGTGTGTGTGTGTGTGAGCCCATTTGACTGTGGGATACAGTACAATGATTTGATGTGGTATGTATTGCATTTGTTTTTGCATATGTGGTTGTGTATTTTTTAGGATCTGTGCTTGAATGAGTGTGTTTGTGTTTAGCTAAATAAATGTAAAAGTGTACATCAGGGGTGAGTTTTACCATCAATGATACTGTTAACTTCTAATTGTAGTTATTTTTTCACGTGTGTGAGTATGTGTGTGCTGTTTAACGTCTATCTTTCTGAGGACCTTGTGTTAGACCTTCAGAGTCAGGACTTTTTTGGAAGGTTAACATATTTTGGTCTTTACCTCTTCAAAGGACTGTTTCAGGGTAAAAGCTTGGTTTTAGGATTAAATTTGGAATTAAGTTAAGGTCAGAGTCAGGACTTGGGAATGCAATGTGTTAGTGAGGGTTCTCACAACTGTGTCTCTATGTGACTGTGTATCAACTCTGACAAAAAGCATTCACACAGCCCAATTTAGATGGGAAGCCACCCAAGTTGCCACCACCATCTCTCTTTCTCTCTGACACACACACACACACACACACACACACACACACACACACACACACACACACACACACACACACACACACACAGGAATACACACACAGGAATATAGAGTACATTATATAAAAAGTAACATTTTAAATAATTTATTTTCCCACTTGTGTCAGGTACCAATGATACTTTTCACATCAATATGTTTCACAAACTCTGTTTTGACACCATATGCTACTTAGTCAGGATAAAATGAATGCAAAACCTGAATATGATACACACAATTTAATTTTAGTGAATGCATGCAAACTCTTAACTTTGCTTCTGTCTGTTTAAGTTTCCACAGTAATATCCAAAACATTTCCTATTGTTACGCTACATTGGAACAAAGTATAAAGAGACATAAATAGGCTAAAGGGTGTCACCAAAATATGACCTAGCAAATAGTTTGTGCTACTGTTTGGAATTCTCTTGCATTGAACACAGGCAGGGTGGGTCTGTACTGTGTTACATGTGATTTTTGGCCATCTGTCCTCTAAGCACACCGCCCACATTGCCTCTCCATATTCTGATGAGCTACAAGGACGCATTATCTCCACTTAGCCCTTCGCCACTTGGCAACTGCAAGAACCATAACAACCAGTCTGTTAAAAAAAAACACTTAAAGCCACGGCTCTTATAGCCTTTGGAACACAAGGCATCACAACTTTCCAAACCTCCTCCTTTTTCTGGTTATGCCGAGCTGCGCCCTATCCTCCTCTAAAAGTATTTGGTTTTCATAGCTGTAGAAATGTATTCAGGGAGACATTTATCAGCCAGCTGCCTGTCACCAGAGACCTCACTGGTAGCCATTTTACAGGCCAGGTCAGGGAAAACAGGAAAAGGGAACTTCACTGTAAGAGAATGACATTTACATGTATATTTACATTTATTCCCAGTTGTTGTGGAATAGAAGCAACCCCAAGCAACTGAGACGAAAGACTAGAAAGGTCACAGCCTGATGCATGCATTAAAGCTTTATTAGCTTAGCTTTCGTGTTAGTTTCATCGACTCTCAGGCAGGTTCTACCTTAGACCAATAGTTTGGAAATGGGAGAATGTTACTGTTACTATTCTTTAAACACAATCTTTTTCTAGCTGTTAAACTATTGTGTAGTGCAGTGACATTCCATTATTACACACCAATTAAATATATTTAAAGTATTTTCATATCTTAGAACAATATTAATCCTTTCATTTGAGAGCAATTCTTAGTGAACTGTTGAGTTTGGGGGGGAATTTGGGTAGACTTCAAAGAAGAAGTATATCTGGTGAAGTGGGGGTGCAGAAATAAGAGATTTTTTTTTTTTACTTTAAAAAAAATATTAAGCAGATCATCTGGAGCAGCTTGATTCCCATTGTCTCGACACTGACTTGTAGCAAAACTAAGCAAGCAAACATTTTTGTTTCTCAATTCCAAGATTCTAACCATTGTTTATCTTATCTGTAAGATGCTATTACACTACTACATCATGAATGTAAATACATTATATGAAGAAACATACTGCACAGATGGAGAGATTTGTTTTACTTCTGTGCTGTCTGGTATTTTTTATAGGTGTATTTTTTTCAAATTTTGCTTCTTTCTCTCCTCATATTTAATTCTGCGGCAACCTTAAAAGACCACAATGGCATTTGTCTTTTTTTTATCATTTGGCAATGTCTTTTCTCAATATTCACGCGATTAAAACTGACTGTTGAGCCAAATGAATATAAAACGCCTGCTGTGTTTAAGTCTGAGATGTGATGCTCATTTCCCTCATTTAATGTGTTAGATTACACAATTACTTCTTTCCCATAAAGAACTGCAGCTGTGATAGTTGCCTGTTAATTACATTAGCTAACACGTTGTTCTACATTTAAATAATTTTCCTAAATAACATATCTTATCTCCAGAGATGCACATGGCAATGATTCAATTACGGAGTAGAGATGAGAAATACATTTTTTAAACAGCTGATAATACAGCTTTATTCGGTCTAATCCTGAGCTTTTAATGTTGATATGGCTGCACCCCGCTTCCAACAACGTACACTGTCAATATCTGTGCTGAAAAAAAACTCCTGACACATTGATAAATGACACCTTCCTATTCACAAACACCCACACATATCCATGCACATAAATACTGTTCACTCATCAGCTTTTACTCCCACACACATATGCATATAAAACACACCTCCACCAGGTTCCCTTCAAAATGATGTTGGCCGAGTGCAGAAGCTGGCCTTAGGAACTACAGCCCCCACCCAAACTCCCCTTCATGTCCCTCTCAGAAGCCAAAATGGCGTCCATAAATCAAGGAGCTAGATGTAATCTGCAGTGTCCAGAATGCAAGGGGCGAGGCTGCGGAGCATAATGCGACTGGTTCTCCATTGTCATTCAGACGCAGGCAGCAGCACAGAGAGCCTTGCCTGCACCTGATAAGGGTCTGCTCAGAGTGAGCCATAAATCACAGACAGTGCCAACGGTTACTCAACTGATTTCACACTGAAGGAGAGACGGAGTGTGCAAGAGGCAGAAAGAGGGGAGGATTGAAGCACAAAGAGTATGGAGATGGTGGTTAAGAATATGAGCGGTAGATTGCCAAAAATGAGGACGAAAATGTGAGACGCTTTAGAGAGGGAGAGCAGAGGAGAATGGCAAGAATGAGAGACGGTGTGGGAAGGAGAGAGTATAAGGACAGAAAAGAAAAGGAAGGAAGGAGGGAGGGAGGGAGGGAGGGGATGATAGATGTGCAATTTACTCCGCTATCTCATCTGGCAAGAAGTTTCTCCACACAAAAGGGCTGACCTTCAGGAAATAAACACCTCGCTCTCCCCGAGAGCTGAGCTGATGTCTGCGCTGCATGTCAATTCCATCACCAGGTCTCAGGACAGAACTAAAACGGATGGACAGAGTTTTTGGAAAATGAAAGTCTTTCATCCAAAATAGTCTATGAACTTCCATTTCTTCTTGTAAAACATTTTGTCTGCTTTGACAAGGTTTAGACTAATATTTTGATTTGGTGATATATCATAATGTTTAAAATCAACTGATCAATGTTGTCAGAATGGCGATATGACGAATGTTTCCCCCTTACTCTAAACTAAGCAAATCTTTCAAATGAAGTGACAAAACATGCTGATGTCCTTATCGGCATCATTTGTTAGTGCCTTCCAAAACCATTACAAATTATTGTTACAAATCTCAAAGTGTTTTCTGATCTAACATGGTTAAGGTTTTCTTTGGGAATGATCGTGGTCACAGTTAGAAGAAACTAAGGTAGGGAGAACGTAGGGAGGAAAAGGTAAACAAACGAATGGAATAGTATGCCTTTATTGTAATTATACACAAGTGCAGTACCTCTCTTCCTAAAACTGATCAACTGGTTCGTGGCGTTCACTTTTCAGTTAAACCAATCAGAATCGGCCATGAATTTCATGAGCCAATCACAGCTTTACAGCCCGGCTTTAAAACGGTTTCTCTCTCTGTTGCTGTCAGCTGTTATTTCAGGAAAAGAGTGCATCCCTCCTCCTCCCCTTCCACCTCCAGTCATCATCTCCCATGGCACCCTGGGTCTTCCTCCGGCAGACCACACCCGTCAACTCCTTCGGTTTGGTGTTCGGGCTCCTTCACCATCACCACCCGTGTCTAAATTCCATCGGGGGATATGTCTTGGCTAACTTTAAAAAATTATTTCATAACAATGGAGTGGATGAATCTCCAAAGAGTCTCCAAAGAGTCTCCAAAGACTGCACATTTTATATTAAGTATATGATATATAATCTGCAACGAAGTCTCTCCGGATTGAAATAGCTGTTAAAGAACTTTGTCAACGTAATCCTATGTTGTTATTGGCCGTTTGTTGAAACAACTGCTTCTGTCGAGGGTTTGTTTTGTTTGCCAATCTGTAAAAGAGAACTTGGCATCGCTGATGCATAATACAGTATATTATATGGTTTAGTCTGCCATGAATAATTGATACATATTCAGTACAGGCTGCGCTTTAACCCATTCTGTAAAAAAAAAAAGAAGCCTATTCTTGAATAAAGTGCACACACTTCCAATAAATCAATTACTGAGTAGCTTTGCACATTTGGTTTTATTGTCACTTGAACAGCTAGTTGACTAATAAAGTAATAGCACACTCTCTCCACAAAGAAGTCTCTGAAAACTGCCACCACATTTCATTTTCACAAATGTTTCTTTTTCATGCTTTTGAGTAAAAGTTATATTAATAAATATTAATATTAATTTCTACTGAATAGATGTGGTGCTTTAAAATCTTATGTAAGAGCAATGGATTTCATTAGATTAAGTTTCATAGGAAAGCTCTAGCACCCCATTGTAATTAAGATGCTCAACCCTAAATTAAATCATTCACTTATTCAAGTAAATTCTTCTTCTATGCTACATTTTATCCCTTAATCAAACATTTTAAATGATAAGCAACATATGTACAGAGCTAACTCTAAATTCAGTACCAAATAATGATCAGCTGAATGAAATTCATTCAGCTGAGAGCGATCTTTTCTCCAAGAGATTTCCTTCTTTGTGTCATCCTAATCACTCTAGTGGCAGCTCTCACTCTCACCATAGCCTCTATTCAATCATCCCCTTATTCCTTATTCATATGCTAAACCCCCTATAGCAGAGCCCCTTTGGCCAAGCGCACTGTGAGATAGATGTTAACATGTGTAATCCCCCATTAACGCATACGAGACAACGTACACTCCACGGACGCCCACTCTCCCCCTGGGATTAGCCCTCTGAGAGTGGAGGGGCTGATGGGTAATGGTTCAGAGAAGCTCCTCTCAGTTTCAAAGGCATCCTCCCTCCACCTCCTTCCCCACCACCACTGGAGTTTGAGTTGAGATCACTGAGGGTAAGTGTGTTTGCCTGAAGGATTTGACTGATTGTAAAGAGTGATGGCATTTATAAGACGTTCATTCATTTCTTTCCAAAGCCCCTACAGGAGCTGTTCTGATTTGTACTGTTACAACAAAAACAGCCAAGTAAAGAAAGGAAAGACAGTAGGTAACTCTCAGCTTTGCAGTTAGCAAATGTGACTCTCATGCTGGTAAAGCTACACAATGCATGTGAAACATCAGTATCACGTTTGTGTCATCTACAGTTTACTACCCTGTAGATTGTATCTTTATGGAACTGATACGGTGCCTGATTAATAACAGTGGTCAGTGTTGAGATGACCACATTTTAAAACTACTTTCCCACTTTTTAGTCTAATTTTGGAAGCAATGTTGCTAGGCATTTATTTCTCAAGCAAAGAAAAACAATGATACAAGATTAATGTACAATATTTTGGATCAGGGTAGCTTACAATAGAGCATACTAAGGGCCACAGCAAAAGCTGTTTTAGAGATGTATTGCTTCAACTGTGCGATCATTTTGGAGGTTACCGTTTGTATTGCAATAACCTTTTTATTACTTTGTCCACCCCATTTGTCCCACCTCACAAATAGTTAGGCTGAATAACAGAAACACCTCTCAGTATAATGAAAATGTATCGTAGGACTTTTTATTAGACTGCATTCGTTAGGTGTACCTAATAAAGTGGCAACTGTAATATTTACAAGTGTCCCTTAAAGGCAACACACATCCGCATGCATCAAAAAGCCATGCTTCTGTAGAGGCCTGAACCTTACCAGCGTCTAGATGTGGGTCACTGTGTCAAGATAGATCACTATCCTATTTCTTAGTGTCAACCCTCTAAAAACAGTATATTATAGTATAATAGAAAGTGCAGCCCACAATTTTTGTCCAAAAATGAGATAACATTCTGTCACAGACCGGCAATTATTGTTCTTAATCCTTCTAAAGCTTCCCAACTGTAACCAGAACTTAACTATATACATTTATTTGCCAAAGCCACTGCCTTTCCAACCTTAATGGTCCCATGACATGGTGATCTTTGGGTGCTTTTATGTAGACCTTAGTGGTGCCCTTATTCTGTTTCTGAAGTTTCTTTCCTGAAATTCAGCCTTTTCAGAATCAGAATTACAGCCACTAGAGCCAGTCCCGCAATTAGCTTTCCTTAGGATGTGCCCTTTCTGAGTCTGTAGCTTTTGAGGAGGAGAGGGGGGGGGGACAAGGTGGAGGCTGGGGGTGTGTCCTTGACCAACTGCCACTTTGCTCATTTGAAAGCCATGATGTCTCTCTCTCATGGGTGGGCCAAATTCTCTGGATGGGCAAAGCAGAGAAAGGGGAGGTAATGTTGCTCCTTATGACATCATAAGGGGCAAGATTCCAGCTCGGCCCATCTGAGCTTTTATTGTCTCAAAGGCAGAGCAGGATACCCAGAGCTTGGTTTACACCTATCGCCATTTCTAGCCACTAGGGGACCATAGGCAGGCTGGGGGAACTCATATTAATGTTAAAAAAATAACTCATAAAGTGAAATTGTTGAAACAGTTGTTGCCATTTCTGTGTGTGCTAGAGGCATCACATCTGTTTATTGTTATGTAGTCTATATCCACAACCTTCCACTTCCGGGATTGCTCCATTGCCGCCGGAAAGTTTGCTGTATGGCCCTCTCTTTGGCTGGATGTCCGTACCTTCCGCTTTCTTTGTGTTTTAAATTTTTAAATTTTAAACTCCAGTGGATTTATGAGGACTATGGTTAACTGCTCCTCAGATTTCTGCAGGGTAAATCCAGAGAGCTAGCTAGACTGTCGTTCCAATCTGAGTTTTCTGTTGCACGACTAAAACAACTTTGAACATACACATGTTCTACAAAACAAGTTCCTTCCCGATACTCTTTTGCAGCAGCACCTTGGCTCCATTCGGCGCTTACAATCGCCATGACAGTTGTGGTAGGTTTAAAGACATGCCAATAAACCAGAGCAAGTTTTTCTCCTATCCCTGAATGCCGTGTGGACTAGCCAGACCCTCCTCCACAGAACTGAGGAGGAAGGTCAGGCAAAGCGAGACTAATTGTTAAGCAACAAGACAAATATATATTTTTGAATATACGTGTTACACCTATGAAAACTAATCAGGATCACTAAACTCTACTAAAGTAAGATAACATCAAATAATAAATGTGATGTACCAGATTGTTATCTGCAATAGGAGAGCACACTATAATTACCTAGAACATATCAATAATAGTATATTACATTTCAACATTGGGATACACAAAACATTTGTGATGTGTTGGGGATTTTGTTACTGTACATGACTTCATAAAAGTGATGGTGTCCAAAACCCTGTTAATTGCAGTTGCTCTTTCATTGCAAGCCAAGTTCTTTACACATGAAAGACTGCACATCATCTACACTCAGGAGGAGTTCCGCTCAAACAGTGGTTACATCATGTCCGTGGAGTGAGACGCTGTTTTAGGTTGGCCTGTCTGTGAATGGGACCTGCAAGCACACCTCATTGGGTTTCACATTATGCACCTTAATCCAGCCAGAGATTATCAAAGGAAACATTAGGCCTTGAAAAGTTTTGCGACATTGTAGTGTGCGCTCCACTTGGACTAGTTTCAAAGCGCGGCTGTTTCTGAGAGGAGGTGCTGATTTTCTGGCTGTTCAGTCACTTTTGTGAGAAGAACTACATTATCTAGAAAATGCTGGAGAACGTTTTTATAATATGTGTGTGATTTTTGTAGATTCCTTTGAACGTGTGGGATATTTGATCTTTTTCAATAACTGAAATAAACTAGAAAGACTTAATGACAATATACTGAAAATAAACAAGGCTCAGGTAAGAATGACAATATTAATTTGACATTGGTTTGGGTTAGTTTAGTTTAGGACTTATCTAATAAAATAACACTCTTTAAAAAAACATTCTTTAAAAGTGGTAGAAAAGTGTTTGAAACCCCAGAGGTTTTGCGTTGGAACTGCCCCTAAATGCTCCAAATCTATTCAAAATGACATCAACTAAGATATGAAAGTCTAAGGGTGTTACTCCTTCAAACTGCCAAATTCCTTTCCTCCCTCCCTTTATCCTTCCATTACTCTCTGTGGAAATGTGAAATTAGCTGAAACATGAGGACAATTACAAGAAGGCCTAGCATAAAGACTGGGGGACTGGGAAAATAAACTGATCACAGACCCCTGAACAAATCTGGTTTACTTTACAAAGCCTTCTCTGAACTCCTGCCAACGTTTCCCCCATCTAGATAATTCCTCCCTAAGCAGTTTAATGTTTACACCTTGAAAATCGCTGGATGATCAAGAGGGGAAAGACACTGACGCATTCTTTTCCTTTGTTCTGCCAGAGGACGCTCGGCTGAGCATCACACCTCAAAAGTAACATAAGAAATATCTAATTGGGTAAAAATATGCAGGTCATCTTTTTGAAGTGTTTTTTTTCTCTTTCAGTGGTTTCTGTGCTCCCTCCCATTTACAGTAAATCTGTGGGAAAAAACACACACAAAGATATCTTCTTTGGTGTCTCTTGTTTAAGTCTGGGTTCAGTTATTTTTTCTTTTTTTTCAACAGCAAAGACCATTGAGGCGTTTTATAGCTTTTCTCATTACTGCATTTTCCAAACAGTGTGCGAGGGGCAGTGGTGCATGGTTGAATTATTCAGTGGTACCGGGGATAACGGCACAAGGCTGATGTGTTATACTGCACAGCTGTAAGGGGTCCTGCGAGGGACATAAGAGGACTTCCATGTAAGAATGTAAACTGGTTTTTATAACATATTGAGAGATGGAAAAGAAACAATAAAGAGCAGATGAAAGCTTTATTTAGTAAAACAGAAACTAGAGAAAGCAACTTGGGTCTCAGTAAAGATCCGATTCGTGCCATGTGACTGATTTTACAAAGCAATAGATTGAAATATTTTGTGTAACTGAGCTTTTCATAACACAGATGAAAGTAAGTAGCACGTAAATATTAGTTTTATATGAGTTTCGAGACAGTTAAATGTTAAAAGATCAATGAATGTTTTAAGGCAACAATCATACTGTGATTACCTCTGCCAAGGAGGTCATGTTTTTGGTTCAGTTTGTCCACTTCGAGTCTGTTGGTGTATTTGTCTGTCAACAGGATTAGGGAAAAACTACTGGGCCGATTTTCATGAAACTTGGTGGAAGGTACCATGGGCCATGGAAGAGCCCAGTCAGTTTAGGAGCAGAGCCCAATCAGGGAGCGGATACAGAAATAATGTTTTTACTTTTGTTAACATTGTGAGATAGGTCATGCTGCATTAATGTTGTGTCGGAATAATTGGAACGATGAGTTTCAGACTGGAAAAATTCACACTGCATTAACATTGTGAGATAGGGCATGCTTTGGTGGAGTTCTGCAGTCTCCAAGTGCCCTTCTAGTTCTTCATGTTTTTGGTGACCACCAATCCTTTTGTGTAGCAATATTACTAGACATAAATTCCCATGTGCACCCAAATATAATATATCTGATTGGCAAATTGCTATGAAATTCAGAGGACAAACACTTTTCATTTTGAACACTGCATAAACTTTCCTGTTCCATTTTCACACCAAATGTTCCCCTTTTGCTTTTATGCCTGAAAAAAATGAGTTAATTCCAGAAAGTTAAAAAAGGCATATTATCTTTCTGAACATCAAAATCCCAAATTGTAATTTATGAACAAAATGCAAAAGACAAGATTACAATCCTTCCCTGGTAACCGCCCCTTGTTAAATCATAAAATAATACCCCCCCCCAAAAAGCATCTTAATTACATAATAATTTATTGGGCACATTTTTTTGGGTTGGAATTTTTCTTTATTATAACATGGTTGTCTTTCAGGCAAACTTTTGTGAGGTCACAATATTGGCTTTGGCGTGTCCCACAAGCTTGGTAATGGAACATGAATAACCTGCAGACACACAGTGCTTTGAGGTGTGTAAGTTGGGGTGGCAGCATATGGCTTCAGTGCATGACAGTCCCATACAAAACCTAAAGTGTATGCCATATGTGAGTGTATTTTGTATGCTCAGCGTATACAGCCTCAGACCTAATGGCTATAACAATTATAAATACCTCCTCTGATCTTGTATCACAGAAGACTTGGTTTCACTCCAGCATGATTCAATCAGCTGCAGCATGTCGGGCGTCTCTGAAAAGATAAATTATGCCATTACCGCTCTGAACTGGAGCTCTGTGCGCTCAGAAAACAGTAAAGCTACATTGGACTTTAAAGGAAATGTCACTAATTACCCGCTTTTTGTTTAGGATAATATAGTTAAGTCATTCATCATTGCAAAGGGTGCCACTGCAACTGATGAATTATGAATAGCCATGATTTTTTGCCTCATGGCACCATACATGCAGGACATTTGGGCCTCTGTTTAATTCCTTACACTTATAGAGGCAGCTGTTTTCATTCATTGAATCCTTTAAAATAAGGTACAGTATCAATTCCAGATAACATGTTATTTTGGGTGTATGGGATTTTGTAATGACTGTTACGAACCATTACAACATAACATTACAGCCATCATTTTACATCACTATAAAACCTGTATTGCAATATTTTACTTCCCTTCAGTGGCTATGGAAATCTCCCCTGACCAGGATTATTTTTTTTTCACACCCCTACTCATTTCATTTTGATGCTAGCGTGTGATGGAGGCACAGCATGGCAGCGCTCACATTTCCAATAAGGTTGGCACAATGTGGCCCTGGACTATTAATATCCAACAATGCCATGGCCACAGTGGTGGCATCTGTCTTCTTGGGCCTCCCTCTTTCCTGCACCTCTCCCCCACCGCCGCCTGTCTCATCCTCCTCACCTCTTCTCATCCTCCACTCCCCTCCTCTCTCTTCCTTCTTCTTCACCTGGCTCAGATGGACTGTGCAGTCTTGCAGTACGACACACAGCTTGGTGAAAGGCAGTTGAACTGTTGCCAACAGCCACATGCTGCTCTGGCTATTTCCATCTCTGAGGAGTAAATGAACAGAAAATGCAGAATATGCATTAACTTCAAACAAAATCAGGGCAGCTGGGACTCTTCAAACTTTCCAAAATCTTTAACAGAAGGAACAAGGCCAAAATGTCACCTGCTGGCACACAAGTATATTCATGTCAACTTAATACATTCCTTTCAGTGTTCATTTTGTATCTCTCTATCGATCATTATTGTGTTTCATCAGCTTTATGGGCATTCACTTAGGTGTAAATGTTGCAGTTTTTAACTGCAATATGAATCTAGAATACATTGGCCTTCCTTTGCAAAGGCCATCAACACAAATGTTTTGTGTTCAAGCCAGCACTTCATACTAATGCTATCTTAGGACTCAGCTTGCATTTATTATGGGAAACATTCTGGACAACTGTCCGACCCTCGCGTTTCATTAGTTTCACTTGCGCTTTAATTGATCTTTATTTCCCTTGATTATGATAATAATTAAACACCAGAAAGCTGTTCAAGCTACCAGCCATCTGCCTAGTTGGATGATGGACAACATCAGTGTGGGTATATAGAATATGGGTACATGGCCACCATGGTGCAATCTGCCAAGACCTATGGCTGAAAATGCTCCCTTGAATGTGATATCATAAGGTCAGCTGGAGTTTTACTCAATGTTAACAGCAGTGCACTAGTTTTCAGTAGAAGATCATTGGCCAAATGTAGAGAGTTTGAATATGTTTATTTTAGCGTGGCATACTGCTGTGAATTCAGCGACACTGTATAATCACTAGAAAAAAACTGTTTTTAAATGGAGAACACAAGTGGCTGCTGATCACAATGCTTAACAGTCAGTATTGAATTGAGAGTATTGTCTGTGAACACACTTTGTCTATAATGTCCAACATCTTCACCATAACTCCCTGCTTTATGATTCTAAGTTCCTCCCTGCTTATCTGATTACTTTAGTTATGTTGCAACATGGACTTAAGCATATTTCTCTAAAATCCACAAAGAAGACTTCATTACCGGGGAGAATAAGCACCATTGACTCTTGACCTCTTTAACTGAATAAATTGAGGTAGTCGGAGCCCAAGCTTAGGTGTGCCTAATTTTGAGAATGGGGCCCCACTGCCAACATATGGCTTAGATGGCGTTGATTTGGTCGCTGTGCCAACCTAAAAAAACAAGAACAACCTATCCCCGCTGATAACTTTTGTCGTATTTCTTTGCAGTGTAGATTATTATGGAAGGGATCTGATAAGAGCATGGAATAAGAGGAGGTCATGACCTACATTAACAGGATGTAAAACTGTACCACCAATTTAAACTTGTGGCTTCAACCATCCACTGCAACTGATGAAAAAGCATTGGTTGTGGATCAAAGATATCAATAGTCATCCAGTCAAAAGGCCATATTATCATGATGAAAAAAGATGCCATTAAAAACATCTACTTTACATTTTGATTTTCTTCGGATTAAGTCCTCGCATTAGATTTATACTCATTCCAATTTTTATTGTATGGGCTTCCCGCAGCTCAAATCCAGTTATGAACTTAATCAATCTGTGCTCTCCTGCATTGACTGTTTTATGATTGGCTAAGGTCAGCAGGTTTTATTGACCCGATAACCTTAGATGAAAATGGCTGTGCGTATTTGACTAGGAGTGGGAGAAATAGGCAGGGCAGAAATATAGAGCTGCACAAATCCGTCTCTTCTCTGTAGCACCTACTAGTTAAACGCATCATAAATGAGAGCTGACGTGAACTAATTTCTTCCGGGGGCGTTCTATGATCCCTTCACTTTCGTTGGCTGATGGTGAAAAGCAGTCCATAAAGACAGCCATATAGGATAGCTGGTGTATAAATCTGGGCTGGGATGAGGAGGCAGACCCTGCATGAAGAGTGATGGATGTGGTGGGAATCTTGCCCTTTCTTTCTCTCTTACTCGCAATCTCTGCGGCCTATTCCATCTCCTTCCACTGGGATGAGGAGAGACATGCCTGCATTCCTGACCTCCAAGGAAACAAGGTGCTGTTGCTACAGCTGCATGCTGAGCAGGCCCTCACCCTTTGGGAACAGGCATGCCTCTGCAACAGGTTTGGAGAGATTCTGTCTGGGGCAACAGATCACTGTGCAGTCACTTCATTTGTTAAACTGCAGAGGTGAAGAGGTGGAGGTTAGGAAAGGTTTCAGTGTCTGTCTGCAAGATAGCAAATTAGTAAATAGAGAGAAAGAGATGAATTACTTCATGTATGGGGTTTGTATCCAGTTACCTAAACAGACAGATGGCATTCTCTGAACTTCATAACTTAGTGAAAATACATACCTTCAGGCATATTTAATCTCAGCTAAAAGCAAATAATCACATTTAACATTTAACATGTCCGAGGTTCATTTGGAAGGAGAGAATCTTGAATCAAATTCCTTCCACACTATATTATAATGCACCTGAAATGCTTTGTTTTGTGCTATTTTGCACAGCATTGAACAATACTACAGAGCAAACTGAGGTAATAGTGATGGATAAATTGGGATCATAGCCAGGTTTTACATCTTTGTTTGTTGCGTAGCCCTAACCATACCATCAACATATTTTATTTGTCATAATCACAATCATTCCCTAATCGTAACCATACTCTAGTTGCCATGTACATATATTGTAGAAAGTGTGAATTGAAAACAACATTGACATTGGCGTTGAGCATTGTCATCCAATATTGACGTTCTTCCAAACAGCCGGTTTCAACAGGAATGACATCACATTAAAGAAGGTATGATATAATATCATGAGATGTTCAAGCAATATAGACTAAAAGGGAGTATTTCGATGTTGCACTATAACTAGCCACAATGCTGTATGAGGACAGTGAACCGATCATACAGTATTGTGCTACACTGCTGCACCGCTGTGGGCCCCTCAACATTAACACATATGGCTTTTCTTAGATCATTACTTCCATTAAGTCATTAAGCCTCGGCCTAAGCGAGGCCTGTTAGTTAGTCACATTAAAGAGTTAACACTTTCCTTTTCCACAACCCAATGGTCTTCACACATCTACCGTGGCAACTGACACATCGCTCCATCCCCATAATTAGGAAAATTGGTTTTAACAGGTCCACCGTTTAGTAATGGTCTCATTTCTTCCATCTCCCTCTGACGAGAGCAAACTGCAAGAAGATGTCCCCATTAACGCTTTGGACCGAGGCTAAACCCCTCCTGTGTCCATTCAACATGGTCAGATCCGTCAACCCCCCCCCCCTCCCTCCCCACACACACACCCACACTCACACACACTTTCAATGGTCTTAATGAGCCAACCCATGGCCTGTTCCCCCTACAGATCTTTAACATAGTTTTGGAGACCTTTGATCGAACAGCTATCATTTTAGACTTTTTAGGGGGAGTTAATGCTATGTGAGGGGAGAGGGCAATTTGGGAAGAACGAAGGATGGTGAGACGATTCGGGGGAGAATAACATGCTAAGCTTTCATCTTGTCCCCCAACCCCCCCAAAACGCACCCAGTCTTCCATCCCCTCATGCCCCCCCCTCCCCAGACACACACACACACACATCTCTGACCAAATTAAATTGAAACCAGATGGAGCAGGGCCTGGACTGTGCGTTATGTCAGATTGTCATGGCGCATTAACCATGATTTCACATTGAGACAGTCTGCCTGGCCAGAAAAAAAGAGAGAAGACAGACAGAGGGATAGAGAGAGAATGGTTGCTTAAAAGATAGAGAGAGAAAAGGAGAAGAGAGAGAGAGGGGGAAAGAGAGAGATTTTCAGAGGGAACTGATGAATATGGTCCTGCTGCCAACAGATCAATCCCACTGATCGCACAGCTGGCACAGGCAGATGATATGAACGCCATACGACATGGAGACAGGCCTGCAACGGGGGAGGCCCGGGATGGTGCCATACCTTTACAGATAGGATTTAACATAAATCTGAATCTAAATCCAATAATCATTTCATTAACATCTGCATAGTCTTTGGCTGAGATTATTTTAGAAATTTAGCTGTGTCAGGGTTGTCAGGACTAGTGGTCTCTTTTGCTTGGGTCAAAACAGGAACAGACTTTAAACAAAGATCAAATTTGCAGGACATACGAATGTTGAAGTGAGACAATCTGAGTTTACAAAGCTTTTCCACTACTATGTATGCATATCTTACAATTTGGAGAAAAAACACACAGAAAATGTTAAATAATAATTAGCTGTTTGCATACCTTACAGTAGCGTATTTGTATTTGCACAGTATATCGTACAATTAATCCTTTTTGACTAAAGTCATTAAACATGTCGTCCATGCATCATTGACCTCTGGTCAAATGTCAAATTTAGCATTTTGTTGCTTTCTAATTGAAACCAAATATCTCTAAATTATCAACTTAAGAAAACAGCCGGGTTTTGTGACATTGCATTGTCTTGGATATTTCAATGGGGGTTTAGATGCATCAGTAGAATACGTTTTTCAAACCATACATTAATCTTTCAGTAATCAGAAAGTTGTAAAAATCCAAAATATCAAGATACACAATGTTCATTAGTAATTTCATTAGAGGTTACTCCAGGGACTGGTGGAGGGTAGGGATGTGTGGCTTTGACCAACTGCAACTTTGTCTTTGTCAAGCCATGATGTCTCTCTCTCATGGGTGCCAAATTTTCTGGGCAAAGCAGGCAAAAGTAAAGCAGAGAAAGGGGAGGCAACCCCAAATGACAGCTCAGATGGGCCGATCTGGAATCTTGCTCCTTATGAGGTCATAAGGAGCAAGATTCCAGATCGGCCCATCTGAGCTATCATTTTCTCAAAGGCAGAGCAGGATACCCAGGACTCGGTTTACACATATCGCCATTTCTAGCCACTGGGGGATCATAGGCAAGCTGGGGTAAAAAAAACTCATAAAATGAAATTTCTATGCCCGGGGACCTTTAAGTAAATATGAAATATACATACATACATACATTCCAAAAATTCCATAGACCTCCATTTTTCACTCATTCTTCACATTTCCCACCATGACTTGAAACTTCACTTTCATTTTCCTCTAACTTTCCTCAACTATTACATGAGAGTAATACACCAACTATAGTGAAACATTCATCTTCAATTCGCCACCCAAGATCAATGGTCCACTTAACCTCTCGAGGGATGGAATTACAAGTTTGACTTCAACCAGCCATATCATCTCATTGCAGGTGTCATTACCCCAGCTTATAATTGACAGAAGCATTAACATGTCATTAACACATAAGCTTAGACTTATATTTGAACCTTTTAATGAGGCCATCATTCAACATTAATAGATTAGTTATCATGGGTAATGACTGAGGTGTCTTTTGCTGTCCCCACAGGTCGGTGTATAGAAAACTCAGCATAATGTTTCTGATGGGGGGGGCTCTCAGGAAATGAGAGGGTAGGTCATTGAGGGGAAATGTAGGGAGACAAGAGTGGGTACTGTCATCTATACTGAGGTCTTTAGGCGAGGGAGATAATGAATGAGAGAGACCATTCCTGTGCACAGTAGGCTAAAGAAGGTTTAATCAAAAAAAGTCAGACAGTGACTGAAAGTTTTGTCCTTGTGCTGCGCACGATATAATATAATCTGACACCTGCTCTGACAAAATGCTTGCTGGCATGATAGTAAGACCAGATGTCAATGGCTATTTTTATTGTATGCCACATTTGGGATGTACCTCAAATATGGTTCTTTGCCTGGCTATGTTGTGTACCAAAATGGTAAGGCCGTAAACAGTATGGTAAAATATTTGTCCCTATCAAGCTGCTTTCTAGAAAACTACTCGACAAGTGTGAGAACTACGGTGGCCAACGCCCTGCAACTTAATGAAACACCCGCAAATAAACACAAAACAAGCAAACTAAGAAAAAATCTTTATTAATTTGACAGTACATGCGCAGCATTTAGCAAACGTGCTGCAAATACACACAACACAACCAAATACACAAACGTGCTGCAAATACACAAACGATGCAAAAAGAAAAGCACACAAACCCTGAAAACAACAGCAACAAAAACATTGCCGCATACAGATTACACAACGGAAGTTCTCCAGGCCTCTAGGGGTAGCATTAAGTGGGACAGCTTGAGAGAGAGAGAGAGAGAGAGAGAGAGAGAGAGAGAGAGAGGGCTAGTTCAATCTCAGAACAGTGTGCAACATCTACTGCTTTGAGATCACAGACTGTAAATATTAAAATGCTCATATTATACTTTTTGGCTTTTCCCTTTCCTATATTGTGTTACATGTATTTTGTGTGCACATTATAGGTTCACAAAGTAAAAAAATGCCCAATGTCCACCCCAAAGTGACTTACCAGCTGAAAACACTGTTCACAAAGTGCTCCAAACAGCTCTAGTTCAGCCTTTACTTCCGTGACGAACGTGCTTCACTTTGTAACAGCGTGGCATGCCCTCATAGGCAAGGCAAACTAAAATACTATTTATGAAATATGAAAATAAAAGTTACATTACAATATAAGAATTGAAACACGAAAGAGAAGTTAAAAACAATTAAGCATATAAAAGCAGACAAGATGGGTAATAAGTATGGGACAGTGTATAAGCCGCTGTCCCACAAAATTTGTATAATATGGGCACTTTAAGTAAATGTTTGCGATATGTTTTTTCTCGTTTGGTGGGTGTGTCTCTAGTTTTTTGGCTCAGGTCACGGGTGATACTCAATCAGCAGAGACGGTCTGTAAACTCCAAAATGTAAACCTGTAAACTCGTTGTTCAACTTAGTGCTCCCCCTAGAGGCCTGGAGAACTTGCATTGTGTAATATGCAGCGTTGTTTTAGTTGCTTTTGCTTTCGGGGATTGTGTGCTTTTCTTTTTGCATTGTTTCTTTTTTTGCAGCACTTTCGCTAAATGCTGCACATGTGTGGTCAAATTTATGAAGATGGTTTCTTAATTTGCTTGTGTTTTGTCTATTTGCGTGTGTTTCATTAAGTTGCAGGGCGTTTGCCCGTCTTGGCTATCGTAGAGATCCATCTTAAATCCCTACATGCATATGTTGAAGAAACACTAGTTTAGATAGTCCAAACCGTACAGCTTTGCCTCTGTACATGATAAAAAGCTGGTTTGGGATCTACATCAGGATTGGGTTTTACGTTTTGCATATAATAAATAATAAATAAGAACAGCAGTTTGAAAGATATCAGCTGTATTTAATTTTCTCACATACTGGATTGAAATCACTTTGATGTAGCCCTTGATTGGGAATTTGTATTGTATTAGACAGTCCAGTTATCTGCTCTCTAACCCTCAAACAAACACACTTCCACAACCCCCCGTGCCACATACTAATCACACTGAGCTAGAGTCCTTCCTTGTGTACATCAGGCCTTAAATTAAAGACTACAATTAATCTCCTAGAATGCCTCCTCTTACCTCAGCCGATGATTGATTAAAGGCTCTGACGTGGTAGTGGCTGAACCTGGCTAGGGTTTCAACAACAGGAGAAGCAGCGAATGGTTTGGTCCTTTCAGTGCAGGCCTTATGGCTTGTGGGCCTTTGAGACGCCACAAACCCCTCTACCCCTCCCCAAACCTCTCTGATGTGAAAACCAGGTAGCCCCCTAACCCTCCCACCCGACTCTTCGGCCTCCTGTCTTTCCTCCTTCACTCCCATTTCTCTGTCCTAACAGACTTGGTGATGGATTGTATTTTGCTCCTCAGAAACACATTGTTTTCTTTAGCACAGCAGGGTATTCTATTTGCAAAGGTCTGGCTGGTGAAATATTGTGGATATCTATCACTGCAGAGGTGCCTCTGGTAAGCATGTTCCTTCCTGTAAGAGGAGGAGCAGTTATGAGCAATGAATAGCTGGAGCTGTCTGGTCCCTGCAGTGGCCCATATTGATACAAGGCTCAAAACGCTACCAATAATACAAAGATACACAAGCTGCTGTTTAAAGAGAAAACTAGGTCAAACATTTAAATACTATTTGACCAATTGATACTATAATAAAATGTTTCTCAGATTTGGTTGTTATCTGGTACCAGGTGGGTGGGTTTTACCAAATCAGAGCAAAAAGTATCAATCAAATGCACAAAGGGAATTTTAAATATTTCATAATAAATAAAAAAGGTGGATTGTTGAAAATAAGGAAAAGAAGACAAAAATGCTGAAAAAGGAAAAGTTTCTCCAAAGCAACTACACCATGGAGGCAGAAACCACAAACTAATTTTCTTCAGCTCACAGAAGAACCAGTGGACCAGACCACTGACGAAAACAAAAGTAGCTTATTGTTTACAGGAGAAAAGTTGCAATTACTTTGTCGTGCATTTCACGTTATTGTAGGACAAGGCTTCAAGTTGGAGTCAATCATTATCAGTTAATCAAGAGGCAACAGAGAGAAACACATAACCTCATTCTGTGGTTTAGCATCAGAAAGTCCCCTGCAACGCAAGCTCCTTTGTGTTTCTCTCAAGTTACAATATCACAATTACCCAAATGGATGCTTTCCAAAGAAGGATTACAAGCTCAAAAATCTCCTTCTAGCACCTCCATGTGAAAGTCAAACAGTGGAGGCGTATGGGAGATGGCGACAGATGACAACCTTGAACCCACAAGCCCTCATCAGGCAGTCCGCTGAAACGGTTTGGAAGGGCCTGCCTCATGGCATTTTCACCGCTGCGTTCACCTCAGGAGAGGCTGAATACATATACAGAAGTCCTGATATGTTTTACATGCTGTCCTCCGAGGGGATCCAGGGGGTATTTGTAACGCAGCTATTTCAACAGAGCGATGATGTACGCACCCCAGCTATGTTGAAATAGATTGGAGATGATGTGAAACGCAAACAGGACCAGAGACTCTGAGACTTGAGGCAAGTGAATTTGAAATAAAATAAAACCAAAATAAAAAAAAAATATTGTACATCACAGATTTGTGTCTCTAATCATGTGTAAAAAAGTGTGATTTTTGCTTTATCGCTACCTAGTCTCACATACATACACACACACACACACACACACACACACACACACACACACACACACACACACACACACACGCACGCACACACAGGGGAGGCCCAGGGTTCCTGTGTGTGACCAGCAGACGAGGGAGTTGAACTTGTGACCCCTCCCTGAGGCGTGAGGCCCCGGGGGTTGCAGTATCACAGAGCTGATCCACTCCAGCCTGCCTGGCTTGGCTCGAGCTCCGCCTGCCCACCCACTCCCACAGCTGGCATGTAACACACAGCACTCAGTGTACAGCCCAGCGTCTTGCAGCAGAGCTCATGATGCGGCATTTACACACCACTGAGCAAATATCAATGTGAGGATTTGCTAGGATCCTGGAAACTACATGAACTGTGAATGTTGTGACTCACAGGATATGTTGCAGAAATTAACCTTTACTTTTATTGTTGATCTTTAACTTAACACAAAGCTCAATAAGAGAGCATCACAGTTTGTTCTCGCTTTCTTTTTTAGGCCAAAGCATCAAAGACTGTATAATTTATGCTCATGATGGCAGTCATGGAGAAATAAAAGCATAGCACTCAAAAATCAATGCATCTCCTTTCACCTCAGTGCATTCCTTGTAAACAGAGGGTACAGATATTCCATTTTATTTTGTTAACCTGTTGCTGATTTGTAATAGTTGCAGAAGATTAATTGATTGTCTTCATATACACAGCTCTCATAGCAGAGGCTGTGCTTCAATATGCCTCAGTTGAGCTCGCTGATACACGGTCACCACAATACAGCTGGAAGTGTGACTAAGGAAATTTCACTCATCACAATAAATGCAGCTCATCTGTCACCTAACACAGCAGTCACTCTTTAAATTAGCCCCAATTAACTAAGATGTGTATTATTGCAATAATACATCACTTAATACAAATACACAGGAGGTGTGGCCAACATGAGCTAACTAATATAAAACGATCATTCATTCATGCTTACTTAGTAGGTTGGTGCATTTAAATACTGACAAGACTCAAGGCTGAAAGCTTATTAAAATAAATATATTATGACAGGCATATGTATAAAGGGCTTAGTGCGGTTGTTGGACTGTAACATGCCTCCATCACCAAAACCTGTCAACAAAAAAATTATCAAATATTCATAATTATAATAATAATCAATACAGTGTGTCTCCATTTACAGTATACATGTACTACAGGAAGTTTAGATTTACTGCAGAAGATAATTCCTAATTCTCAGTAATTTACAGAGAGTGATATTAAAACAAAGATTACAAATCTAAATGTTTGTGATAAATCTGCTTTTAGGAATTATATATATAGGAGTAATTTTTGACACATAAGTCTGTAATAATTAAATGTAAAAATAAAGCTTTAAGTGATTTTTATCATATACTGCATGTTCTATTTTTCTTCAAATGTTTTTCATTGATTTCTATAGTTGTGATATAAAACATCAAAAATCTTTTGTAATATATTATTAAATCTCATAAATGAATCCCCAGTTATGATAATTCAGACTGCAGTTTTAATATCTGAAGCCTCAACTGTATAATAATTATAATGTTAATTAGGAAATTATTGATGGAATAGCAATACTCTTTTAATAATTAGGGCATTTTAGATGAATAATTATTATTTCATAATTAATTAAACGGTTCAGTAGTGAATATGTGACCTGATATTTCCACATATTACCACATGCAGTATGTGCAATACAGGAAACATCCTTCCTTATTATATTATAATCAAAAATATGATGACAACCAATGTTATCATGACTAGAGGATAGTGTGAGACATGACTTTTAACAAATTATACAGATGAACACAAATGCACATCTGTTACATTAAAAAAAAGAAAATCACACAGAAATCACAGAGTAACTTAATGAAATTTGTGAGATCTGTTGCTCTAATTCCTAATTTATTCCAATTTGATTTAGTTCATGAGGAAAAAAATGTATTAGGAGTGAAACTAAAAATTAAATAAAAAAGATCCCAGCGCAGAGGTTTTGCATCATTTAGCAATATGCTCTGTGTCAACACTAAACACTGTTACACTCCGACTGTCCAACAAGCTCGAATATCCACTGACTCCCAGAGCCAGAAGACAAGCTGTGAACCAAGGGCCTATTCAGAGAGGAGGAGGAGGAGGAGGAGGAGGAGGAGGAGGAGGAGGAGGAGGAGGAGGAGGAGGAGGAGGAGGGGAGGGGAGGAGGAGGAGGAGGAGGAGGAGGAGGAGAGTTAGCACATGGTTATCAGGGTGTCAGCACCCCCTGCTGGCTTTGGCTGCATGACAGGGACATCTGCCCCCTTGTCAACCCCCCGACCCATCCACCCAACTCTCTCCTCCTCTCCTATTATCTCTGTTGTGAGCCCAGTTGGATCATTTTCCTATTAAGAAGGTCGAGCAAATTCCACGACACCGCTTGTGTAACTTTATTCAAAACCAGATCTAAAAAACTCAAAATGCGTGAA
Source organism: Etheostoma perlongum (assembly GCA_026937815.1). Taxonomy (NCBI): domain Eukaryota; kingdom Metazoa; phylum Chordata; class Actinopteri; order Perciformes; family Percidae; genus Etheostoma; species Etheostoma perlongum. Next base: position 24,776,698 of record CM049387.1, on the reverse strand, counting down.
TATACAGGTTTTACGCTTTTTTAAGTGATCAGACACAGTCATCAAACCCAAATAACATCTGCATTTGGATCCACTGACCTGCTCAAACGCTTTGTAAAAGCACTGATTCACTAATCACAGGAAATAATTTCATAAACACACATCTTCTTACTCACACAAGCACACATTCTGACACAATATGAAACGTTACCAAACTGGGCCTTTTGATCATTAATTCAGATTTACATTGCGTGACCCCTGTTTGAGATGCTGACTATGAAAGCACACGTGCCCTTTGTGTTTGTGTATATGAAGGTGTACATCTGTTCAATATCACAACTGTAATAATTCCTATGTCAATGTCAGACATGCAGACGGCTTGCAGTATGATATGTTTGCTCCGACATATCATACTACATTTCTCAACCAGGTTATATGTGGCAAGTAAACTGGATACCAGTTCATGTCTTGGCTAAGGTCATGTTCAAGTTATTTATTAATGCAGGATCACATTTACACAGATGTCTTTTAGCACTACAGCCAACAACCAAGATAATAAAAAGCAATAGGATACAAGATATGTGGTTTATACATATTACATCAATACCCACAAAAAAATGTTGCTTTCATTTTAAGGTTTTTCATAATTGGGATAACGACATGTCTGCATTTATCTGATTTATCTGAGAGAAAACCTGTGTATCATGAGCTGCATGATCAGAATTGGAATACTTAACAACTGTATTATTGTTATTTTAGTTCTTACATGCGACTCATTTTATAAGTTTATAATTGTATAAGTTAATCATTCAGCTTCGTCCGATACAAATGTGTTAGGACAGATTTTAAGAGATAAGCCATTCTTTGTTTTGCTCTTAGACTTTAGTCATGCGTTTTAGAAACTTACACGAAAACAAGGTGGGCTAAAAATAAAACCACCCTCGCCCCAGTAGAAAGAAAATTATTTCTATTGTGACAATAAAATAAAAAAAACACAAAAAATAAAAAAAAGGTAAATTGAAGCGGTTCTTTAAACAGAGTCGTAATTTGCCCAGAATCCATAGCAAATTAGTCCTGCTTAAAATGGTCAAGAATAGACGCTTGGTGTACAACCAAGTAGATATCTATCTGAAGGCAATAACTCGCCCTGTACAGTCAGAGCAGTGCAGCCATGTACAGAATGAGAAACACCTTCCACACACTTTAAATAGAGAGGAGACTAGATGTCACAATGAGGGGATCATTAAAAGCTCTTTACACAAACACAGGTGTTTTTAGTTACACTTTCTGATTAAACCTATTCTCAGAACTATCTTTGAATGTACTGTACGGTCTGTGCTTGACATCTGCCTGACTCTCCTGTTATTGTTGTTCACACATAAGAACAGGATCCTTTCAAGTATAGAGTTTGATAATGAACTCCGCTAATTGAAGCTAGTTCAGCCAAAGTTTAGCACCAGATTTGATTTTCAATTGGAAGTTTTGGCCTTACTTCAGTTATTTTGCAGCTTAATTGTTTCATATGTAGACTTAGAAATAAATGAGCTCAAAATGATACCTGTGTTCTCCTTCAATTTGCATTTACACTCCCACACTTGCTAACTGTGCACTGACTCATCTTTCTCAATGGGAAGATTTACCAACCACAGGAATATCAAGGTCTCAAATCCAAACCAGGAATGTGAAAATGGAGACGGCAACAGCACATTACCATGACACCGCCATCTCCTATGTGGACGTAGAGAAGGGTGACACCACAGGGGGCTCTGGGTCTTGTCGTTAGCCAAGAACGAGCTGCTCTCTCTGGGTTATCAGCCTTCTCCCGTGACCCCCCCCGGAGGAGCAGCGGGGCTGTTCTGTTGTTTCATTATCACAGAGGTTCACGTAGCATGGAGAGGCGCCATCATTATCCATCAGGCTTAATGAGACTATCTCACTGCCGTAAAAGGTCAGGCAATTACTGCTGGTGCAGTTTTCAGCCTGGAGAAGGGAAGAGGTTGGAGAGTGATAGAGGCAAACTAGATAGTACATACAGACCTCTACACACACACACACAAACATGAAAGGTGTTTTCATATTTGGTATTCACAAATAATCACTATTATATGAAAAGCTTGTATCTGCAGAATGTAAACTTAGAACATTTATATTTATTTAAAACAATTGTAATTGTAAGTACATTGAACTGTTTTCATGTACACCATCACTAACATTTTTGGGTGATTTTTTTCTCTGGGGTAAATAATGTTTTTAGATTAAGATTTGTTTCTAATATAGCAGCTGTTCCTTGTACTGATTTGTGGACGAGCCTCAGAGGACGAGCAACTCTCTGTAAAACAGCTAGTCGTCTGGATCATGTGCAGTATATGACATGCCTGTAATTGGATCAGGCATCGGACCTTTGACCTGTGGCATATGACATCAGTCTCTCCCAGTTCTAAACATAAGCAGCCACGGCTTCAAACAACAAGGTCTCACCAATTACACCGTGAAGGCATTCTAGGAGCCTGTTTACTTCCGCCCAAAGCACATTAATGATTTGTTGCTGCAAACAATACATTTAGTTTAAAATATCATTCTAATTTGGTTTGACAAAATAAATCTTAACTCAAGATGTATTTACTAGCTTTTCCCTGAGCGTTCACCTCTACCTCAGTCTTCATCAGCTCAGTCTGCATGTTATTGTCAACTTCAGTCGCGTAATAGCAGGTGGTCGTCAATGGGGATCATGACCTCCGTCTCTGTTCAAGGAGGGTCTTTGGCATCTGATGTGAATAGCCTGGCTGTTGAAAGTCTGGATAAAGCTATTACGTGTTAACCATTAGTTCAACTGTTCCCAGTCAAGAATAATTTAATTTGTTAAAAACACCTACTTTCTGCTGTTGTTTAGATAGATTTGTTATTTGCAGCTCAGCTCGATTTCACAGTAAGACCCAGATCATTCTGTTTTGATATATTTTGTAATAAATAAAAGAAGCAGCCTGCTCTATATTATCCCTCACTCAATATGCAATGTGCATGGATAATCCTGTTGCCATCTTCACAGATTCATCATGTCTTTATAAGCAATCAGGAATTATGATAACATCTTCAGTGCCATGACAGTAGAAATGTAGTAATGATCCTTTCCTATATTGCCTCTATTTCAATGTGTAATCATTTAACTCCAACTGAAGTCTCAGCAATGACAAGATACCTGCATAAAAATTCCTCCTTCCTCTATCAGAGCACTATCTTGCCTTGTGAGCCACAGGCGATCCTGGGACAGGTTTATGCTCCTCTCGCAGAGAGTTTGAGCCACTGGTTACAGTGTTTTAATGGCTGGATTAATGGGGTGGCAAGAGGGCCCATAAATTTATAATATAACCGCTGAACATACTTGCCAGGACAATTAAGATAATACAACTGGAAATGGAGGCCCCGTGAATCGCCATGGTAAAGACCAATGGCGGCCTTACGATGATGCGCGCCCTTGAGGCCTTTGGCTGGAAATTGTCGTTTGTGTTCTTTGAGATATGAGCGGCAATAAATCCTAACATTCACACCTGGCTGCTGGAAAGTAAAATTAGACCATTTAAAAATGGTTAAGTAATGTGTTGCACATGCAGAGTTTCAGTGGTGGGATGTATTTAAGTACATTTACTCAAGTAATGAACTTAAGTACAAATTTCAGGTACTTGTACTTTCCTTGAGTTTTTTTCTTTTCATGCCACTTTTACTCCGCTACATTTCAGAGAGAAATACTCCACTACATTAATCTGACAGCTGTAGTTACTATCTACTTTACAAATTAGGATGTTTGCACACAAAACACATGTAGTTCATAAAACTAGCCAACAACATATAGGCCTACAAGTACAGCTGAAATAATTAGACCATTAAACACTTAGTTAATTGGCAGAACTGGTTGGATCATTTCCAGAATTTACAATGTGAGGTTTTTTCTCCATTGAGTCGTTTTACTTTTAATACGTTAAGTAAATTTTCCTGATTATCTTTACTTAAGTAACATTTTCAATGCAGGACTTTTACTAGTATTTTTACAGTTTGGTATTAGTAAAGGATCTGAATACTTCTTCAGTCAGTATTTAAAAATAATAATCCTAAAATTTGTGATAATCCATCAAAGGTATTATGGAACTTCATATCAAAAGGCTTTAAAGAAAATGTCTCTTTTACATTCCCTGAAGTAAGTTGCCCTGTCAAAACACCATCTACAGACATATACATAGTTTATTACATGGAGGCTTGACATTTCAAATACTATTACAGTGAGTAAAGGTCCAAGGTCAATGGTCTTGTCTGTCATTAACTATGGGGCTGTGTCGTTGAGATGGAGAGCTGAATGTGCTGAACTCAATTTGCTTAATACCTTTATCATCTCTATCAGGCTTTTTTTTTTTAAAGACACAATACGTTTTGGCAATCCATGTAAAGCAGACTAAAATAGCCGAGCATCCACCTTACTGCCCTCTCTGAATAAAAAAACGAGTAGTTTAAATGGCATCGTTATTAATATGTATTCACATTAAACTTGAAAAAAGACAGAATGTGACCCTCCTCGTGACGATTAGGGGGCAGAATCGAGGGCATCCTTCCAGGATTGTTACTCAATGTGTAAAAGAAGGCCATATTTTTCTTCCTGCCTCTGTTGCCGTTGACCACCATCCCACTGCATAACGAGCATGCAGAGACATCGGGTAACAAAAACAAAGGCGTAATAAGAGAGTGAAAAATGATGCGGAGTGGTTGTAATGAAGATGAAAAGACTTGCTCTGATGCCTAATGAAGATACATGCCCGTATTTCTCTGACACAGTGCTAATTACAAGCTGGGTTTCCATTAATAGCTCATGAAATATTAAGTTCCATTAGCTAATAAAAACAGACTGCAAAAATGAAATGAACGCAGGTTCACTGGAGCATTGTGAGGCAGGTAAAGAGATACAGTATAAGGTCTTGCTTTTATTGCTGACTGCAGAAATTATGAAATTTGCCTCCTCATTATTTCAACTTAACACTTGTGAAGACTGAAGCAGAATGTTCCCTGGTTATGACAAAAAACATAGATTTGTGTTTAGAGATATTTCACATTTATCCTAGTTAACTCCATTCTTTCCCACTCCCTGTGCTGCTCATTGGCAGTTCACTTACAATGAGAAATGAAATGCACCATACAAGTAGCTTGAAAATATTGAAATGTAGTGCTTTTGCACAATGTGTTTCAATTATTTCACAGCTTCAAATTCCGTCTTTAGCCTCACCCTTACCTAATAAATTGGATTTTATAGGTGGAATCAATTACACTGAAAAAGCTCGGCAACACTTCTTATTCACTGCTCAAACAATATCTTTATTAAGTCAGGTAATTTAAACAAAAATAATATAGATACATCCTCTCCTCCTACTCCTCTGGACCTGAATCCAAGAAGAAATTGAGGGAGAATTAGGGAATTAATCATTAAGTGTTGGCCGGTAATGATCCCAGCACAAGGCGTTATAGGTAAATTACAATGAATGATCATAAACCCTGGCCCAGCTCGAGGCCCTTCAGCTCCAAGGCCCCTACAAATGAGAACGGAAAAGACCCTTAGTCGGTGAGTATGGGCAGCCCTGCCAAGCACCCGATTGATTTTCTTATTTTCGTGCCGGCAGCCTGGCTCTGAGGAATGACTTTTAATTCTGGCAGTGCATGATTAAGTCTGCTTGTGCTTAACACCGGCCTGCTCAACTGGAAAAGTGGATGCGGTAGGAAAAGGAGGTGAGAGAGTGAGGGCTGAGGTAGTGAGGAATGTGTGTAGGTTTGCCTTAGTGAGGTTTTATGTTTGTTTCTTAATGTGTGATGTGTGTGTGTGTGTGTGTGTGTGTGTGTGTGCGTGGGTGGTGAGCTGCAGTTGTTCAGAGGGCCTGAATGGCACCTGTCAGGTTCTTGATTAACGAGGCCCTCTGCCCTTCAATTCCCCAGCCTGTCACTCAGAGAGGATGCATTAATCTTCATTGCCCGCTTGTCAGGTCAGGGCCGGTCCAAGACACCCACCAGTGTGTGTCTCTATGTTTGTGCCTTTAATACGTGTCTATGTGTGTTCAGACGTGGGTTGTCTGTGTTTGAGTGCATGTATGTGTCCTTGCTCGTGTGTGAGATTAAACGCATGTGTGTGTTTGAGTGCATGTGTGAGATTGCTAGGGTGGAGGAGGTGAAACAGGAGGGGGAGGTGATTAAAGCGAGGTAGATAAGTCAAGTAACATCAGACTGGGCAAAAGTACAACTACAAGAACACAAGGGCAAAGTGACAGCGATGGGAAAAAAATATTTGGTCCTTCAACAGTAGGCATTTGCATAATTTATTAAGATTCACAGGAGCATGTGCACTCTGTAACACCCACATCATTCCCTTGTGTGAGAGGTGAGAAGAAAGGCTGGGGTGATGGGGGGTAGGCTGCTCATCACTAGTAACAGTGTGTTTGTTTGTGTGTGTGTGTGTGTGTGTGTGTGTGTGTTTGTGTGTGTGTGTGTGTGTGTGTGTGTGTGCGAGGAGGTGAGGAGACAGATGGAGAGTAGGGCTGCCACTCCTGCCAGCCGCCACTCGCACTCATCCAACCAGCACACTACCCCTGAACCCTCGAAACAATCTGTCCAACCAATCAGAAGAGCCCAGACGCACAAGCGTTGGCCAATCAAGGAGCGTGCAGTTCAATTAGAGCATAATAAAAGGCCATTCGTCATTCAATTAGGCATGTGTCACCGAGCGACAAAAGGGGGAAAACTTGGAGATCAGAGAGAGAGAGAGAGAGAAAGAAAGAAAGAAAGAAAGAAAGAAAGAAAGAAAGAAAGGGTGGAGCAGAAAAGAAGAGAAACGTGAATACAAAGGAAGTAGAAGACGAGATGTAGGCAATCAATAAACAGACCTTGAGAGAAAGGGATGAATAGAACGATAGAGACACTGGCTGAGAGAAGGTGTGAGGAGATTAGGTGAAGGTGGAGATGGAGATAACAAAAAGAGAACGAGAGAGTGAAAATGTAAAGGGTGTTGAGAAGGAAAACAAGGCGGTAGAGGCAAAATATTCATAATGTTAATAACAGTGCCATCGCAGTGACATTGTTATGACTAACAGCCAGCTCTTGTGTAATGAGGAGCAGAAAGAAAAACATATCAGGACATCAGAGACATACCCAGCAGAATATCTGGCTGTGTGCGTGTTGTCATAAAAACTTTTGCCATCAACAATTTCAGAGAAGTTCTTCTGAAATTAGCCTCTAAAGACTTGTTTCATTCTCATCATATTCCATAAAATGTGGAAATACAGAAATACATGCTGCTTACAACATAACAGATTGTGTCGTAAAGTATAGTCTCTGACAGTGATATCCCAACTAATAGCTGTAGTAGCTTCTGAAACATATACTGCATAGGTATCAGTTATATAAAACAAACAGATAAGCCCATTATTCAAGACAACCTAAGTTACATCAAGAAGAGGATTGTTTGGAGGTCCGTGACCCCTAGGGGGTCCTCAGTGTAAGAGCAGGGGGGGGGCCACCAAATCCTGTCTGAAATGCTTGTGAAAGTTTCTTTTTTCAAAAATTCAAATATGTCCGAAGATATACAATAATATAAATCCAACCTATTATTAGGAAAGATAATTTGGCCTTTTTGTGAAATCGTTTAATTTACAAATTAAAGATAAGCGTACTGTAGGTAAAGTAACTACCTTGGTAGCCATAGAGGTAAGCTTAAGGATTCACTGTGCCTTCCACATGTATGATGTTTAACATGATGTATAAATAATATACAGTAGATCTATTCATTTTCATCCATCCAGCCCAGTTTAACATGCAACTTAATTTCATACAATATATATGTAGTAGTAGGGTGTCCCTACTCCGTCTCTCCTTCAGATAAGGGGCCCTTGGCCTAAAAAACGTTGAAGACCCCTGCTTTAAACAATAAGACAGGTTCTATAATCACACATATTCCATCACTTATTATACCTTCTCTAAGAATATAAGTCCTAGTATACTGTATAATATGTTGAGTCCAGTTTTCCCTGGGTGAAGTTTTCACTTGCTGCTGTTTAGGAGGCACTTTTGTGTTTTGATGGTGTGCTTTTTTAGCAGTAACCTATAAACTTAATTTGCACAACTGGCCTCAATCAGGAGTGTGGGACTCTCTTTTCTGCTGCCACACTTTATATATTTTTATACAAAAGCATGCCTTGTGCAGCCTTAGATAAATACTTGTCAGAAAGATCCTTATCATTTCAAACACGCTCATCACATTGTCTCTTTCTTTTCTTCCATCTCTCCTTCTCTCCGTCTCTCTCGTGCCAGCTGTCTCCAACCCCCCTGTGGTCCTCCCTCCCTCACACCCCCCCACCTCCTCTCATTCCTCCTCCCCACCGTCTCTCTCACCCCAGTCCCCAACCAGGCAGGAAAATGATCCCTAGTAAATAATATATCAAGATAAATGATAATTGCTGCGATTTTTTTTGTGAGTTCCGCGTCACTTAATGAGCGCCATAAATTAGCAATGAATGTGGCTGACAGCGTTTGTCAGAACACGGTCGATGCAAATATGCCTTGGCATCCAAACTTTTTCTATATGTGTATGTTTGTTCAGCCTTGAGACGCATCCTTTAATTCAAATTGTAAAATAGATCAAAGTTCATATAAGAGTTAGAGAGTACACTTCTTGTACTTTGCAGGAAAAAGGATTCTGCTGTTATCTACTTTGCTGGATCCTATGAGGCAAGGAAGAACTGTGAGAGTTGACAAGGAAAACCAGTTTGTATTAAAGAAGGACAAAATTAGAAACATGTGATTTAAAAGGATTTAAATCACATGTTTCTAATTTAGCCTCACATTTAGCCTCAAATCCACTTGCTTGCGTAGGCCTACAGAAGTTATATTTCACTAACACCTTTTTTCACAAAATAGCACCCATTTTTGAGGAAAGAATCCTCCTATTGTTTCTTTAATGATACGTTTCAGGAAAAATGTATATGAAGTTTTACAGCTCATTTATTCATAAACCCTTTCACATATAAATGTAAATATCCTGCAATATTATGTCATTTTAAAAACAACAAACAAACAACAGCAGTAAAAGCACACATACACACATGCACATGCTGTACAGTAATTGTGGATTGGCTTTGGGTGAGCACCCGCACTTAAGCCCTGTCCCTCCGTCCCTGTCAGACATCAAACAGGGGGCCTTGGCCACAGATCGCACACACGGGCATCCCCAGAGGCTGCTTGATTGAAACCTGGCAACAGGACCAAACAGCTGCTTCAAACAAAAGACATCTGCATATTTCAGATTTGTTTTTCATAAATTAACACCGCAACCTGCCAAAAATCTGGGCAAGGGAGTCTATCGACTTGTGTATAATTAGATAAAGTTTACAAGCTTTGAAAGTTGGAAATTAGCATGAGGTAAAGGGGTGATCACAGGGGAGAGGGGGAGGGGGGGACCTGGCTTACAGGCATGTTTCTGCCTTCTTTTGTAATGGGGGGGGGGGGGGGGGGGGGACATACAAACTCTGGTGTCTGTTGGAGCTGCAACAGTAGCGTGGTTTTGTCGTTCTGGTTCAGGGTGTCAATAGCGTGCTGACAGTAGGTGAAGCTGCTGGCTGCAGCCAATTAAAAACTGTCCGGCTTATTTAGGCTCTGCCTTTGACCTGATGACACCTGCTGTGCATTTGTGTGCACACGCATGTGTTTATCTCTGATAGGGCCCTGTGTGTTGTCTTTATGGGGTCAGATAGCGAGCAGTTTCACTTGTAAAAACCCGTTCAATTATTCAGTAAAGTCAAGTCTCCCCTTTATCTCCCGCTTGTCTCCTGGTGTGTTTGGGGACAGCAGGGAGAACAAGGGCAAAAGAGAGGAATGGCGAGAAGAAGGGAGCAAGGGAGGGAGGGATGGATGAATGGGTGGATGGATGGATGGAAAGGAACGGATGTCTCCTCAAACGCATTGCTGCCTAATTACTAGCTCATTTAGATCAACAACCATAGTTATAAATAACCCAACAGCTGGCGCGATGGAACCAGACAACACCAAACACGGAAATGCAGCACAATATCACAGTCTGCTGAAATAAGCGTTGGAATGATAATGGTGTCTGTGGTGCACGGAAAGAGACTGATGTGTCTCAACATGGTTGTGTTTACAATCTAAAAACTCTCAAATGGCCCCAGGGTAAGGGAGAGGTTAAGTTATAAGAATAGATGTTTTACTAGAGTTTCATTCCAAAACTCATAATGACAAATATTTGTTGCCTTAACATCATATTTAAAATGTGAATATATTCTTCAGATGATGTAAGAATGCTCTACTTTTCTAACCAAAGGTTTTGAGGTAAGCAATAGATGAAAAAAAAAACATGAAACAATCAAAATAATAAATCACCAATTAGAATGGATATTCGAACACTTGGGCACCATATTTTTTCATGTTTGTCATGTGAAGGTTTTTGATGTTGAAGCAGACAATTCCACTTTTCCCATAGCAGGGAAATTATGAATTAAAATTTGGTTTGAAGGTTAACATCCTCACACAATTAGTCTTGGTAACTTCTGCTAGTAACTGTTTCTGCATTGTCTTCTCCATACAATCCTTTCGCCGTGGTCTTATTTTCTTTATGCTCATGTCATAAACTTCTTCGGACAAGGCTGAGAAAAAAAAAAGCTGTGCAATAATGCCCAACCTGGAGCTTGGATATTCCTGTGCATATAAAATATAGTCATCTGTTTATCCCCCAAGCTTAAATGGGAAATACTCTAAACATTTCTCAGTTTGTGTCAAAGCTCCCACAAATGCAGGGCTGCTTCTTCTGTTAAGTGAATATACAGACAACTTGGGAGTGATATAATTACCTCAAACATGGCAACCCTAGTGGTGGAGCTTGTGGAGGTGATAATATATGGTAATTACCAGTTTCTAGGGCTGAACAATCTGGAAAGAATGTATTTAAGATAAAAGCATGAAAACAACCCCGGCAGCGCTTTTACATGTACAGTTTGGTGTTTGCACTGTAAGGGAAGACAATGGCTGTAAACATTTAAGAAATGGTAATGAGATAAATGCTTTATCCCTTCCGGCATACACATGTATTTTTGTTCATAGACGTACAGTGTAACAGCCCTCACACGGAAAGGATTTACAAATGGAAAGATTCAAATCTTTATCCCCGGAAACCAAGTAAATAAAATGGCCGTCTAGACAGTTCTAATTAGGTTTTGATTGTAATGTAAAAAGTTTATATTTATTTTGATAGCTCATTCTGTTCACTGGAGGGGAAGGTAAAATCATTCCTATTTGTTTATTTCAGCCCAAATATACTATTAAGCGTTGACAGCATTTATAAAAGCCGTACCTGCAGAGAAATTACATTTTTTTTTATTTTTACTTCTTTGAGAATTGTTTTCTCGCGATTAGTCCCTGGAATTTTATTAACTGCTTTGTGGCGAGTCGTAATTGTCAAATCTTGTCCCGTTTACACAAACCTTCACAGGAGAAACACAACTCTCCGACTCAACTCTCTGCGAGCATCAAAGGAATGTTGGTTTTCAAAAGGCATTCATTCAGTATTTTCTTTGACGAAAAGCTTCTGGTACAGAGGATCTGCTTTGGTCGTTGTCTCTTGACGGACATTTTGGCAGCAGATGACAACTCCTCAGTTGGAGATGAGGAGACCAAAAGACTGTAGCTCTCTGTTAGCAAACAATGGGCAGGTTTCTGTTTCAGCAAAGTGAAAGACCAGCGTGAGAAAGGTGATCTTCATGTCCCAGAACACACTCGCAGAAATGAAAAAAAATATGATGGGTCAAATCCAGTTTTCCAACCAAATATTAAAGATATTTAATATGGCAATATACAATATTTGAACATGTGTGTCATCTGGTTGTTCAGTTGGACGGCTGCATACATAGAACCTGGTTCAGAAAAAAGGAGAGCAGGTGGGTGAGATCAAGATATCAATTTACCACTTTTATCTTATATGTTGCTCATTTTTCAGTTTCGCTGCAGTTTTGCGTTGCTGTCATAGCTACGACAGTGTAACTAATTTCCAACATCTCTAAACCCAGAGTGATGGAAGGACTCAGGGAACAGGAGATGTTAAGAGTGGGCGGTCCCTCCTGTTGTAGGAAACTCTGGTGAGGGGTGTTCGCCATATGCTCACCGGGTTCCGAGGGAAAAGGGCTCCGAGGATAAAAGTGAGCGCTGCAGCGAGGCCAAATATAGATCAAAGGCAACCCCGGGCATGAGGGGAACAGAGGGAATTGGTTTGGGGCAGACGGGGAGTCGTGCATGAAATGGAAGTTTGTGCAATGTGATGAGCAAATCTGTGCGAGCATGGGAATGTTAATAATAATAATAAATGGAGAAATGTGTCAATTTATGCCTCACCCCCTTACACTAAAGATGTCAATACCAAATTGGAACTGTTAACTTGTGATGTGACTTCCAGCTGGATGAAATGAAGTTGTGTCTTTTCCAGGTCACCATACTGGGAGTTTTACTGTCTACAGACCCTGTACAGGATTGAATTTGGAGAACGGGACATGTAGCAGGAGATGCTAATTAGCTTTTGATGTTTTGAGTATAGCTGTTTCCTATGTATCTCTTGCAGTGGAAGCAGAAAGCAGAAAGAAATCTTTACATCTGTGTTAGTTGATGTTTTCTCGAACGTCTATACATGCAGTCATAATTGTAACTTTTTTTTAAAGGATAAGGGTGTTGTTTTTAGAAAAGAAAATCATTTTATTAAAGGTCCCATGGCATGAAAATTTTAGTTTATGAGGTTTTTTAACATATGAGTTCCTCCAGCCTGCCTATGGTCCCCCAGTGGCTAGGAATGGCGATAGGTGTAAACCGAGTCCTGGGTATCCTGCTTTGCCGATCTGGAATTTTCCCCCTTATGAGGTCATAAGGGGCAAGGTTACCTCCCCTTTCTCTGCTTTGCCCCCCCAGAGAATTTGGCCCACCCATGAGAGAGACATCATGGCTTTCAAACGAGCAAAGAGACTTCAGATACAGTATTAGGGGGCCACTAAGGTCTATATAAAAGCATCCAAAGAGCACCATGTCATGGGACCTTTAAGAGTAAATAATGCATTTGTTGGGGACCATTTTCAATGGTGGATTAATGGTGCACTATTGAGTATTTACAGCACCAGGATTAGACTTTTGTAAAGTAAGAAAAATGTAGCATTTCACTATATTTTCTTATAACCTACAGCTTTTTCTGTTTTATCACTGCTCACCAAAAACATATTTTTCTACAGGAAGACCAACCCAACAATGGATGTTCAGAAAAGCCAATGTAAATGCTTTAATGAACTGGCTGGATCACTGTGCTATATCATCCAGAGACATAAAGCAGAACAGTGCAAATTTATTTATATAAAAATGGGTTTGACTTCGGCCTTTAGAAAAATATATTATACCATACATCACAATCTCAAAGCTCCTGATCTTACTGGTGGAACAAACGCTAACACTGATATATTAGTGGCTCAGGCGGCTCCCCACCTCTCATCTTTCTTCCATCTCTTCACCTCCTTTCTTTAATCTCACTACCCCTCCTCTTCCTCATCCCCCTCCTTCTCCTCCTCCTCCTCCCCCTCCTCCTCCTCCTCTTCCTCCTTCCTTCCCGCCCTCTCCAGAGAGGAGGTCACATGCTGCAGACCTGCTCTGTGCCATCTGGCTGACTTCCTGTCATCCTTACCCCAGGAGAGAGTGGCTCTGCAGGGTATATTACTGTAGAAACCCCCCTCCTCTTCCTCCTCCAGGCCCCCACACACCTGAGCAGAAAAGGTGAGAAAAACACACATGGAGAAAAACAGAGAGAGAAGAAAAGAGTGGGAGAGACCATGACAGAATCCGGGTGGGAAAGAAAGACAAGGACAGAAGACACAGTGGAAGAAAGGGAGGAAAAAAGACCAGTGCAAGAAAAAAAGCTCCTCTGGAGAAAACGGATTAATCAAGAAGGATTTTAAACCATGTGGTTAGGGAGGGGAAAAAAACAAGTTGATGCCATGATAATGACAAATCAAATTTCACCACAACCAATATGCTAAGGGGCAGTTTTGATGTTATTATCCAGTATATGTTTGAAAATCAAAATGAAGGGAAAGAACAGTTCCGCACTTTTCCTTTAATCAGAGCACCATGCATATAAAGTTCTGATTTTGTTGTAGCTTGACATTAACCATGAAAACATAATTTGGGAAATAGCGGATGCATTTCCATCATGGCCCTTCGTGAAAGCATAGCCCACTTTATTTCTCACCTTCCTTTCACACATCTCTGTCTAACACAAGAACATTAGAATTGGTTAAAAGTGCATACAAGCCAGATTAATCTTAATGTCCCACCCATGGTCTTGCATATTCATATAAATATAACATGACTGCCGCTCACATCTGAATTTATTGGTTTTCCTCCTCTGCAAATTAGGGGGCCTCCAATTGATGAATATTTTAGCACATGTGCACTCTGCGGGACATTTATCATCGGCTTTGCTATTATAAACAGAATAAATGAGCAGTCAAAGTAGGCTGCTGCTGCTACAGCGTGCTGTACGCAGACACACCGCCCCTCTGCGCTCTCTTGCTTTCGTCTTCCTCCACGATTGCTGCTGTCTTAATTCTGCAAAATGGCTTCCTCTTTGGTGTCTCCTTTACACGTCTCCCACTACATATAAGGGTTTACCATAATGCAGTATGTTGCAGGTTTGCCCATAAATTGTGACTATGGAGATCACAACAGTAGGGTCTTGTACCTAATCTGTAACACCTAAAGCAGAGCTGCAGTCAAGACAACCTTAGTTGAATCTATGTTAAGTGAAGCCCTGAGGGGGTCGAGACAGAGGTTAATTGGATATACTAAAATTATGTTATTTCATTACAGACATTACGTTTTGGAGGTTAGCCTAATGAAATGGATGAACATGTGAAAATAAAGCTATTGCTTAACTACCAAGATTATTTTTGTTTCTTTTTCTTCATTTATGTTGTTAAGCTACTCATTGCCTTCTGCAAGGCACTCTCTATGAGATCACCTGTCAATCAAATAGTTTGGGTGGTACAGTTGATATCATTCTAATCCAATTTCTCTTGAAGTTTGGCTTTTCCATATGAGTTTTCCCACAAAATGATGCATACCGGGTGGTTAGAGCGGCAGATTAAGGTTTTCTTAAATATCCAAGGTCAAAATAATTCTACTGTGACCAATCAAACTCCTTCTTCAGTGTTAAAACGGTGTTCCCTGTTCTTACATTCAAACAATTGGGAACTGGAATACACAAGCAAATGTTGGACTTTCAGAATCCTGAAATCACAACAGTCATGTTGGCCAGCAAACTAAGGCTACAGAAAGCTAAAAAAAAAAGACCACAGCTGTCCTGCTTTGATTGTCTCCTCTTTCTCCTCTTCATCTCTACCATCGACTACTGGTTGAAAGTCCAGTTGGACGCCCTTTAGCGCTTCCTTTTCGCCCCATGTGACCAAAAAGGGCTGCTAGAATTCTTTCAAATGAACGGCAAACCACTTTAGGCCGCATCTAACCACCGCTGAAGCCCACTGATCTGACACTGCAGAAGCAGGCATTGTTTCAAATGCTTTCATTCACACTCCCAGCCATTGGCAGACACTGTGAGATGGGTGAAATCCCAGCTCGGTGAAGCTGGCACAGAAACCCAGCATCCTGGATCCCTTCCACTTCAGAGAGCTCTGCCACATGCTAACTGTCATCCATGAGGCACTGCCGGCCCAAAGGGGGGTGTGGTAGAATGGGTGAGGGAGAATGGGGGAGTAGACGGAGGGTGGTATAAACATTGGAATATACTCCTCACATACAAACATGGAAGACAAGACTGACTCCTTGGAGATGCAGCACCAGAGGCCATCAGAGGTGATTATTATTTATGCACACTATTCCGAGTTGAGCTTTATATTCTCCAGCTTGTCTCACTCACCTGGCATCTGCCCAGTGTGAACCATCCCTGGGATCCACAGCAATGATGAGCGCCACACACACACACACACACACACAAACACACACCTCCTTGTCCTCATTGCTGTCTACGCCTGGTAGATCCCCTGGCATGTTCGCTCCTCCTTCATAAACACTAGCAGCTGCTTGGGCAATTAGCCATTAGCTCTTTACTTTTTTACTATAATACCCAGTCCTCAGAAATATCCACAATTAGCTCCTTAATTGCTTCTAAACAACCCAGGCGTAACCGATAAATAGAAGAAGGCGGTAGGTAGTTAGATGAAGAGACAGGCTTCTGGGAAAGAAACAAGCTAGCTTGGAGAATCCGGGCTAAACTGTTCTTTCTCTCGCCTCCCTGTGCAGCCTTTGGCAACTTTTTTTTTCTGCCACAGCTTGCAAAAGGCTTGCAGGAGGAGGAATCACAGAGCGGGTAAAAACACAAGGCAATGGAGGGCTGATGCCTCATATTCAAATTCAGGCTGACACATCCATGCCCTTTATTCTGTGGTCTAACTATCACTGAGAAATGCTAACATTCAGTGTGACAGAGGGTGTTACAGTGACTTTTAGACGCGCAGGAGACGGCGCTCCCCAGGCGTGGATTTGCGTGGCAGCGTGATATGACACAGCTCGCTTGACAGAGCAATGGGGATACCCACAAGATTAGCTGAATGCATTAAAGTGAGGCATGAAACGTATCCAACTGTTGATTAGAACGCTGTTACATCCATACTGGCAGTTCCACTTAACCTGTTTAACATTGACAGCTACACCACTAACATGACAATGGCCTATGGGCCTAAAGGGGCTGTCTGTCTGTGTGTATGGCATCTCAGCAGACATGTTTATCTGAGGAAAGAAATTGATGAATCAATGAAATATATATATTTTTAAAGATGTCACCACTTAAAGGATTTGTCAATGAATTGATTCAGTTGATTAAGTCATTCATCTAGCAAAAATGCTAATATTTACTGGTTCTGTGAGGAATATCAGCTTGTTTTCTATTTTATATCCCTGTACATTCAATATCTTTGAAATAGACAATGTTACTTTGGGCTTCGGGGCAATTTCTGATATATGTTATGACATTTTATAGATTGAACAATCAATTGATTAATTTAAAAAAAGTATATAACAATTTGAATATGTCCTCCAGAATTTAACTCAGGGTGGGAAAGCTCATATGGAATTAGCATTTAAACTATTATGGCACACCTAAACATTTTTATATCATATTATATTTGCTGTATGGTGAACATATGACATATGGTTTGTTTTGTAATGATGAACAAAAAAATCGACTTGAGAGGGGCACCTGAATGGTTTTCATCATATTTCTTCCCTGCAAAAACAATGCTTTCGTTTCACAAATTGAGGATGAGTTTGCCCGAGAGATGACTTGTTGCAGTTGCCCTCGACTCCCATGCGTTTAGTAGTAAAATATCTGCTGATGTCTTTAAGGAAACAAGAAAAATGCTTTAACTAGGGAAGTGGAGTCTCCAACTACAGGTCATCTGTTCGTAACAGTTTCTGGCGTTCAATCAAACAAACACAGTTGATTGGCTTCTCCAATTCTCTATATTGATAAACTGTTTCCAAATGAAAACAATCAAAGCATAATCAAGTATAATCAAGCATAGTAATTCGCTGCAGCGTGTGTTTGTGTGTGTGTGTGTTGTGTGTGTGTATTACAAAAATACTATTCCAGCAGCACAGCACCTCCGTAATTTTGTGAAGTCTCTCTGTATCCAGTCTACAATGGCTTTACTTACTGTATCTCACTTTCTCTCTCTTACACACACACACACACACACACACACACACACAATAACAAGGAGGTATACAAGCACCATCTAGTGCTTTATTCTGGAAATTGCTCTGCAGAATGTAAGAAATGTGTTGAAGAATACCAAGTCTTCAGCTATTTTACATTTAGAATATTTGTTCCTAATTGATTTAACTTTAAAATCCCAAAATTCTCAATGCAGGAAGATAACAAATTATTTTTGCGTCACATGACAATGAGATTAAATCCGGACTAAATCCATCACATTTGGCAAATCTGCAGAGATGCAAAACAGTGAAATACACAATATTTTGTTTGATATTCAAAATTGAAATTCAAAATCCTTCACTGTTCTCTTGCTCCTCCTGACCACCTTGATCTCTGAATACTTTCAGAAAAAAAGAGCCTCAATTTGGAAAATAAATGTAACCAAATGTCACATTTTTGATCAAAGGAGTCATTGTTTAGTGGAAACTCTGAATACTGTGTGTGTGTGTGTGTGTGTGTGTGTGTGTGTGTGTGTGTGTGTGTGTGTGTGTGTGTGTGACATGGTTAAATATATAACAGCAACATTACTCATGTAACTCCTTTCCTCAGCTTTCAAAGATAAGAGGATCATGGCGGTGGAAACATGGACTAGTTTCAACAACACAAGGATTTATCTGGAATCATCAACTCACATGTCACTAACTTGTTACCACTGAACCAATTATTCACTTGACTAAGACATGTGCATGCAAAAAGCCACATTTTTTAACGTTCACACAGGGAAATGCCAAATATGGTTTAAAGGAATGATATTACTAAGATTTAGACTCTTATGATTCTCATAGAAGACCAAAACAGGCAATAAAAAAAGTTAAAAGGTTTTTGTCCAAATTAAAACTTACGTACAATAAACGTTTTAAGTATAGATCTATATAAATCTGCATAAGCTCAACAGTTTCATATTTAACTACTCGAAACACAAATGTTATAAAAAAAAAAATAAACACACACAATGTAATCCTTAACAATTTATTACTGGAGACAAAATACACAAAGGTGGACGTAGTGTAGAAAATAAATCTACGATTTTCCAATAGGCTGGAAAAAGTCACAATAACAGACAAATCCAGGTGGAATTAAAAACAATATGAGTCAAGTTTATGAGGTCAGAAAATGTGTTCAAACTTCTCAGAACTGGGCATCATGTTTGACAAATTTTAATTGGAACTGTCAATTTATTTAGTCTAAGATTTTAGCACTGACGTTCTGTCCCTAAACGCACTAAAACAAAAGATAAGCTGCTGACCCATCAGCCACCTTGGCTCAAAAAAGCCTTGCTAGCATACTTATCCTAAGTGCACTGTATTAATAGTTTCTTTGACCTTTGATCTTAAGGCTCTAAAGTTATCACTTTAGATTGGTTATGAAAGTATACTTGCCTTAATATACCTCAGTAAGCTGCAGTAAAGACGCTGACATTTGACTGTTAGCACTGAGAGTGTATCTGGTGACTGAGGTTTAAAGTCCTCCACTCAAAAATACGCTGTTTTGTGACCTTCCCTGTGCAGAATGATGTACGTGCACAGTTTGACACTACACGGCTGCTTTCACACTCGTCTGATGTTAGGAGAAAGTTTAAGACATACAAATAGGATTTATGTAATTAAACATGTTAGAAGCTAGCTTGGAAGCCAATTAGGATCAAATATACATTTTGCACATAAGTGTGATATGGAAACTTAAAGCCTCCACTGCTTATACTCTTAAGAATTAACTTTTTGCAGTGAAGGGGGAGACAGATTCGGTCCAGGGTTAACACTTTTATACTTTTTTGTGGGAAAAAAACAAACTATCATTCAAAGTACTCTTTTTTACATATACGTACAGTATTCAAACATGTATTTAGGGCGTCTCTAAACCGAAAAAAAGATGATAGTTTGGATTGAAGAAAGCCAAAAGCTGACTATTCTGCATGTGACTGAGTACAAGATGGGACACTACGTTAAATTATAACACATGCAAATTAAATTCTTGTGCTTAAAACTGGGAGACAGATGAGGCCAGTTTCCTCCCATATTTTCCATTCAGTTTCGTAATTTTCTTGGTTTTGGTGTGTTGGCATGGCAACATTCAAATATGTTTACAAAAATACAACACATCAGACTTTGTCGGTGAGAATAATAATGTTGTGGACTTCCAATGTCTGACAATAAGAGAAAATAAGAACTAAAGAACTATTATGCTGTAATCTCATATGCTCACATCCATATGCTGACTATTAGATGCTGACTCATCTGACCTGCTCTACCTGGTTGTTATTTGAAGGATACTGACTGTTGACAAAGATACTCCGAAGGCTGATCCTCACAGTCTGATATCCATAAAGGGAAACCAGTTGCAGACAGTAAAAGCCTTAGTACTGTGGTAAGCTCAACAGACCTTTGTTTGCCGAACACCATGTAATATGAATTATGCCTTGTTTGTCACATAATAAACATTTGTGAAAAGTGTGATTGATTTATTTGACAATATGCATGCAATCCACACAAACAACAACCTTCACAACAACACTTCCACACACAAACAAGCTTCAGGTCCAATGAAGCCTGCACAGTTACTGGCTGAACATATGGGTAGACCCACTTGGTAGTACCCGGCTGTCTGCCATAATATTTACTGTGCTGTTTGCAACTAGCCACGAGTAATACAGGCTCAGATTTAATGTCTGTATTTTAAGTTCCCAGATAAAGAACACAGTTTGGGAGCTTTCGCTGCCCCTGTTCTGTTGAAACTGGAAAAACTGTAGTGATAATTGTGTTTTCAGCCGGGATTTTACTAGCAACTGTAAACATGATGAGACGGATTTGTTTTTTTACTCGGTCACTGTAGCCAGTAATATGTCAGATATGATCATAATAGGTTCAGAAAATTAGATCTACAAAGTAACTTTTAAGCCTAACTATCTACTAAATAAATGTAGTGGAATGAAAGTATGACAGTATTTCCCTATGAAATGTAGTAGTAAAGGTATGAAGTAGTAGGCTAATGTTACCTCAGACTTGTACACAAGTACAGTATTGGATACTGTACAAGTCTGTTTTATTAGTTATTAGTTATTAGTAGGATACTGAGTATCCTACTAATAACTACTTAGCAGTTGGCTAGTGCTTTCCACCACTGCTAATATTTCCTTATAATTCGCTTTTTTGAGGGAACATGAAAGTGAAATACTAACACGCATATTCGTACGTTGCTACAGCTCAGTCAATCAGCCTTTGAGTTGCTCTCGAGCGACCTGCGATAAAAAAAATAAAAAAAACTGCCCGGCATCCGTAGTTTGATGACGTTACAGCCAACATGGCGGCGTGCTTCGAATGAATGAGCTAAAGGCAAAAGCACAACAAACGTGTTTGCTAAAATATGAACAAACTGCGAATATACAGTATCAGCATTGTTCTTTTAAACCACGGAGCATCCACCAAGAAGCAGTACAAACAATAATGTTCAGCAGAGGTTGCTGCTGTTTAAGTCAACGATGTCCGAGCGGAGGACACATGATGTCTCTGCTCCAGAGTGCACTGAGCTGTGGGGCAGTGTGTCCAAACTTTGCAACAACAACACACAAGACCAAAAAACAGGACAGCAGCTGTCTGGCTCAACATCAACGATGTGTAAAGGTGAGGCCGCTGACTGATTTCAATAGGCAAGGATCTGCTGCTCAGCACGATCAGCTTCACAGAGTAATAAACCGATTCCGTTTGGAAACAACTACCCGGTTCTGCGTTAACGGTACTTGGAGTGGCGGCGGCCATTAGGCGATCAAACAGAGTGACAACATGCTAGCTGGCTTCTTACTTGAACTCGGTCACACTAACTTTTAAAAACCACAGGCATTAGTGAATACTTGATAATATTGCTCCACGTGATGTTGTGAGAAAGATGATATATTGAGAAAAACAACTCAAGTCAGATTGTTTTAGGATTACTAGAGTGTATAATGTCTAAAATTGTGAAACAATGTTGGGAATCTTATTCGATCTTATTATTCGAGATGTTCCAATACCGATACCAGTATCGGTATTGGAACATCTCTAATAACATCTCTAATAATATGTCTCCGATACTAACGCTGGTACCTGTATCAGGAAGTACTGGAGTTTATGCACCGATCCGATGCCACATAATACAGCCCTAATAATTTACGTTAAAGTAGTTTATTTATGTTCTGTTATGTTATGACTTACTGTCAAACTGGATGATGAAAGAAAGTTCTGTGGCGTTCATTGTCTGTGTTTCACAAACCCGAGCCTAACAACAAATCACATCATATCACATCCATACAGGGCTAGTTGGATACAGTTGTTAAAACATAATAAAATATATGACACGCTGGTATCGGCTCAGTACTCGGTATCGGCCAACATACAAGTTCAGGTATCGGAATCGGTATCGGGAAGCAAAAAATGGTATCAGACCATCTCTAGTTATTTTTTTAGTTTTTTTTTAGTTTAGTTAGTTTTTGTGTGTAACGTTACTGTAGCTGCTAGAAGTTGACATTATGTGCTAATTACTAGAAGATGCCAAAACTCTACCGGTAAGTTTGTATCCTAGATCTGCATTCTTGTCAGCATTGAAAGGCCTCTAAAAGATCCTTTACATAATCATGTTAAACTAGTTGGACCCTGCCAGTCCAATTATGTATTCTATTGAAGTTAAAAGCAAAAAACAAATAACTGTAAGCACAGCACAGGGACTGTGGAGGACTTAGCTGATATAATATAAAACTTGATACCTGTTTGATACACAGATTTACAGAGCCCTAAGCGGAGAGGCTACAGCAGATACCCCGGCTTGAATAACGGGGATTCTCCCGGTGATGTGGAACCAACACAAGACATTTTCTGGGATCCCACATCGCCCACTTCAGCTAGTACTGGTAAATGACACCGAGACTCAACACAGGAATCACATCTGTTTTCTTTTCATGTGCAGGACTGTCACATCAGAATGACAGGTTCTACATGAGTGACCCACCTGCTGAACAGGCTTCTTGCTGTACCCGATGTGAGTCGAGTGCAGATGTGGGTTGCGCATGCGTCATTTCACACACGTAGCCTACAGGATGCTATCAAGGGACTTTTCTTATGTCAATACAGTAAAAATGGACCTACAGAGTTTGTTCACTGCTGGTTTTCAGTTAGTAATCAAACACAACAAAGGCTGTCACTTGAATGGCATTTTGAGCTGATGTTAGCAATCAAACAATAGCTAAAACGTTTTTGAAATGATTTCCATCTTGTGTTTTTGTTTATAATGAGAAAAGTTTATTTTATGGATTTCACAAATTTCAGTATGACACATTATGCCATAAACCGTTTAAATCTGAGCATGCGCAACTCATATCTGCACTCGACTCACATCGGGTAGTGACAGTGGGGATTGTAACCATACATAGATACAACTAGCGGTTACATTACTATGCACATATAAGAAACCAAAAAATTGACTCTTATGAATGCTTTTTGAAAATAAATGAAAAAACTATGCGTTTTAATAAAATGATTAATAATATTACAACCTGGGACATATTTATCATGTGTAATTGACATTGTTTTTAGGGTTGGTAGTAGTATAAGTATTTGTTTCAATATTTTTTCAGGCTCAGGACTCAGGAACACCAGAGTTGTGGAAATATCAGATATTGTCAATCGTATTGCCTCCGAAGGTGAGTTTTTTTTCATTGTCTTAGTTCTGTTCATTTTTTTTGGTTTTCAGTATGTTCAGTTCATATTTTTGAAAGAAATTCTTCAACTTTTGGCTTATGTCCCACCCAGGATGTGAAACGGAAAGGGACTGAATCCCCTCTGCTGCAGTGGATAGGTGACAGTGCGGTCCCATGCACACCCGACATTCCAAAGCCAAGAGCCAGGAAGAAGTCCTCTCGGTGGGTAGTCAATTTATTGATCCAGATACTCACAGACTGGGGACCTGGGGTATTATTCCTTATAGGTAATTTAACCTGCTGCTGTAGCTGAGTTTCCGTTTTCCTGTAATTATAGGTCACTGACCGAAAAAAATGAGGACAGAATGAATCAAGTCAGCACTTAATAATTGTATGAGCCAGTTTGTTGGTACTGTAGTTTGTATTGTTTAATTTCCTTAGCCTAGCAAATTTTTTTATTTTCTTTTAATTTTAGGCACTTTAAAATGTTGTGTGCGTTGATTTAATTCTTTTGCCCTCTCTGCCTGTAGCAAGTAGCCTACATTTTGAATAAAAATTGTATAAATCTACATCCCTTGATGATATTTTTTGATGTTATTCATATATAGTTTGCCTAGCAATTGTAACACGGACCATACAGTATTTGAGGAGAACTTTTCCCATTTGACCGGTAAAATGAAACCTAACAGGTCACATGACCAGCACCAATTTATTTCTAGCGGAAACTCTGAGCAGTAGTAGTTCTCAATTTGTCCTGTCTTTTCTGGATTGTTAAGGATTTCCTTGTCTATTGCTTCCTCTCTGCAGGCAGAGCAGTGTGGACGACCTCATGAAACTGGCCAGGCAGTTTGACGAGAACATGCAGCAGGACAGAGAGACTTCAGAACAGCTTGTCAACACTGTCAACAACAACCTCAATGAATGTGTGAACACTTCCAAAACAAAACTGACAGAGACATCATTCCCAAGCAACGTGAAGGACCTAAAGTGTCCATCCTCATCGGATCAGGTGGAGGCAGACCTGCACGCTCTGTTTGACTGCTCCACTCAGAGAGTCAGCGGCCGGCTAAGCCAGGGCTCCTCCGCATCGGTCCGTTCACAGGAAATAAAACCCCAACCTTTGACTTCAACTTCAGCTGAACTCAGACAACCAGAGCTCAAGTCACCTGACAAGTCTGGCCCAGTTGCACATCCTGTTGGAGAAAAAGGACCTTGTGATCTTAGTGTGAACAACTGTGATGACTTTGATGATGACTGGGAGAATGATGACCTACTTAATGACTCTTTTGTGCTGGCGATGACCCAGAATCCTGACCAGCAACATGACACCAACCCTAAAACCACCTTGCAGTCTGACACTAAGACAAACACTACTCGGTTCCCCTCCGTTTGCAGGCCTACTGCAAATATGAACTCTGCACATCAGCCTTCGAACTTGCACTCAAAGCCAAGCTGCAGTGTACTACAGGAATTGTGTCCCAAGCCAAAGACTACCAACCGAAGCACTTTCAAGTTAGAGCCTAACCCTCACTTCCAGCCCATGATGGCTGCCAGAGAGGTTTCCGAGTCCAGCTTCACTGTTATACAACTTAAGTCAAAGACGTCTGACCAGAAATGTGATACCACAAAGACACTGTCTATTCCTATTCCTGACAAGATCCCTAAATATCAGAAGGGGACACATGAAGCGGTTAAAGACATTTCAGACAGCTTATGGGATGATGGGGATGATGACGCGCTGCTCTACCAGGTATGTGACAGCGTGGAGAGGATCTCCAACAGTCAGCCGCAGCAAGCGAGCCCTAGCAACGGCCAAGAAAAACAAGATACTGCTGTAGACAGACAGCGAAAAAACCCAGCGCCCCTGCCAATCGACATGTCCTGGGCCATGAATACCAGTGCCAGTGCCAATGGACAGTCTCCACGTGCTTTTGTTCGTTTTAACTCATTACCAGGGACTAGCAGGGAAACTGTTAACTACCAAGGATGGAACATTCCCATGAAAGGTGCCAACGACAAATCCCGGATGTCTCAGAGCCTCCCAGGTGTGAGTCTGGGCACATTTAACCAGTGCAGAGATTCCTCTGGAACTTTCCAGGCTGAGAATACTACTGTGGATTTGAAGCCACATACAGTGACAGCCAGGGCACCGCAGAACTCCAAGTCCCATCACTCAGCCTTCAAGAGAAATGTGTCTGACTCAGCAGCTATAAGCAACAAAGGTAAGCTGTCTTAAATTAATTAAAGCTATAGTGCGTAGTTTCTGTCGTCTCCATGAGGAATTCTAAGCAATGACAACAACACTGTAGACGCGTCCACATCATATGAGAGCCCTCCTCCTCCACGCAGATACTAGTAGCCAAGGAGGACATGGAGGATTAAAAAACATGGTGGACTCTTCAAAAGAGGTGATTTATCTTCACTCAAGCTTCTGCGCAGGGAAGTCGCCAGACGACACAATCTTCTGAACATACCCATACTGAGAAATACTGAGAGAGTTGTGTGGAACTGCCAGTCTTTATTAGCTTTGTATTAACTCATTTCAATGTAACGGACGTTCAATATACAAAATTTACACACTAAAGCTTTAAAGCATGATTTATAGAAGATAATGTAAATTAAGTTTTAGTTTGAATGTTTAATAATGTTCTCACAAATGAAAATGAATGAAAAAATTCAATGCATCTTTGCGGTTGGTCTTTTCCATCTACTGTCCTTAGTACTTTGCTACGAGAACGGATATTGAAATGAAAACTCACAAGTAAAACAGATGTCACATGTTGTTCTTATAATCATTGACATTTCAGTGCATGTGCACATGAACAGTTTTCCCTCAAAGCAAGTAAACATAGCACAATGGCTTTAATTTGGGATGCTGTCAAGAATCCAAACCTCAGGAAGCTTCATTTCCAATGAATTTCAGACTGATTTTGTTCAGGACATGGGGGGGGGGTTGTTCTTTCAAATTAGCTTCACCATGGGTACCTACTGGTCCTAGTTACGGTAGCAAAGTTTTTATGTTATTAGGTTTGCTTTGGACTTTCTTTCTTCAGGTCTTTCTTGACTTTGCAAGTGTTTTAATTCTCAACGTATACCAAAATTGTAATCAGTGTTTTATTTGTTTTATTTTTTCACAATCCCCTTTCTCCTTTCCAGTTTTTGTCACAAGCCAAGTGACATGGAAGTGCTCTGCAGCCGAGATTGAGAGAAAAAAGCAGGAGGCCTTGGCCAGGAGGCGACTGCGGATGCAGAACGCCCCGAAACCCTAGAGGAGCTTCGTCCTGACTGAAGGGATATTATTTTACTTTAATAAGCCTTCATAAAACTCATCATTCCACTCCAGTGGTTCAGCCACCTCCTTAACAATATGTTACCGACGATGATATCATTTTAGTGTTAATAGTTCAGTATTAAAGATTTATTACAGAACGGACCTTGTGTCCATTGAAAGAAGTGAATGTGTGTTGGAAGAGCTTCTGGATGTTTTTGCTGCAAATGTAGAAATAGATTGATGCAAGTCTCAGATCTGGTGCTGGAATAACGTTAAAAAGAGATTAAAAAGAGATTTGCATTAGCTTTTTCACATTGTGACAAATTGTTTTGACATACACTGAGTTTGAAAAAATTCTAAATGCTGAATAAAACATTATGTTGTTTTTCAGCATTGTCATTTCAGCTGTGTGCATATATGTTTTGGTTTAAAAACATTTAGCTGATGTTTCCTTTTGTTTAAAAGTAGTTTCATCCATGTTCCTTGTCAAACTGTAACACCCAGGGCTGACATTAGAAACTACATTAAAACAGTGTGTTGAGGCTATCCATCAGACATGTCTATAATTTCATTTAATTAAGTGAAGGTAGTAACTGTGGTATTCTCTACTGTATGTTTTTGATGAAACTGATTATGTGCCTGCAACTTCCATTAATGCATACTTAAAATATTTGACAGTTGTCATAACTTTGTAATGACAAGATCATTGCTTTAGTTGAAGTAAATTGTTGTGTTGTAATACAATCTTAGACATTCTTCTTTCCTTTGGGGCCAAACTACAAATTTAGAAAATGAGGAAAAAAAGGTGTCTGTTGCTTTTTGGCAATATTTTTTGTTTGTTTTGTTTTCACATACTTTCTGTTTGTGCATGTCACTTTTTTTTTATTCTTTAAATTTTGCACAAGTTAGAATTTACTGTAAAGACAGTGTTATGGCCCTTCTGTGTAGGCACAAGTTATTGAGTATGTTAAGTTTTTGATCAGCTGTGTTACTTTATAGGGATAGACCTGGGATAGACAGGTGAGACAACAATCAGTAACCCTTCTGTTTTTACCTTAGTGCCTTAGTAGTTAACAAATTTAACTCCAGCCCGTTACTACACATTTTGTCATGATGTTTATGCCTTGTATGGACACTTTATACTATTACTAGTTTCTATGCTTTGCTCTTACAGTACCTGCCAAACCCAAGATAAAGGAATACACATTTGAGACTGTGAATAAACTGCTCCAATCAAACTTGGTGTTTATGCAGTTAAAGTTCTTTAAAACCTACTTTAAAGAGAGAAGACACTCTGATCTTGGACATTGCGATAGCTCACACTACACATGTTAATTGGCCAGATTGCATCTGTAACGCTCATATGGTACAGGTGAAATTGACCAGCTGCGGTGTTTTACACACTGAGTGTAAGCATGGAACCCCTGGTTGATTTGGTCCAGTGACCATTTGAAGAAAGATGATTGAAGACCTCCTCATTCCTAACAATTCAATAAAACGTTCAATTAAATTTTATTTATAGTGCCAAATCATCTGTCTGTTCTGCCAAGAAGTTCAGTATTATACCCCCACAGTCTCGGTCAAGACTACACTTTTAGCCACCATGCGAAAATACTGCCTCAATAACTTTGAATTCAAACAAGCTCATTAAAGGTAAGTATCTAGTTCACGCCAAGATAATGCTGATGAAACTCCCTTTAGAGCCACAGAAGACAGCTGATTGTACAGGCTAAGTAGTACTCGTGAGAAATTAACCGGACCACATGTAAAATTGGTTTAAAAAACTATTTGTAGATTGTCTTTCTGCGGCATCATTGTCTGTACTTTCAAATCAAACAGCTGGTCAGGATTTTGAGTGTTCACAGACTGCCTCCTTACTGCAGTTATTGGCATACATTACTCAGACCTCGCTATTGCAGGACTGTTGACAGGTCGAGCAGATATGATGGGCCCATTTCGCAAACACTCAAATTTGTTTTCAACAAGTTGCTGCCTAAAAAGGAAGACCTTTGTGAACGTGCAATAGCCTCAGTGTGGATCACATTATTGTTATTAGACATGAGGGATTATTTTAATATAAGGGCTAATTTGTCCTCTGGCCTCTTATCACGCTACTCACCTGCTGTACTGTGTGTGAGGGTAGAACAATGTTCTTCTTTGTAATCCCAAGAGAATTCCCCAGTGTTCCTCTCTCAAGCCCATCCCTAGCCATTACATGACTGTGAGTTCCCAGGTGTGTGTGTGTGTGTGACGGGTGGTCTGCAGGTGTGTATGTTTCAGTATTTATCCCATTCCAAGCACGTAAGAGGCCCCATCCTCCTCCCTGCCCTGTCTGTTTCCCCAACCTGTCCGACTGTAAATCAGATGGCAGGGCAATTTGGCAACAGCATAAAGGCCCCTGGTTTTTATGACTATGATTATGGTTATGATGATGACTAGTATTTATTTCAACTATCTGATGAAACCCTTGGCTAAAGCTAACAGGTGTCGAGCAGGTACAATATCGTGCTCGCTGAAGGATCCCTGTAATGTCGCCATAGAGAGCAAAATATCGTCCACCAAACAGAAGAATGGGCTGTTTCAGCGCCCACTCGTTACGCCTAACATGGAGCAATTTCTGATTATTGGATGGGAGTGGAGCGCTACAACGTCCTCTTTGTAGAGAAAGGATGATTTATGGCTGTTAGTCAGGCATAAGGCAGTAATTGCCGCAGTGACGATTATGTTACCATGGCACCTGTTTAAACTGTCTATTCGTATGTGAATGATTTCATTTTTGGAAGAGGGGAATTTGCAGCTTGAAACTGATGTGTGGAGACATTAATTGAAGTTGGGAAAGGGTCTGTGTAGTGTGGTAACAATTAAGGGGGAAAGGATAGTATATGATGGACAGATTTGTCTTAAAAACCAAAACAATCTGGAATTTTTTTTAAATGTGCAGTCTCTTCAGCAAGTACTACAAATACACTAATGTGTACTGATATTGTTGAAAATACTTACTGCAATTTACTGCATTCTGCCCAATTCTGACCAACCCGGTCTCACACCAGTTCGTGAAATGGTCACGCTATTTTTGATTTATTGATTTATCGTGTACATGTCATAATTTTCCAATGTGATCATTTCACAAACTGCCATGACACTGGGCTGTTCTGGGGGACGCAACAACGGGGAAATGAAACATCACACGCTGGCCACAACAACGGGATAGTTGTGGTTAGGAAGAGAATAACGCAGAAAGGAACTGCAACACTCAATTTGTTGATGAAAACCATCAACTTGAATATGTTGATGGTTCATGTGTAGCGATATATAATTATGATGATCTCAAAATCAATTTGAATTGTAATTGAATTGAATCATGAGACCAGTAAAGATTCACACCCCTACACTGGAATGCAAAATAGTTTATGATACACTTTGGCCTATATATGTTACTATTCATGTACGCATTTAGCATTTAGTATTGATGATTAGGGACGGCGCACTCAAGGCGAGACAGAGGCTGTTTTGAAGTAATAAAAGATAAGGAAACAAAGATTGGTCAGATAACTCCACATTTCAACTGGACGGGTAAATTGAATGAGTTATGGTCTCCCATCCCTCAAAAACTGCTTTGAAGGTGCCTTTTAGCCCCATAACATGTACCTCCAGGGATGTGTTAGCAGGTAAACCTAATGAAGCCCAGACTTTTGATCTGTTGAACAGAGATGTACATTACAGTCATAATCTATATGAGGTCAAGTCATAGTCTACATCATACTGAGTAGAAAAATGTGTTTGATTTTAGTCTGTATGGATTGATGTTTGCCTTTTGATGTTCACTGACTAGAAATTGTAGTTTGGGCACACATTTTAACTTAATATTAAATCACTTTTCAAGAGAAGACATTTACAAAATATTTAATGAATAAATACATAAAAAGCTTAAAAAACGTGACTTTGGAAAAGTATAACCCACATGAGTTCAGGGTCAGCAACAGAATAGATGAACTGGAATCAGAAGCTCGATCGTATTCCTTCCACCATAACCTCACCCCATTCGCTCTTCTTCTGTTTGATTATGTGTGTGAATGGTTGCCATCTACCAAGCTAATAAGAGCAAAGGAAAAGTGGACTATAATATCCTCTGACAGCAAGTTTTCCAATACTGACGGGTGATTATCCAGTAACCATAAATGCAGGAGAAAGAAGGAAAATCATACTATATCTATGGTATGGTACCATTATCTCACGTCATTTGGCTGAATGACTACAATGATCCAAGCAAGTCTAGCTCAATTTTATTTACTTTCCCTGTGTCACTAAACTGCTAAAAGTAGGGATACACATTTTGGAAACAATGGTAATACTGTTTTAGGAACCAGAGCTGGAATACTATTCCCCTTATGCTACCTCTCCTTGCCTTCTTTCCACACTCATCCCAGTATGGGATTGAAGTGGCGGAAGTGAGTAATGAGACCTGGAGGCATACTAGTGTGCAGGATTACAGATGCATTTGCAGTAGATTAATATGAGCCAGAATTTTCCAAGGGCATCCACTGTTCTGCAAAACAGACTCCAAGAACAGCAAACACACATTAAAACGTCTTTAAAAATACGACCTGAGGTAGCTATTACCTTCTTAACCCAAGTGCAGAGCAGCAATTGGAGATAGCATCTCTAATCGCTTTCCCATGCTGTGAGGCCATGCTGCACAAAGGCTAAACACTGTTATCATAGCTCACAGATTACCTCCCAATGTAGGACTAATGCATATCACACATACATCGGCTTCTTTTTTTCCACTCTTTCTTACTATCCAACTCTGGCTATCTCACTCACTGATCTGTTTGTATATCTGTCCCTCTCCACGTCTGTCTCATACACCCTCACAAACACACACACACACACACACACACAAAGAGGTGGAGGTGTGCAACGCTGTGGCAGCAGCCTGTCAGCAGTGTAAATGACCTGTGAAGAGTTTCACGGTGCGTGTCATTAGGCAGCTTTAGATTTGTTTCAACAGCGCTTTACTTGAGGGCTCCATTCATGGGCCCCCAGGTATGACTGCCCTCCCCACTGGGGGGAAGTCGAGGGGGGAGTTGCCAAATTCCCCCACTCCCTTTGTGGAGGACAGTGATGGAAAGCCCATGAGCATGATGGGGCAGCACTTAAGTGTAGAGTTCAGGGTGTTTTGGGAGTCTAGAACTGGAAAAGAATCATCTTTTTCTAGAAACATTTGACTGTTATTCACTTTTATTTATCAGTTAAACATGTTCTGCTCTTACAGTAAGAAACTGAATTTCTTGGGAACTTCACAGAAAGAAGAGTTGGTCATAAGACATTGAAGCCACATTCACATTTAGGTGAAATCCTTTTATTTCCAGATCAACAGTTCTTAATAGATATATTCGCTGTGGTTAACATCTCTAAACATAAGGTACAAAGTGTTGTGGTGATATATAGCATTAACACTGGAACCTTAATATATTGCTTTTAGTGTAAAACCTCCAATTAGTGATTTTTAGAGTCTGAAAGTTTTCACACACCTGAGGCAAACTGCACAGTACAATTATGTTGTTTAGTTGATGCTCATATACAAGAAATGTACAACTTAAATATTTCTGGGAATTTAAGTCATGTAAAGGTCAACGTTGCTCAGGCGTTATAGTGATAAGGAGTAAAGAGATGTCGACCAAAGTCTTGTTATTATATTCTAAATCATTGCTTTGGAATGGAAGGAGTAACAGAAAAAAACTAGTCTTGTGAAGGATTTATTAGCCCCATGAAAGCTCTGCAATCAACTGAACATTTTAAATTCCATGTCTTGTTCACTGGATTATCACTATGTTGTTTTTTTTAACTAAGCTATCTAAACTGATCCTGCATTGATATCCGGGCATCACCATGCTTTATTAAGCATGCTGATAAGAGTCTGTGGACTTAACCGTGTTTTGAGAAACAAAACTCTCTCGCACACAGCCAACAAATATCCCTGTTGCCACATTCCTCCGGCCTATATCTGCCAACACCTTTGTGCTACAATGGCTTTGGCTTTTTTTTCCCCGGCCTGTAATAGTCAGCGTGGGCTGTAATGGTCTGTTGACAGGTTTAGGCTGAGGTAATGTTGTTGCTAGGCTTTACAGTGAGGTGCCAAATCTTCCCCTGAGGACAAAAAAGGAGCAGCAGATGCAGGGAAGCTAGCTATTAGCTTTCTAATACGCACTTTGTTATTGGCCGATATTTATAATAAAGTTTTGGGAGAAAGAGCCCGCAAATCATTTTTAATCAGGGCTTTCACATAATCTTGGCTCATTTTTTAAGGACTTGGAGGTAATTGCAGGGTCAGTTGTTGCTTTGTTGTACAGTAAGAATAGGAGACAATTTGTTAGCGGAGCAGTAAAATGTTAAGTGGTGCTAGCTTCTGGGAGATGTGTGCTCTTGAGTTAAAATAGCCCCCGCTGTGCAGAGACAAACTTCATTATTTGAAGCAGGACTGCATAAAGAGAGGCCAGCTGAGTGGAACTCCAGCTGCCAGAAACACACACACACACACACACACACACACACACACACACACACACACACACACACATACAGATGCAATGTAGAAACACACCATGGAAAATGCAAGGGGAAGCAAGACTGTTAAGGCCAAGGAGTTCCCTTAGAAATGTGCAAAGCAGATCAACCGTACATGCACGCACGCACGCACGCACACAGGCACACACACATACACACACACACACACACACACACACACACACACACACACACAAACAAAGCATCTTCCAGCTGACCATCTCATGTGGGATGGAGGTCCCAGGGTTTCGCAGTGTTTCAAAGTTGAACCATCAACCACACACACACACACACACACACACACACACACACACCCATACACAAACAAACAAAGCACCTGCCAGCTGACCATCCTGGTCTCACATTGGTCATTATGACCTTTTCAGAGTCATGCTGGGCCCTGCCTGTGCTTACATGCTGATGGTGACTAGCTAATGATGGTCGGACTTTGTACTCTTAGATCATCTGGCTCTCATTTAAGACTAGTGGCAAGTGGAGAGAGAGGATGCATTACACAGTATATAGTTTTATACCCTGTGTTTGTCAAGTAAAGCTTTTCTAACAAAAACATTTTGGAATGCTATGTGGCCTGCAATGAATGTAACAATCTCACGATAATCAACAAACTGTTACTGTTTTAGTCTTCAGATTTTCTATTTAAGGAGCTTTAGTTCTATTTTCCCCCTTTTTCTGTTTACTGCTCATGCTAAATAACTACCTAGTTTTTAAAAACAAAATTTGGGTGATTTTTCTCCCAGCAAAACACCACCCACACTAAGTGACTCAAACAGCAAATGTAAGAGCCTTGGTGACCTGGATATAATGAAGCGCTGTAAAATCGGAGAAAAATACAAGCAACCATCTCTTTATATTGACGAGGGTGGTTACTGACCACGTAAACACCCTGCAAAAAAATACACACACAAGAAACAACCCTAACCTTTACTCCAGTCCTATTCTAATCCTAATTCCAATCTTGACCCTAAAAATGACAACTGACCTTCACATAGCTCCTTAAAGATGTGCAGACTTAACTTTAAGATATATTCCTTATCTTTTCATCCTTGTGAGTTCATTTTTTCTTTGTAGCTATGGAAATACAAGACCAAACACAAACCTTTGTGTGGAGCCCGAGGTTGGTCCAGGTCCAGAGCTCATTATCACTGATTCCATTTCCTGGCTCTGATAAAGAATGACAGATAGAAGAGGTGTAAAGAGGCTCATATGGGCAGAAGGTCAACACTCTCTCACATAGTTATAAGACGATAATTCTTTGTTATGTTCACCAATATACATCATTTTTTTCAGTCTTGCACTCACAAACACAATGTATGCCAAGTAGAAAAGCAAAGGAAAGGAATGCTAACACACAGCAAAGCAACGTTTGCAGCACAGTCTTCTCCTCAAAGACAAATTGGGAGTCCCCAGTCAAATTACTCGAGCTGTTTCCAAATGCAAATGTGTGTTATCAAATCAACAAAGCAACTAAAGATGCAAATCCAGAGATCTGTGCTGCTCGTTTAGCATCTGTTGGGAGGAAAAGAAATGAAACATTTCCATCAAGGCTTTGCCCCGTGTATTCTCCGCTGAGAGCGAGACACAGATTTGTATGTTTTTTTGTTTGATTCGGTTTTGAAAGTCTTCGGCAGCACGGGACTTCACCATGCGTTTGGTTTACGAAGCAGTCCCATTTGTTGGGTTCGCTAGTCGCCAAGTTTGCAATATGGAAAGAGAGGTTGGAAACAGAGGAGACATCTGAGCCAAAATCAAGGTTCATCCCGGGCAGCTAATATACACTCTGCCCCAGAGTGGAGGATGATATTAAATGCCCATGGTGAGTTAGCCTCAGACTTTGTATTTGGTAGTTGTTGAAAGAATTAGGAAGTTACAGTATTGTTCCCCTGCAAACACTCTGTTCCTTTATGTATAAAGAGTGTTACTTTATTTGTTTCACTATATACATTTGGTGAACTATTGTTCATTGGCAGTAATGATGTTACTTCAGGACCTCAAAAGTGAGTGCAATGAGTTATTATTCTGGGGTTCTTTAATGTTACTGCAATGTAAGAGAGGTTATACTGGTGTCACTGGGTTGTTGCTTTTTAACATATTTCTTCTTTAACAGACTGCACAGTGTGGGGGTTGATGGGGAAGACAGAAGTGTGTGCACACATCCAACAAAGCCATGAATCATTTGTGGCCCTACAGCATTGCAGCCACACGAGGAGAGCCTTATGACACATGAGGATTATTTAAAGAGGGCTTTCAAAGGGGTAATCCACAAGATTTGTGTTTACTTTTATTTTTATTTTGGCCACATTTGCAGCTTATCGTTACAGCTGGGATGTTTCTCCACTGGACACCTTGCCCTTAGATCTGATGGTAGAGAAGTGTTTAGATGGTTCTTTTTCTTGCAATAATTCTGTAAATTCTGTTCTGTTCTGTAAGAACTATTGTAAGATACTAACGTCCCACCTTGTTGTTGTTGTTTTCTCCAGAGAAACTGCTGCCGGCAACATCAAGGGCATCATTTTGTATGCAGCAGAGAAGTTTGTCCCAGAAAAGACCAGATTGAAGGTTAAGTGCGTTGAATGCAAGGACTTGAAGTGTATATTCAGTGTGCTGCACAATTATTGAAACAAAGAGAAGCTAAAACAATTGCTGGAATATATTGTATTTAATTACTTTGACGGATCAGATTGTCACCAGTCAAAGACATCATTTATATATTCCCATTTACATACTGTACGCTGAGTCCCAGTTCTTGCTTGTCTGAATACATTTCCCCCCACACCATATGACCGAGTCACCCCAACGTTGGTTTTGTCTATCAATAGTGTGGAAACATGCCTGTCACACATGCCACCTTGACATATAAGGCCTGTTTACATACTACTAACCCCCCCCCACCCCACACACACACACACACACACACACACACACCGCCACCCAACCGCCCACACACAACCCATACTAAAGGTTACCATGCTGGGATTTTAATCTACATGTGAAATGTGCTCTCCTACGCTTCTTCTTCTGTCTAGTCAGCAATCTGGCTATTGGCCTGTGATTCAGAGAGCCTCACTTTATTGATTGAATGGGTTTTAGTGTGGAACACACACACACAAGAAAACATACATTCATCCACGTACACACACACTGGCGACTTTGTTGCAAATGGAGGGAGGGAGAGGGATGAGTGTCAGGCCTAGCGTGATGGGCGAACATCAATCATTGCTTGTCAGCCTTGCCTTTTCCTCCACCCCACCCCTCTGCCTCCTCTCACTTTTCTTCTGCCTCACTGATCAGCCTTTGTTTCTAATGGTGCGTGCGTGCGTGCGTGCGTGCGTGCGTGCATGCGTGCGTGGAGAATGTGGTCCGACCACATGGACAAGACACAGGCTGTTCGCAGGTGTTATCGTTCTCAGCTGCCAATTAAGTCTTGTGTCGTTTACTCTCAGACCTTCAGGTCATGACAAATGCCGTGCATTTGAATAATTTTTACATGTGATAGACATTAGAGACCTGTTGTCCTCTATATGCACGACTGCATGAGTGAGTGCATTACAGTTTGTGTGTTTGCATGTGTTGAAGTGATGCATCAATGTTTTTTTGTCCCTTTGTGTTCAGATCATTTACAGAATGTTGTGTGCGGAGGTATTTCAAGCATCAGCAAAGGTAATAACGGTGGGGAACGAACACTGCTTAGCGCGGCGCAGAAATCTCAAAGTCATTAAAGAGGAAGTGCGCCAACTTTTCATCAGTGTCTCTACGTGTGAAAAAAAGTTTAAAAAGCCTATTTGATTCAAATATACTGCCGGTTGTTTTCCCAGAAGTGATTTTTGTGTTAGGCCAACGTCACGGCGAGTTTGTCTATAAAGGTGCAATGCTAATCTGGTGGAGCATACTCTTAAATTGTCCAATATTATTATATAATATAATATTATAATATTGTGTCCCTTACAAGATACATTAACTTCTGGAACATCTTGATTCAAACGCTGCTGCACTAGCAGAAGCTTTCACTTTCTAAAATGTTCACGGCTCAGTAATAAAATAATTACTGTGTCTGTGGTACAATGTACAGCAGGTAAATCTATGGTTGTTTCTTTCCATTTGCCTGTCTCTGTGTCCGTCCGACTTTTCTGTGTGCTTCATGCTTAAAATTTCAGAGAAACCAAAGGATAAGAAGACATCCGGAACTAATGGACTTTCCAAAAACTTGAGCTCAGAATATGACGATTTATGAATCTGCCCGGGACAAGTGCTGCGTCTGTTTTTCAGGGAAACATATATTTCTTCTTTTCCCTTTTTGGAAAAATGAATTTGGCCCTCCACCAATCACTTGGAGCGTGTTCTCTTCATGTTGTGCCAAAAACTACAGCATGCTTCTTTTTCTCGGTTGGTCGTTCTGACTCTATTTGTTATTATGCTTTGTTTTGTGTGGAGAAAGCCCTGGTGTGTCTTATTTGTAATGGGTGCCAGCGGCTGGGGGAGATGTGTTTTCAATTACCACTTGGTAGAATGACTGATGGTAAGACAATCAAGCACAGAACTGCAGCTCAGTGTGTGTGTTTGTTTGTGTGTGTGTGTGTGTGTGTGTGTGTGTGTGTGTGTGTTTATTGGCTTGCATTTGCAAACTGCTTTGTGCATGTGTGTATGTCCATGCCTGCCTCTGCGTTTTTATGTGATCTGTGCTCTGATTTTTTTCCATATTCGGCTTTCATTCAGCATTATAACATCCAAACTCAGCGATTCTTCCAGCCAAAACACTTAGAATTAGCACTATGTCTATTAAATTCCCAAATGATCCTCAGGGATTCCTGCAAAACATTTTTAGTTCTTTGGTTTTGTGCCAAAATCTCCACTAAAACCAACATCAGACCAAAAAAACGAAGAAGGATATGGAACCAAAACCCAAACAAATCCCCTGTAATGAAAAATTACAGTAAAGCACTGGTGGTTTAACACTGAAGGATTGTCCTTACAAAACCTGAACTGGATAGAAACACTGTTCCACAGCTTGCCATGATAATCTGATTATAAAAAAAAAACATTTCAGAGCATTGGCTTAAACTGGCTCAACCATTACATCCAGACAAGTTCAAAAGCTTTACTTTAGTTCTTGTGGAAATCTTCAAGTCTGTATCCACAGTGACGTTAGTGAGTGCAGTGAAGTAAACGCAGCGAGTCTCATGAGATTTTTAGACAATATATGAGGCATATTTGCTTATGTCCATCCTATATGTCCCTTATTGATGGACATGAAAAGTGTGTCTAAGTCCCTGTTTCCGGCTGTAGTCTGGAGCCCTGGGGAGTCGATCTGCTGTTGACTGAAACGTCCAGGACACAGATGGAGCCCATGAATGATTAATCACAGGTGATGTAGTTCACAGCCAACCAGTCACAACTCCAAAGTGTGTAATATGTGAATAATGAATTATCTTTACATCTATGATTCTTTTAAGAACTGTGAGTGTAAACGTGAAATAATTACATTTCTTTTTTAAAGAGAATTACCCCAGCATGGTTAAATGCTTCATATGAAACATAAAACCACACACACACACACACACACACACACACACACACACCCACACACACACACACACACAATACACTCCCATAAACACACACTGTCATAGAGAAAGGACATATTAGAGCAGTGTATTGTATATTTATGAGGCCACATAATGCATCACATTTACTCCATATTCATTTAAAATATTTAAGACCCCTTCTCTCCCCTCTCTGGCAAGTAATGACACAATGCAAGAGCACAAGTTTTTTGCGAGGGAAAATAGATAATATATAGGATAGCAATGCATATTGTTGAAAAGCAGTATAACAGAATATACAAAAAGTTAAGACATGAAAAGTAAAGCCTAGCGACGTGTTTACTGTGCGGTAAGATTGTCTGTGTGTGTCTCTGTCGGTGCTAATTAAAAATCACAGACGACACAGTGTCACATGCATACAATGTATTTGATATACATGTGACATACAGACAAATATTATGTGACCTCAACGGTTCATGAAATTAAACCATTTAGGAGTAAAAAGAAATTTATGGTTCACGTCCTCCATTCACCACTCCCTGTTTTTCCTCTGAAACTACAACAGTGACCTCTAGTGTGGCTGCCCTCCTGAAGACCTAGAAGCGAGGCTCATTCTGCAGCAAATCAAGCCCACAGTGCAGTACAGATTATAAATAGTGAGCCATGGGTATTCTCATGACTCTTTATTCCATTCTGCTTTGTTTAATAAAACATTGCATTGTTTGAGTGATGGCAGGGCAACATGTTTGGACCTGCTGCCTTCTTCAGAAGCTGCAGGTGATTCTGTTGCAGACCCACATGAGTCAGAATAGGATTTCCAAATACTTTCTCTTGTTTGTTTTACTCAGCTGGCAAAACCTGATGGGTGGTGTTTAACAAAGGCAATGAATACCAGAAAGTTTAGACAATCTTTGTAAGGTATATACAAACAATACAGCACACTATTACACATCATGTTAGCTGCCTTTGTTAAGTAAATTGCATGCGGCACCTCTGACAAGCTTACTCTTTGTAAAAACTATGACATAGAAATGATATAGTAAAATACTAATATAGAGGCTGAATACTATCCAGTGATCTAGATTGATGGAGGTCTGTAGCTCATCTCATAATAAATTGAAAATTAAATGACATTTTATCTTTAAAAATACATACATACAGGCATGTGCACACGTGCAGACACACAAACAACACTCTTGTGACAACAAACTCCACACCACTACAAATGTCAACCAACCCCAAATTACTGCATCTTAAAAACTCTCTCCCTCTCTTTCTTTTTCTATCATCTGTCTCTCTCTCTCACACACACACACACACACATACACACACACACACACACACACACACACACACACACACACACACACACACGCTCTCCACCAGCTAGGCCCTTTAGCCTCAGGCTCTCCACAATGAAATTTTCATGCAGCCATATGGAGGAGTATTGGTGATAGAGATTTACTGTCTGGGCTACACGTCCCGCTGGAGATAACAAGGAAGCCTGAACATATTGGTTTCTGTAAATCAGAAGGAGAGGAGAGGAGTGGAGAGGAGAGGAGAGGACCTCATCAGTACTGTTGACAATAGTTTTAGCAGGAAAAAAAGCTTCTTTGTATATGTATTAGTGTCGTGCAAGTGTTGACCCCTATTCTTTTCGGTGGTATTATGAAGGAAATAGAGGAAATGGAGCTCAGAGCCTTTAAATTGACCATGAACTTTAGAAAAACAACCCACTGTGAGAGGAAAGGTCACTGTTTTTGGAAGACTAAGAATGCTCACTGATACCATGTTTGCAGTGATGCAATGTATTTAGCATGTGGCTGCATGTGTGTGTGTGTGTGTGTGTGTGTGTGTGGAGATGCATTTTGGTTCCCTGGGATTTTTCTGTGAAATAAAACCAAACCAAGGGGAAAACAAACACATCAACTCATTCGGACCAGAGCAAACAAACTACAGCAAAGTGTGAAAAAAAACTAAATTTCACTTAAAAACGTAGGAAATGTGTCTACCGGTATTCACTTTCTTGCCGACAGTTAGATAAGAAGATCATGTCAATCACTGCCTGGAGGTGGTTAGCTTAGCAAAGCGTAAAGACTGGGAGGAAACAGCTAGCCTGGTTCTGTTCAAAATCCACTTCTAAAACTCACAAACATGTTGCATTTGTTTAATATGTACAAAAACAGAAATGTAAAAAACAGCCATTTGTGGCTTCAAGGGAAGTAACATGCTGTAACTATTTCTAACGACACAAAATACTGTATAACCAATAAAGAG
This sequence comes from Etheostoma perlongum, assembly GCA_026937815.1. Taxonomy (NCBI): domain Eukaryota; kingdom Metazoa; phylum Chordata; class Actinopteri; order Perciformes; family Percidae; genus Etheostoma; species Etheostoma perlongum. The sequence goes on along the minus strand of CM049387.1, from coordinate 24,735,545 downwards.
GCACGATACAGGAGATGCAGAAGCCGAAAGGAAGAAACACAATGTAGACGTTAAAAGTAGAAGGAAGGAATATGATTATTTTTATTTTACTCTTATTTATTTTCTATGTAGGTAACCAGTCCTTGGTTGGTTGTTAAAATGACACCCTTACACAGCACATTATACTGTAGAGATATTGAATAATTAACATCAGTGCAACTAAGGCGCTTTGAATTGAATTTTTAAATTTTTAATATTTAAAAATAAACTCATGCTCCAAACATTGTTTTCCTTGATAAGATACATCACATAATACCAATTTAATTTAAGGAAAGTGTTCCTATGACCTCAGAACCCCCTACTTCCCCCTGTATTTGAACCCAAACGCTCCAAGAAGTTTCAGTGAGCAGCACAAATGTGAACCAGATTCCCAGTGTTTCAGATTGGGAATGCTAAAGGGGATTATGGCACATGGCTGCCCTCCCTGATAGCCAGGTTAGCATGCATACATGCTAACGAGTGGGTTTAGGATGCGTGGATGATTAGGCAGAGATGTAGAAGAAGAAGAAATAATGAGTCTGTGGTCTAAGAAAGGAGATTTAGAGATTAGAAGTTGTATGGAGTAAAGGAGAAGCATACAGGCTTAGTAGTTCCATCAAAAAGCAAGCAATCACACCTCCTGCTACCATGAAAAGTGATAGTGATGAAGAATAAGTCTTGGTCAAAAATATGCATTGCATTTAGCAATATGGCACTTGGTCTAGAGTTTAAAGATTGTTGAGTGCATGTTAAATTGTAAAACTGTTAATGAATGATTCATGTATATTAATGTTCTATTTTAAAGCGCTTGAGAGGTGGCGCAAACTTGTGGTCATCAAAAAGTCATCTGGTGTTCCAATTAAAAACATCCTGATCAGTACATTACTCCTGCACAGGCTAAGCTAATGCATAAATGCAAAGCCTATACCTCATTTGAGCTATTTGATGGATGCAAAGCTATGCAAAAAGTGAGACTGATCCAAAACCAGTTATGAAACCAAAACCAGTTATATCAACAGTTGTGATTCATATTTATTTTTACAATCTGACATTTTCTAATAAAAAAAGAGACTTGATATGAAAATGTACTCTTATATGGCTGCTATAGGGTGTGTTACATCACCTGTACTGTACGTCCTAATGTTGAAATTTGTTGCCAGTCTGTATTCCAACGCCGGATGCACATACACATAAGTAAACACCATCTACAATCTTAGACAGTGTATCACTGTCTAAGATCTTTAGAATAAATTCTAAAGATTAGAATAAATTCTAAAGATCTTAGAATAAATAATTAGAATCAAAAGATTAGAATCTTATTTGTCTTTTATCGAGTGCCAACAGTGAAGGTGTAGTCTCTCTGTCTCTGTCTCTCTCTCTCTCTCTCTCTCTGAACTAAACCTGAATCAGTGCCAGTGTCAGGAGAGCAGTGTAAACATCCAGGTCTCCGCTCAGGGCTTGTCGGTCCAGACCGCACAAGGCCCCCAGCCTCAGCCTCGGCCAGCGCATTCCCCCCGCGTCACTCAAAGACCACAACAATCCTGCCTTTGTCGGTCAGTGATTGATGACACACAGGAATTTCATTCACGACCGCCCCCGTGTTTTGGGGTTACCGTGACGACCAGGTGAAAACAGAGTACATCGGGGTATTGAGTTTCCCAACCTTGATCACAGAGGAAGAGGTAAGGAGAAAAAAAAAGGAGAAGCAACAACGGAGAGGTCACTGTCGAAGTTAAACACACAGCCATAGCTGTTATCTTAGTAGATAAGCTCTGGGAATTATCCTGTTAAATTGTTCACAGGTCCAGTCGATGCTGAGCTCACTGTGTGACGTTCCACACTGGTGATGTGAAATAGAACATTTCCGCCTCAGGTTTACCATTCAGTCAATAGACGCCATAAAGGTTTTTTAAGATTATTTATTTAAGGCTTAACAATTTGCTATTGGATTGGAGCAGAGTACAAAAATGTGTCCATAGACTCAAGTCATGCACACATTACTTATCCACATAAATAAAGTCTTCCCCCCCCACACATGCATACACACACACACAAACACACTTTCTTTAATGCACACACATCCACATACATTCACATTAAGCACACTCATTTAATGGATATAGCTAGTTGGTAAAGTGCACCATTAAGACAGACGTGAGCCTGAGCATAACAAAGCTCTGATGCAATATTCATGCCTTCTCATTCTGGGCTAATGCTGTTTGCCTCCATTCCAAAGCAATGGGTTTGCACATAACATGTCTCTATAAAGAGTCTTAAGAAGGAGATTTTCTCAGAGCACTCGATCACCTTTCTCCACAGAGGGTAATTAGGAATTTGTTTGTTCACATAGCCATCTGATATACACGAACAGATTAAACCAGAGAGATCAGAGCTACGGAGAGCAAGTTAAAGGTTCAGTTGTCGTTCCCAAGGGCATTTTGCCAGAGACATGTTGGGAATCAAACTTGAAAAATTAATCTTTAGTGCTTGATGGTACGTATGGATTTACTTATGTTACTTTAGTTGACTGACTGTGGACAGTGAGCAGGCCATTTGGTGACTTTGATGTGTCAGTTTGCCTATACTATATTCAGTTCTAAGTAATTCAATGCAGATTTTGACAAACAAAAATCCGTAGCACTTGCACAATAACTTTATTTGCACAAACATCTTGGCCAATAACACAAAAACGACACTCTTAGCTCAAACTACCACAGAGCACAGATGCACAATTTGACACTGCAATGCAATCTCATCAAATGTGTCCCTCAGTGTCTTACTCAAGAAGACTTGAGCTGAGCAAATACTCAATTACTTCATTTTGGAGGATGATCAAACAAATCATAATAGAAACCAGAAACCCATTCGTCTGCCATCATACACCATCATTATTTGCTGCAGCTTATAGCAATGCATCTTTACGCCAAAAATAAAGCTCCAATATCCTCCAAACATCTGACAGGTATTAAATATAACAATGAGTTATCCAACAACATTTGAGCCATTAACATATTTTTCATATCTGCATAACTGTACCTGACACAGCTGTCCAAAGTTTCCTGCGAGAATGCAATGATAATAGAGGCTTATGTGCCTACAATGGCAACATTGCAGTTATCCAAAAGGAATATATTATACACAGTCATTCTCATCACACTTGATACAATAATGTGTACGTTAAAGGGCAAATCATTGACAGATATACTATATCAAGAGAGAGACAAAGACATGTATATACTTTTTTCTCTTTCTTTCTTTGCAGAGGGCGATGTAAAAGAAATTATATGATGTGAAAGAGGAATGCTCTTGGCAATCACACATGCTTAAAATAATATGGTTCTGGCTCTGATCCAGGAAGACAAAGAACAAAAATGCCAGTACCCTGTAACCTCACTGAAACAAAGGCCTTTTAGTGACATAGATTTGCAGCTAATAAAGCACTCAGCATATTTTAGCCTTCATCTGCCATGCAATAAATTAATATGAAAATGTTGGACATCCTCATCTGAGCTCCCATCCAGGCATGAATTATTCACCTCAGCATGGCTACTCCATTATGTACTCTGCCTGCCACCTAGGCTGATGCTCCTCCTCAGCCCCATGCACATGGAGACATTAGGCCCCTCTCTCTCTTACATAATACACAGTTAAACACAGTGCATGTGCATATTCATGCATACATGCACATCATAAACTTTATTTATATTTATATAGCACATAAAAACAATATGTCATATGAATACAGTACATGCACACAAGACATCACTGTATGCCAAGTAACTCAGGTGTTCAATAAAAACCTTGCAGAAGACGTTTCTCTCTCTCTCACACACACACACACACACACACAAACACACACACACACACACACAGAAACTAAACAGTTTCCTCTTTATCTCCTGACTTGTAATCAGTGTCATGTCGAGATCATCTCTACTATCAACAGTGTACACATTGTAACCTGTCATTCCAGAAACCCAAAGTGTCATTATCGACTTCCCTCTCAGTCTAGAACACCACTCCTTTATCTTGAGTAAGTTATTATCAACTGTTTGTTTTGCACACAAACCTCAGGTAGTACAGAGGGAGACGCGAGGAAGCGACCTCTGGCAGCCCAGACTGATGTTGACAGCTTTATGGGCCCTGATTGGAATACAACCATCAATTATGGCACAAAGCACGTAAAATAGACAGTATCAAACTCACTTGGAACCTCATCAGACTGCCAACTAGCCACGCTGGTGAACAGCTGAACATAATAGCTTGTGTATAGTTTTTGCTTTTATAGAGTGGAATTTCACATAGCATCAGTTGTAATATTATATAAAGCTAAGTCTATATTGGATTGAATTTTATTACAGATATATAAACTGCATCAACCTTTAGTACTGGAAACACAAACTCTCCCTTGCCACTTTTGATACAAATGAAGCATTAAGTTAGTTAATGCAGACAATTTAACATGGATATATGATGTACACCTAATTTTACATTTACTGAATATATGCATGTATGTGGAGCACTTAACTGATATAAGAACAACATATAATAAAGTGTTATTTCAAAAAAATTACATAACAGGTACAAGCCAGAGGGACAGGGGGCAAAACCATCTGGCTTTTAAATAAGAAGCTACAGTATGAACATAAGGGTAACAGTAGTCTTCCACAACTGAAACAGTCACTCAGATAGTAAGAAAAAACTGTAAAAATACCTTTGGCTACCACTAGGCAACGGTTTTGAGTAGCATAGTTATGAAACACTTTCAATGTCAGAATTTATTTTTGGCTAACAAGCTGAATTATCAAAACGTTGCAGAGACATGCAAAGATTAAAACTGATAATCCATCCTTATAAACCTTTCCAGCCAGAGCAAAGTTTCCTTCTGTTTTCAAAGAGGACAAAAACTTGCAAATAGCCCATAAGCCAGTGATTAACTTTCTTCCCGTCTGCTGCAAGCCCAGCATGCCTCTGGTTCCAATAGCGCCGGCACTGCAGTGTGATACATTACACTACGTTCTCATTATGGCCACCTAGGGTTTTCCAACAGCTTGTACGATCCGCGGTGAGTCTGCTCTCCCGTAGTGCTCGGAGGTTTGGGCACTGCTGCTAGCTAGCACCAGGTGTGACAAGAAACTGGAGCTCCCTTTCCCCCTTCCTTTACCACCACATGGATCTTAGAGCCAGAATCACTTTATCTTTACCAGGTACAAATGCACGAGGAGCTAAAGATATGCACCTGAGTAAGTTATGAGAACGAAAAACCTTTCTAGCCTCATTCGTATTACTGTTAAGAAAGAAAAGAGCTTTTGACAGTCCAGGGAGCTGCGTTTTTGATGAGGGAATTTATTAGTCCCTCTGTAATGCAATGTTTATTATAGAGGAAGTTTACACACGTTAAGTAGACAAATTATAAATTTGAATGTCAACGTCTTGCTGCTATCACACAACATGTAAATACATTTATAGTAGAAAGACAGTATTGGTAGAGGAAAAAGTTAGCATAACAAACATTTTATTTAATGCAATTAAAAGCTTTGTTTTGAATGAATGGGCAAATCTATAACTACTTAACAACACTACATTTACACTGCAAGTGCCCTGTTGGCCAAGCTGCTAGTGTCAGGGAGAATTCCTTCACATTTATGATACTTGGTGATTAAAGCAATTTTGATTGTATCAGGGAAAGAGAGGAAGCCTGGAGAGGACACTGTAGGTTTTGGGTGAGAGGGGAGCTGTAGCCTCAATCCACAGCATCACCCCATGAAACATGCATGCAATCAACAAGGTCATAGCTCTACCAACAGTTTCCAGCCAAACTCATCCATCACAGGGAAACTGGATCTGCGGGGGCCTCCATTCTGGCTCTGCACTGACCAACCCACCTGCACAGAATGGTCCATCAGCAGCACACTAACACTAACAGTACTACAGAGCAGCAATATGATACATGATAAGCTCTCTCCTAACAGCTTTTGGACTGGTTCCAATACTTTTTCATTGTTTTCGCTCTTTTTCTGCACCCCCTGGTTTCAAAATCAAAAAGGCATTACCTCAGCTCCAATGAGGTGATGACTGAAATGTCAGTGGCTATAACATTAACGTGACATGGCGTAAAAATGTCTAAATGAAAACCGAGGAATGGCACTCTGTGGGCTGTAATGTTTCAACATGAAACCCGGGTCCCATTAATGTGGTCTGTGTTTCGAAATGAAGCGAGCGGCTCTTTTGATGTCCAGGTCTCTCGCTCATTCACTTTAAATGGGTGGAAATCAATTTCAAGCAGTAACGTGGACAAGTTTGTTAAGCTTTTGGACGTTTTTGAGGGAACCATTTCCCAAAGTCACAGCCAACAGTGTGGTCGCTGATGATGGATTTAAAAAAAAGTGATTGTGGTTTGTCATCTTTTCCTCTCGTAACGAGCATGGTTTTTCATATAAATGTTCATTTCCTATGACTAATGAAAATGTAGTCAAAATAGGAGTTTCAATGCAAATATACGACTCTGTTCCATCTATCCATCTAACTATGTGTTGCTCAGAACTAAGATACCCTCTACACTCTTCGAGTTTAATTACATTCTCTTCTCTGATGCAGTGTGCATATCAATCTCCTCTTTTCCCCTCTGTCACTCTCCCTTCGACAGCTTTATTCGCCTTGTCGACAACCACACATAATAAATTTGTGCCATCTACGCTTAATGTTTATTCTTTGTAAGAGAGCTCCCTGTGACAAACCAATAAAAAAACTAGATTTACTGCTCGCTGAAAGCCACACGGAAGGTTATCACTAAATTCCACCACCGCTTCCTTTTGCTTTTGCTTGCCTATCCATATGCAATGGAAGCACAAGTTGATGGCTCGCTCGGCTAAGGTAATACAATCCAATGCGCCAGTTAATCCTCTTTTCCTCGGCATAAGAAATGACCAACCCCTTACATCAGCCACAACACCGGACTCAGTGCAGCAGGAAGAAGAGCTGCTGTATCCAATGCCCCTGGCTGACCCTCTTTAAATAGGATGTCTGGATGTGTTATGGGGGCTATTGTTTCCTATAAACATCTAGCACCGGGGCAATAACAATCGCATCAGGCCAAATGAAGTTATCTGAGAATGGAATTAAACTCGGTGTGACCCTGCTGTCTGCTCGGCTCACAGGCCCTCCATTAATAATGCCTAATCTAATCAAGGAGCTAAGATGGATGGATGGGAGGCCTGTGTGTGTGTGTGTGTGTGTGTGTGTGTGTGTGTGTGTGTCTGTGCATGAGAGTGTAGGGGGTTTGATGTCTGCACATATGCGTGAGTCTGTTCTTACATGCATGTTTGTGTTTCTGACCACTTCCATATAGTTTCTTCCATATGTACAGTACATGCTGGCGTGTCTGCAGCTTTCTGTGCAATGTGTGTGTGCATACATGTCTTGTGCATACGTGTGCATGCCTGTATGTGTCTGTGTGTGTTACAGAGGATCAAGGCCAATGCCAGGCTCTATGCCAGAGCAGTGTTTTTTTATTCAAGCCCCAACCAGTCTCACGCCTGCTGCACTGGGTTAATGCAGAAACAGAACACTGAGTAGAAGAAGAAGGGAGAATATGAATGTGTTTTTTTCTATCTGTCCGTGAGTGAGTGAGGGAGTGAGTGAGTAAGTTTGAATGTGTGTGTGTGTGCGTGATTGTGTGTGTGTGTGTTGTGTGTGTGTGTGTGTGTGTGTGTGTGTGGAAAAAGGGGGGAAATGAAGACAGAGGAAATGGGGGAAGATAAGGAGGGCTGAAGGAGGGAGAGCAGACAAAGGAGAGTGGACGACAGACAAAGAAGAGTACGAAGGAAAGAGGACAACCACATGGTTTCATCCTCATGGTGTTATCTCACTCTTGGCAGAGACATGCCCTGGTAACTGCTAGACAAGTAACCCTACTGTGTGTGATGAAGCCTGGTTACAGATGGAGAAAGGAAGGGTAAAGAAAGGGAGATAAGGGAGGAAAGCAACAGACGGAAATAAAAAAGAAAGGGTAAAAGAGAGATGAAGGGAAGAGATGAGGAAACAGGAGGGAAGCAAGATCGTGGGAGTGCCAAGGGCAAGAAGGAGGGGTAGGATGGGGGGATGGAGGAAAAAGGAGATAGAGAGAAGGAGGGAGGGAGAGAAAACTTGAAGAGATGACAGTATTTAAAGACATATATGCAGACAGACATTATTTATTCAATGTGAGGATTACTGGTGCAACCTCAGTCTATTAAAAATATAGTTTCCTTATAAATTCTCAGTGAAAGCAATATACAAGCACACATAACATCAACACAAAACCCAATCACATGGATCTGCAATTATCGCCCAACATCAGTGGCCAACCTCACTAATGCACTTGTGGCTGAATGGAAGCAAATCCCTGCCACCAGGTTTCAAAATCATTGAAAGCCTTTCCGGAAAAATGGAGGGCTTTTGAAGTGCCCCATCTTTGTGAAATCATTCAACAATCATTCATGCTTTTGGTGTCCACAGCATGGTGGCCCAATGGTTAGCACTGTGGCCTCACTGCAAGAAGGTTCTGGGGTTGAATCCAGGTCATTCTGGGCCTTTTTGTGTGGAGTTTGTATGTTCTTCCTTTGTTTGTGCGGGTTACCTCCAGGTGCTCTCAACCATGAAAAAACATGTACTAGGTACTAGGCCCTTGATCAAGGCACTGGCTCGGATCTGGAGCTGGTGCCTGGGCGCTGTAAATGGCTACCCACTGGTCCCCTTGAGGGATGGGTTAAATTGCAGAGAAGGAATTTTGCTACATGTACAGTATGTGACAATAAAGTACCTTTACCTTTGTGAAGTGTAGTGTAGTGTACATGTTGGCTTCCTGTGTTTCCATGTACTGTGTAACTTTTACATCAACGTTTCTGATATTTATTATCCTTCATAGGAACAGATTTTAATTTATGTTGTAGTAGAATTTCCTAACTGTAAATGGAAAATATAGATTTTTTTTTGTTACAACTTGAAGAAGTTGTTTGACCTTTAATCTTGGTGAAAAAAATGGTCTTGTTGTAAAGTGACATAGAATTAGAGAATGTTCATGTAGGCTAAAGAAGTCTAGATAACCTACCCGCATCAATACTCCACTCCACGAAGTTACACAAAGCTACAATACACATCCCTGAGAGAGAAAACATTTACTTTGATTTGTGCTGGAAAACAATGGCTGACTAGCTTGTTTTTGACTGTTTGACATTGTATTTTCATTGAAACATGTAGCCGTGATATGACTGGTGGTTTTTCAAAGATGAAAAATATGAAAAAAGAAGAATATAAGAAAAAAGAAAATATAAACACGAAGTCTGGAGGAGGACAGCGAAAATGCAGTAGTTTAAAGACAGTGGGACAGAGAGAGAAGAGAAAGGAGGGAAGCAGAGAAGGGTGCAAAAGCTCTTGGAAAATTGTTGCTACGATAATAATCTGCTTCCTGCTCTGTTGATGTAGAGAAATATGACGTTTCCCAACATCTGAGAGATCCAGACATGGGAATTTGTAAATGAGAGCCAGACCTGGTTCAAATAGTATTTGCAACCACTATTGATGGTTTGTTTTACTGTGAGTGCCAGATGGAGAGACTTACCACATAAGACAATGAAAAAAGTGTCAGAAGGTTTTGACATCAAAGACACATATTTGATGCTTCCCAAAAAGCAGTTTCTGGTAGACTGAGCATGTTAAAACAAAAAGACAGCATGCTAACATGCTTACATACATTCTGTGAGCTCAGTCCTCAGATTTACAGGGATTTCTAGGGAAATGAATATCCACAGTTGTATAATTTAGAAGCTGCAGTAACCTAGGCTTACTGTACATTGTGGATACTGTTCATAAAACACAGCTTTCGCAACAATTATAGGTGCAATGGGAAGTTTTCTTGTTTAGATCAGTCTTTTCCTGGGGTCTGACAAACGTGTTGAATATATTTTCTTTATTTGATAACATTTGCAAAGACATTTTCAGCATGAAAACAGACATTTTCTGGGTGATAGACATGGCCAAATTTTGCAGTGAATGCCACTTTCATTTAGCATTTCAATGATGCAATTTGGCATGTAGGCTTTACCATCTCCACTTTATCCTCCAGCTTGTTTCAATCCACTATTCATTAATCCTTATTGTTCATGTTTAATGGCTTGTATTCACTATGTATTTATATCACTGCCCTCTGCAGTTTGCAGGAATGTAGGCCCAGTGGAGCACCAGATAAGAACATAATGGGGGTCCACTAATCATTGGCACTAGTGGTCAAAAACTCAACAAGGCACCTTTAATGTTGATAGATATCAGAACTTAGTGGCTCCTTTTTTTACACAGATGACATTTGAAAATCTTAAGATGAACCACAGGTTTAGTTCTCCTTAACTAAAATGTTCTGTCTATCAATTTGTCTGGTGATAACAATTGGTAATTGGTGGTAACAATTTTTATAATAGAAGACATGTAGTGGTTTGGACACACTATCCTGAGACATGTGTATTGTTGTTAGTCCCACGAGGTTTAGAGAATTACAAAGACAATACAGAGACTAAATACAAGAGGTAACAAGGTGACAAGGGACAGGTGACACTAGGGCTCAAGAAGAGGTGAAACACATCAGGGAGGGGCAGACGATCACAAAGGAAAACACAAGGCAGGAAGTAAAACATGACATGACCAGGGAGAAAAATAGACTACAGCATAAAACAGGAAACTGAAACATACACAACCATGACAGTTAGGGCCAACTTAATGTGAGTATGATGTCACTAAACTATGGTCATAAACAGTGGCCAATCAGGGGCCAATCATCAAGCTATCTCTGAATCTAGTGCAAGGCATGTTTTTCCAAATGAATTCAATGTGGGAAAAAATAGATCACCATGTTTTCAACAGCAATTCCACATGTTTACATGACATGTATTGTGCATCCTGATGTGTCTGATTATGTCCTAATCATGATGCATGTAGGTTGAATATTGTTTGAGGAAGTGATGGCATAACGGTATCTGTGTTTTGGTGTGGGAAACAAGAATCATGTGTCAGTGTATATACTCAAATTCCAGGTATAAATCTAATCCACATTCTACATCTACATTAGATCCAGATGCATTATGGATACAAGATTTATGTTGATCTAAGGTGGGATGGAGGCCTGTTCATCGGTTTGTCAAACAATATCCATGTTTGTCTGTCTGTACACCACTTAGGCTCTTCCTATTTCTGTCCCACGCTCTTTATCAGCCCCTTGGCCCGTAAATATTCATAAGGCCTTATCTTTATATCCCCCCTCTTCTTTTTTATTAGATGTCATTTCAACTGTGAACTGTGTTGGGAGTCCTGAACGATGGACATTTCTCTTTTTCATGGGAAAATCGACTGGCTAAAATTCCCAAGCTATTCACAAACATAGCACAGTGTTGTGTGTGCATGTGTGTTCATGTGAGGTAGTTTGCACTTACACCTTGTCATAGGACCGCAAGTTGTAGTAGTGTTGTAAAACTTAAGTAGCTATTAGCAATGTCTGCTAATATCAGAAACAGAAGCGGTTTGTTATTTGCATCCACATTTGTTTATTTGTTTTGCTTATTCATTTCTTATTTTATTATGGCATCATTTGTTTCCTCTGACAGAGAGGGTTTTAACCTCAAAATCCAATGAATCGAGATGCTACACTACTTGCAATATAGAAAATGGACTGTGTTGCTGAAAAATGCATTCCAGCAAGGCTGACTACTGGGGGCATGGATTGGTCATGACATAAAGAATCAGATACGCTCACCAACTAGCTTACCTTGCTGTTACTTGTTCTGCACTCAGCCTCTTCCTCCCCTCTCCTCCTTCCCCTTTCTGACATAAACAACTCTCTAATATACGACCAATAATATCCTGATTCAATCACCTGATTGATTTTGGACTTGTGTCCCACTAATAAATCTCAGCTCTTCTTCTCTTATTGAGTCCGCCATCGGTTCTCTACACTCTCCCACCCAAACACACACACACAGACACACACACACACACACACACACACACACAGAGTCTATATAGTCTAATGGTATTAGAAAATCAAAGTCTCTCATTTTGTCCCAGTGTTACTGCAGGGCCTGGTAATAGATCTGGCTTTGCTTATATCTGAAGAAGGAGGAGGATAATAAGAAGTAGAGGAGGAGGAAGAAGTGGATTTAAGCAGAAGAAGATGAAGAGGATATAAAAAAAGAATAAAATGGAGAGCATAAGAGCAGCAGATATAGAAAGTTAATCAGGCTGTGTGGGGTTCAGTGTGTGTGGACTAAGGCTGAATTTACTGAATAAGGACATCTTTATCTGGTCGGCAGCAGAGCGACAGGAATAGTAAACCACAGCAGGCGGTGGTCTGAAAATGTACCGCTCTACGATAGGCTTTAATCTGCTGACTCTCATTGCAAACAGGAATGAAAATGTTTCATTTTGCATTATGTGGGCTGGTAAATCTAGGATAAAGGAATGTAGAAAGTTTTAGGTTAAAAATCAACTACATAGTATTATTAAAAATCGATGATTTACATTTGTGATTCCAACTTTTTCATCATTATTTATCATTTAGTAGTATGACAAATCATTTGTTTTCCCAACTAAATTGACCAAAGAGACGATGTGATGATTTTAAAAGAACAAAGAGGCCAAACATGGATGCTGTTTTACAATAACCGTGATTCAGTGGAAACCGTTTTTACCAAAGCTCAGTGGTAATGTAGAACACAACCAACCCAAATGGGCTAAAAAATGCACTCATGGTAAAGGACATGCAATCCAAATAAGATATATACAGTAGGCTATATCATAAATGAGCATTAGAGGAGTCAGAGGAACAATAAAATATGTAAAACAGATCATTAGTCCATATGGCTGAATTTTTGATTATTTTGTGTGTGGGGGGGTGCACCATTGCATCCAACACAACATTATTATAACAGTGTGCCTTGTAAAAAGTCAGAGGTCACTGTTCAACAAAGTAGAAAACAGCTGACGGTTTTAGCATTTTTCTATTAGAGGAAATTAAAAATGTGACTTTGACAATAAAATATCATAATCCCAGCCAAGAACAACCTTCCTTATGATAATATTGTTATCATTTTATATTAAAGGATACTAAGTGTTGCTAAACGATCCTTTAAAGCCTATCTGCCAACAGACAAGACAAGTCTATAGATTGTTGTGCGTATGTGCATAAATACATGTACGAGCACAGGCAGAATCATATTTGTGGCCACACACAAGCACACGCCGAGACCAGTGTAATCACATCCAAGTTAAAGTCCTCTTGCTGTGCACCTTGTGGCCTCCCCCCATTAATATAATTAAATTCCTGCTACAAACTTTCCCTTTGAAACAAATTAATTAAGATGCTATTATTTAGCCATTGAGAGGTTAATGACCACCATTAGCAACAAAGGCTACATCCACCATCATCAGCCAAACTTGGTTATTTGGTCCATTTTGGTTATTTACTGAGCCTGAGATTGATGGCTCCTGATACTGCTAGTGACGCTAATTAGCTTTTAAAACATAACACACTCCATCACTGCTCAGGTCCGGAACAGCAACCAGAGAACAATCCCATCATCCATTGCTCCTGTCTGAACATAGAGGACAGTAAAGCAAATGGGATTTAGAAAGGACATTATTTTACTATATGTTCTCTGCATTTATACACATTTAATTCCAAAACACTGTGCTATTCTACCAAGATCATTATTTAGTACCCATAAACTATTACAATACATATTTATACAGCTTTAAATCTATAGTTTGTTCTTAAAGTGGTAATTTTGTCTGTGTTATCATATACACCAATATGTTTCCATCAATCATTATGTCATAGAGGATTATTTTCCAACATGGAAAGGGGTATGACATTAAAGATTAACGTTCCCTTTCAGTTGACTGTGTGTGTGTGTGTGTGTGTGTGTGTGTGTGTGTGTGTGTAATTTTACAGCAATGCATGTAATATTTAAGATGTCCACATATACTAATTTGTAATCAGTAAATGCACGTAAAACACGAAGACGTGTTTGTTCATAATAAAACTAACTTAACAGGAAAGGAAATGTGTTAATATTCATTAAACTTGAGCAAGGCAACTAATCAACAGTGGTGACAACAATAATCCCTGTTCTACAAACACACATACCATCCCAGCCATACTACTGACATATTTAAGACACCGTAACATTTTCCTTCCCATTCTTTTCACACTTCACAGAGTTGAATTAATGGCCAGGCTTCATGATGTCATCGAGACGACAGCCGGGGTCTGGCGGACGCTACACCCGACCCCATCAGGTCACCTGATTGGAGGAACCTGGAGCCATAGCCAATGGCAGCACTTGAAATCACAGAGGGGGCCGGATGAGTAATGGCCTCACAAGTAAAGGGCACTCAAACGAGATTGTGGGGATAACAGAACTTATTGTCAAGCGTTTGCACTGCAGGCGATTTATAGCCGCTCTATAAATGTTTATTAGCTTTTCCTCTATTTATAACTTCTGAAAATCATGATGGGCCTGACTACGCCCTTGTGTCTCTGCACTTTTATGATCTGGGTGAACATACCCTGACACGCAGCACTGAGGGATCTTTGTGTGTGTGCTTCTATGTGTGGGCGTCTAAAGTGTGTTTGTGTGAGAGTCTGTGAGTTTCTGCATATACAATTTATAGCACCTCCAGTATATTTGTGTGCATGTATGTATGTTTCACAGGACTCCTATGCTTTAATATCTGAAACACACACCCATAGCCTCTCTCTCTCTCTCTCTCTCTCTCTCTCTCACACACACACCCACACCCACACACACACACACACGAAACACACAGCTGTTCTGTCAAGGCATGGGATTTAAGATGGATGGCTACGACAGGCTTTTATCTGCAAGTCTGTAAATCGCATAGCTTTACATAAGGAGAAGTAGACACTCTTAACTAACCTAAAAGTCGCTGTGCCAAAGGACGAAGGGGAAATACTCACACAGTAAGATTAATGGTTACATCAAATTATTTCTATCCAGCATCACTGGCGTATGATTTTAAAACACACTTAGGCAGGGAATGTTTAAAATCCCCTTTACCTATTTTTAATGCTTCTGAGATTTAGCGGATTTTACTATATTATAAAAGGGATTTTACAATATTTTGCCATAAAACATTAATGAGCATCAATGTGGCACAAAACTAAACTTATTAGTTGTTATGTTCAAATGATAAGAACAAACTGAGGAACTACTAAAATAGTTTATTATGTCAACATTAGGCAAAATACTTTAAAGCAACATGCAACTTTACAACTTTTTAAAGATCTTTTTGGGCATATAGACCTTTATTTTGACAGGGCAGCTGAAGACATGTAAGGGGAGAGAGGGGGAACGACATTTAGCAAAAGGCTGCTGGTCGGAGTTGAACCCGCGCCCGCTGCATCGAGGAGTAAACCTCTATATATGGGCGCATGCTCTAACAATTCAGCTACTCAGCCCATAACTTACAACTTCAACAGGAAACTATAGCGCCAACCGTGATTGATTATTGGGTGTTCAACCCCAAGGCACTGTTAATTGCTTCGCACCACAGCCGCCATGCTGGTGGGATTATTCAATTTGAAGAATCTTAAACTAAAGATACATACTGTATGGCTTAAGGTCATTATTTTTTAACATTACTTCCCACTGTTACCTCATTCTCACACACATCCATTACAGAAGCACGACACCATAAAAATGCCCTTCATTCAACTACACTATGCATTGTGTGCGAACACTGATGTTACCATTGTAACATGAGTGGTGTAGCTGCTGTACATTATTGTTCAATGAGAGAAAAATGTATATGATGATATGAACAACATGAGTGTTCACTGAAGGCATGAAGACTGCACTTAGAGAAACTAACTATACATACAGTAATGTATACTTGGTAGCCACTGGCAGTCAATGTTAGTAGGCCCTTATAGTATAGTATAGTATAGTATAGTATTATACAAAGTTATTAGGCTATGACACATTTTTATGGTACTATAATTACAGTCTTTTTATTTGAGTTTTTTTTACCCAAGATGTATTTTAAGTCATTTTCAAACATTATCAAACAAGCGAACTGGATATAGCATATTACAATGTATAAATGTGTTTTTTTTTTAATTTATTAAACACTCCATAAAAATTAATTAAAAAAAAAATTAATAAAAAACCTAAACACAAATTAAATGTCTTTTCTGACATCTTATCAATCCTTGACCGGTAAAGCCCTTACTTTATGTTTGCATTCTTAGGAAAGAACACATTGATTAGCAGTGTTTGATTCATTCTTGTGTCATATATGAGTTCGCAATAGTAAAAACTATTTTGGAAGGAACAGATTATCACTGCTGTAATTTCAGGCCATGTTAAGAGCAGACCTGGATTTCTACAATATCTTCAGTCTCAGACGTGTACTGGTCCAAAATAAGAAACAGCTTTACTGTTTGCTATTACTTCAATATGTTGAGAAGCTAATTTGTGTTAAAAAAAAATCCTAAAATCTCAACCTAAAATGTATAAAACTTGTAAAAAGTTAAAAAAAAAAAAAACATTCCCAAAAATGAAGAGCTTTTCCTAATGATAAATCATTGATTTGCACTGGTAGGGAAAGGTAAAATGTCCCCCTCCCCCACCCCCCTCCTTGTGCTTGTCATGTAAAAGTTACCTCTACTAAAATTGAGGTAGCCATGCTATTCTCCCTATAGCAGCCTGCATTCAAACGTTAATCATTGGCTCAGGCTTTCAAGTGTGGGCCAACTGTGCTCATCTGTGACAGCAGAGGTGTAACTTTATGAAATAATTACCTTACAGGCCTTCAGAGTATGTTGAGAGCTGAAAATAAACAGCACAAGGCGAGAGGTGGGGGAGGAAAGGCAGAATGGAGAGACAGCCAGCAAATGAAATGCAAACGCTTTCTGCTCTCTCTCTCTCTCTCTCTCTCTCTCTCTCTCTCTCTGGGACACAGATTTATGGGAGATGTACATGACATGGCTGCAGCTCAGAAGAAACTCCTCTCTCTCCTCTTCTCTCATGTACTGTATCTCTCTTTATCTCCCTCCCCCTCCCTTGATCCCATCGCAGCTGTTCCAACCCTGGCCCACTTGCTGCACCTGCCCAAAAAGGCCCTGGATCAAGGCTACGGACATTTCTAACAACTCTAAAAGGGGAACTGCTACTCTTTAATGTTTTAATGTCAAATTCAGGATCAGGCGTTGTGTTTTCCTTGCATTTCCTACTGTGAAATAGAGCTGTGCATGATTAAAACTGTCTAGTCCTTTCCTTTCAACAACCAATCAGGGGAGATTCCCTAAACTTATAGCATCATCCTTTAACCCTTAGTCCCATGATTTTTCTGTGCTGTAACCACTCCTGGCGCTGTCCGGACAGAGTCTGTCTAGTGCTTGTTCCAGTGTCTGGGCTTGTTGATTTATATGACTGAAAGGCCAGTGGAAATCATCACTGACTCCTTGTCCCAGACAGGAAATCAAAGAGAGGGAGACAGCATAATCAGTGGAGCAGCCTGACCTGGATTCAGAACACTCACAACCTTCATGGTAGACAGCTGCTATCAGTACAGGCCTGGCTTGATTTTCAGATCAAAATGTTCACCCCTTAAATATAAGAACATGTTTGTGAAATTATTTCAAAGCCAATAGGTGATAAAGTCTGCATATGCAAAGCACAGGAGAGGTGTTTTAGCTCACTTTTTATTGCAGCAAACCATTTTGCAAACCATGCTGTTTAACTGTAGGTTTTTGGATGTACTTTTCCTTTAGTTTAACTGCAGATTGGTTTTTAAAAGGCTACACTGCATTACCATGAATCACTAATGTATCTTTGAAATACAAAAATATGTATGATGTGATGTCAACTGTGACAGATTTTATATCTCAAGCCAGTTTCAATAGTCTATAATCGATTTTCATACCATGCAGAAGTGATTGGAAAAAAACTGACTGAAACGGTTGGAAAAAAAACAAAAATGTACACAAAAAGTAGACATGAATCTTTCGGAACTAAAAAAGGTATGGTCCTTCTTATTTAAATAAAACAAAATACTGGTCACCACCATCATAATATGCACCTTCGCTGTCTATATCTCTAGTGGCCCTTTTATTCACTCAGCCAGATGCTCTTTGTACATAAAAGTTTTTTTTTTAATTTTCAGAAAGTGACTCTATGGTATCCATATAATGGATATACAGTAACTCATCACAATTATTAATGCAGGGAAAGACTAATAATTATGTATATGAGGACATTTTGCTAGAAGATAAAGGTAATGGCCCTTCTCCACCATGGTTGCATTATATAAGAGTTATTGCTGTATGTCTCATGAGCGTGTCAATGTTTATGTATATGTCTGTATGTGTGAAATGGTCAATATGTGTGCCTGTGCATGCAAATGTGCTCATGTATCTTAGTGAAGAATGTGCTTCTAATTCTCGTTAGAGCCCTTATGCATCCATGAGTTGACAGACTGCCTCAGCCGACCGCCATGTGCATTAAAGTGACTGAGGGAAGACAAACGCACAGGACCCAGATTAAAGTGACAAATAGACTCTGCATGCAAAGTGGCAAAGGTAAATTGTGTTGCTAAATGCAAGTGGAGACAGTTTCTGTGACTGCAGAGACTAGACTTTCTGTGATAAATGAGGCATAAGTGCTAAAACACCCGAGTTGAAGCAACTACATTTCACATTGCTGTCTGACCACGTATACACTCCCAAAACATTAGAGGCAAAGCATTAGTTGTTAATCAAGTAAATGTACTGACATGCAAAAACGCATCCCATTTTCAATGAACCTCAATCTGAGTAAGAACAGATCTGTTGTGTGGAATATTTGAACGAAACATTAAAATCCCTTACGGTTTAACACTAAGATATCATGAACACATGAACAGTTTTACTGCGAATACAAATATTGACATCACAGGACATCAATACATTCAATGTGGTGTTGTGTTGAATTATTTTGTACCCTGTCACTGTATTACATGACTTTAATTTGATGTATCACTGACACGTGTGCCACACAGTAAAACATACTGAAGTCCATACGTGTTTCAAAACAGTTGTCTTCATATCCACACATTAGTGTATGCTGTAGCCTACAAGATACATGTTCCAGTAGCCCAGAACAGACTCTGCACCTGGATCATGTCTGCATGTTTGTCCTCTCACATGACAAGTCAAGAAACAAACTACCACAAAGACAGCACATGTGTCACTCAAGTTGTAGCAGCAGCAGTAGTGGTAGCAGTAGTAGTACAGCAGCAGCAATAATGGTACCTTTTTATATCAGTCTGAGCTGTCACCAAATACATGGATTTGGGTTGCTGTTGTCAGATAGACGTCAATGTTACCTAAAATTAAAGCAGTGGGGGGAAAGATTTTCTGATTTTTACTCCCTTGTAGAGGTCAAGCTCCAAAAATGCTGCATCCTACACTACCCATGATGCAAATTGTTAATGACTTTACTGTACGTGACACGCTCGCTGCCTGGTGAAAGCCCACATCTTCCCATACACGCAAATTGTAATACAAGCTTTGATACAAGTTTTTACTACGCCCTATGACTAGTACATAAAGAGCTACTCTTTAGGCTATAAAACTACTACTAAAATAATTATAACAACTTTGATAACATTTGGGAAAGTTCAATCCTGAGTGAATAATGCAATGCTGGCTACTAGTAATGCTGGCTACTACTGCATTGGCACTGAATATAAATAAATAAATATAAAATAGTAAATCACTAATATAGATTAGTTGCATATGAACCTTATTCATATGAGACTGGATACTCTTGATGGGAATAGAAAGTTACAGCAGCATCTGCATTATTAGAGGTGTTGCTATTGCTATTTAGTATACCGTTACATAATGGTGTAACGGTGCAAAAGTGTGTGCAAGTGTGTGTTTGTCAGTGAGACAGAAAGGCAGGCGGCTGATCACAGATACGGGCCCTGCAGAAAGTGTTGATTTATTGCTTAATTTGCATCTTTGACACAGTGTGTTGAAACCCAACTCCATTCTTTTGCCTGTGGGTTACGACATCACACCGTACTCTTCGACTGCACCTGTGGCACACACACACACACACATACGCACACATGCACACACACACACACACACACACACACACACACACACACACAGATTTGGCAAGAAAAATGTATACAAAGTTTTACATGACACAAGGTAAGAAGAGCTGTGCTGGGTTTTCAGGCTGGAGCTGGAGGAACTGTTCATGATGAATTATCTGGCAGTTTGGTTTAGGCAATGGTTTCCAAAGTAAACACCAGAACTGGATTGGCACAGTGATCAGATACAAAAGATTAACATTAGGAATTTATGCGGAAAGTTGAACCAAGTGTCAACTTGGAGACGCTTAGGCTATAGAAATGAACACTAAGTTGGTAGAATACAGACAGACCAAAAACAGATGTCATTTATCTAATGGTCCTGAGTTGCTGCTTTGTTCTAAAGAAATGCTCAATAAAAAAGAAAATGAATATTTAATAGGCAATGTGATTTTTTTTTTTTTGTATTTGCTTTTGAAACACAACTGTGTATTGAACTGTGTTTAGAGAAAATGTGTCGACATTTTCACACATGCTTTTTGGAATGAATATATTTATTTCTGTTCCAAAATTGCACTCAGAGTGCTACAGTACATGCAGCCATCGGCCCATTAGTTTGCACAAATTCAGTAATGTTAATCTCACACCGACAGACCTGTAAACACACTCATACGTATAACTCAGCCTTCCTAAATTAGAGACTAACTTTAATGACATGACCCACACCTCCCTTCTTTCCTCATGGTCAATGTGTGTTCATTTAGGTCCAATTTAGGTGTGTGTTTGTGTTGTGTGTGTGTGTGTGTGTGTGTGTGTGTGTGTGTGTGTGTGTGTGTGAATGTGCGTGTACACGTGTGCGTGTGCACCCAAGGGGATGTTGGTCCATGCATGTCCCCCTGTGTTTGTGTTTGAAGATGTTGTGTGTCGGCATGTGAGTGTTTATACATTTCAACACAAACCTGCCACTTTGGCCTTCAGGGCTGAAACATGAACCAGCAGAGCAGAGTTTACATCAGTACACAGCAATCACAGGAGCCAGCTTCCCAAAAAGACTCGCCTCTGACTACGTCACTGTGGCCTTCGAAACATAAACACAGTTGATTTAAGAACCGATATAGACATATAAAAAGGTGGATGAACTACATTTTACATTTGCCCTTTAGACATCTGGCAATCTTATCCACAGTGACATATGTTTTAAGTTTCTCTTAGTGATCACCGGGAGGTGAAAAGCCATCGTCTTTTTATACTTTTTGCTTTCATTTGAACTAAGTACACTTTGTACTCTGATGGCTCAGCAGGAAATAACAATTTGAACTGTTGTGTGTTTGAAGAGAAGTATTCATTTTAAATTCTGCCATGTGATCCATGCAGTGTACTAGAGGCTGTGATTGGATCTAAATTTTGTTTTTAGTGTCTTGTGGGGATTATTTCTTTCCGTAAGCAAGTTTGAGATTTGATTAATCAGCTTTCTAGCCATGAATCTTCCGTTCACCTACAATATTTTTTGTGCAAACACAATTTACAGTATCTCTTTTAGAGGGAAGGAGAAGCTCTTATCTGTTAACTTCTAACTGATTTAGACCGGTGTATTTTTTTTTACATGACAATATCTGCTGAAACTTACATCTTACATTCTACAATTTATATTATCATACAGCAGGTTTTATGTATGCAACATTTATTACAGCTTTATAATCAAGAAATGCAGATTCCCACTTTTGAACAAACCAAGCTGTATCCTGTGCTAAAACCCTCAGTACTTAATAACTTGAGAATGATATACAGTAAGCTCCATAAAATAATTCATTCATGCAGAAAAGCTGTTTCAGGATCTTTTAACTGTGATGGAAAGAGAGTTGAGCGTCTTACTGTGGAATCTAAAACTGTAGTTTGCTGCTACATTTTTTTATATTGAAAGAGCAAAAGCGACCAAAAACAAGTATCCCTCCAGCTGCTGCTGATCTAATCTGTTGTTGGGAGATTTACAGCGCAAACTAATAGAAGTTTTGAAGCAGGGAGGAAAGATGTCCTCCCATCAGAAAAGGGGAGGGGATTTATTCTGCCTATTCTGTCTGTATTATTTAGTGAAACTATGTAATTTTTCTCATACTTCTGGTTTAGTCAAAGAGGAGGATGATATAAATCAAATGAAGGGCCTCCATCCCCAGGGCCCGGGAGAGCTGAAACCCAAACCAAGCCAAGGTTAATGGAAGTTCAACTCAAGATTGATTTTAATTGTTCCATTTTAACTTCTTTAACTCAAACAAAATGTCACTTTTTGTTGAAGTCACTCGCTAAATAATACCACATATGAAGTGGAAAACTGAAAGTGTCAAAAAGGTTTTGACACTCTCTGGGTTAAATTAATTAAAAGATTCAATATTGTGAAGTGAGTGATACAAAGCTCCGTTCAAGTAGCAGAGTGGGAATACAGAACATCTCAAATGAGAAAATATGACAACAAAGGGAAAATACAAATACAAAAATAAGTTATATCTTGAATGAAAAGGGGGCAGCAAATTTAGGCAACAGATTGTCTTAATTATTTGATCTTTTTTTTCAATAATTCATCATAGTAATAGTTGGCTGAGGCCTACATTTTAGTTTGGAGCTAAAAGTGATTCATATAATGTCTTTTAAAGATAGTAAATATAGGTGAATATTCACCTATTATCATATCTACTTAAAACTATATATACGTTACACTATAGGTGTGCACTGCCTCCCAGCGAAACGCTTGTACAAAAGGCCAGCCTCACATCTTTCATTCGACGACAAGCAAATTAATTACTCAACAAGAGTAGCTTACAGTATAACAATAGCACATGAAGATCAAAGGGATAGTCGGTACATAACCATTAGACAGGTGCAACATTGTCAAGCACCACAATGAAGGCCAACTTCTGCCCTTGATCAGCAAACCGCCATCTGTCCTTGATCACTGTGGGGAACGTAAAGCACGGTTCTGGATGAATCAGTGCAGCAAGACACCACATGAAGCCTAACAACCGCACTAGCCAGCTTCGGTATGCGTGTTTGCAAACAGGAACTAGCTGGTAATCTGCTTCTCCCTCCATTCCTGAAGCCCAGCGTTGCAGGAGCCTATTTTAGACATCCAAACTGACACCCCCTAAGCAGTCATCCGCATGCGTTGCCATGAAAGAAGTGTGTGCGTGCGTGCCTGTGTGAGTGCATGTGTGTAGCAAGGGTGTGAGCTGATGATATTATTACTAATTATTGAAATAACTTCCTGCCACCTGTCTTGCTGCTGCCTTGTGCCAAAGTAGAACACATAGTGATGAAACTGTTGAAGGAGCTTTGACAAAACTGACAGCGGTTGTGGCTATAAGCTCTACCTCATCTAATGGCTGGCACATTTTAAATGATTAGCAATGTTTTTATATTGAGTTAATGTTCGTATCAATATTAGCTGTAAAACAATAGTAATTTTAAATTTGCTGAAGTCAGTATCTGGTGAGTCTTAAAGAAAATTCCTCTATTGCACATAGCTGAGTTCTGGCAGTACCGCCAGTACTGTTAGTTAATAGTATACAGAAGATGAAGATGAACTTGGCTGTTTGCATGATTGTGAAGAGAAAAGAGCACCACCTACTGAAACTCACACTTCACCGACAGAAGTACCAACCCGAAGTACAGACACATCTGACCACTTTACGGTATTACTACCAGTGTACAAGTTTTAGAAGTCATCTAAAGATATTTGTTATCAAATCATACAGTATGATCTAATCAGTTATATCTTCAAATAAAGGAGTAATTGCATAATGCATTACTTATGAATGTTCTAACATCAATCAAATTAGTCCCCCTAAGTTCTAATTAGTAAAATATTTTGTCGTACTGCAAAGATCATACAAATAATATTTCAGAAATATCTAGATAAGGCTTGATATCAATAAGTTTTAGCTCTTGCAATGTTGAAGCTCAGTGTCATCTCTGGGATGAAGAGGTATTGTTCAGCATATTAGACATCACGTAGGTAGTCAAGTAACACTGTTTGTATTGAAACTATGGTGAATGTGATGCACAAGTTGACAAATTATTTTTAGTTTAAGCCTTGTTCCTGAAAGTGGTTGCAATCCTGAACACCCAGAGGGTGTACATAAACTATTTTCTGTGTCACAAATTTGCCTTGAGTCATCACCCTTGCCCTGGATCACTCTGCTCCTACTTACATCCAAATCCTCAGCCACACTAAGTACCAGAGCTCATGTAACTCACGCCAGCACAGATCTGCCTTGCCTCTTTAACACCTCTAGTGACCAGTCAGAGTGCTGAGCCAGCAGGGCTATGCTAAAATGAAACCGCTTTTAATGTCACAGGGTTTTAATCTGTCAAATTGTGAGGGCGGGTTAATGAATCACGACCCTATGGGCTTTTATTAAATAAATATTATATTTGAGCCTTAGTCCTTTGTATCCTTCCTCACCATAGCTAGGCTACTTCTCAATGTAAACATTATTGGCACATTATGTTTAAAAATGTAATGCATGATGTTTACTCCACCACTATATAGATAAGAAATCAAAATATTTTAGTTTCAGAGGAAAAATGAACTTTCTCAAAAAAATCTAATCTTGAGCCATTTTCTCAATGACAATTTTTTTTCATACAGTATTTTAACAGAAATTGCAGCAACTATTATTTCATTATGTGTCCCATATTGTAATATGTTTATGTGTATATCCCGTGCATATATACTGCCCGACACCTGGGCTAAAAAGATACAGAAATGGTAGATTTAATTTGTATTACATTTGTCTCTTCTTTCAAACCCTTTTAAACTAGCTTGTGCTGGTTGCTAGCCTTTCTAATGTTGGTCTTATACTGGTCAATCTTTTTAGCAAAAAACAAACTAACATGAAAACACTGATCAGAAAACTTACTTGTGGGCTCAGTTGGTAGAGCATGCGCTCATATATAGAGGTTTACTCCTCGATGCAGCGGGCCCGGGGTTCGACTCCGGCCTGGGGCCCTTTGTTGCATGTCATTCCCCCTCTGCCCTTTCGTGTCTTCATCTGTCCTGTCAAATAAAGGCCTAAAATCCCCACAAATAATCTTAAAAAATTGAAACTTAGTTGTTAGTTAGAAAGACTTGCTCAAGTGCCCATCATGTCATGAGATGCAGCTCATTTTTTTTCAAGCTGCATTTATTTTTCAGCACGTCTTGTATAGTCTACCAGCATAATTTACAATCTCACTTCAGCTCATCAAAAGAGCAGCGAGCAGTTTTAGCTGGTCCAGGCTGGTTTGGACCAGGTCTTGTTGTTCTCCTTTCCCGTTTTAGACAGGCGCTCTGTAAAGTTGTATTACTATTATTATTACTCATCACTTCTTCCATCCATTTTTACAGCGATAAACCTGCAGAGAGACAGACTAGCTGTCATCTGTGACGTCTGTCACTATGTCGCCTTTACAGCTCCATGTGCTGGAAGACAAATGGATATAAGTATACCCGCTACACTCTCTGGCATGATGGGAAACAGCGCCAGGCATACCTGCCTTTACCACAACTAAACCGCTTCCCATTAAAGTATAAGATGGTTGTGTTTAAACCTGTTGCTATCTGCGAGCAGAGACTGAGACGCTGATATTTCACACTGTCTTAATTTTCTCCTAGGCTATACGATGCCGGGCTGGCAGCCATGTTGGAGCAGTGACTGCAGAGGGACATAAGTGTCGTGACTCTGAGGTTTCATTACCTCCCGCACAGTTTAGCACTGGATAGCATTAGCTGTTAATGGCCCTTCTAACTAAAAGGGGTGATTCAGACAGACAGCATTCAGCCCATAAAGCCACCACGGAAAGCATCTTGCTAAATAAGGACACACTCTTAAAACACAAGGTGTCATTTCCAACGCTCCACGTGTCTGCTTTCAGATGGCACGCATTTGTGTCACTTTTCAAGAGTATTATGTGTTTAATAACCAAGTTGCAAGTTATTAGTGTTCTGTTGAGAAATCACACATGTATGTTAAGTCTTTAAGAGGGATTCAAGATGCTAAAAGACCCTTTTATTAAGGCTCTGAAACACTCATGGCAGAGCTCAAAAATAATGCCTGCCAACAGGAAATTACTCGATGACTGAATGTTCAAATTATAAGATACGTTGTTTGTATTGATGAATAAACAATACCTGTATAATTTTTATTTTAGTTTAAGCATTAAATAAGGATTTAAAGCCATCAAACTAACAACTTGATTTGTAGTACTGTAGCCAAAAGGATGCTATCAACTCAAGTAAACTAATGTTAGCTTTAAGAGTTGCCTTGATGCTCATAAGATGAAAGCTGTACCTTGGCTCATCTACAAGTACTGTATGTAACAAGGTTAGCAAGATTTGATTACAAGGAATCTAAATGTAGCTGGGAAACTTATCAAATCAAATAGAAAAAAGATGTACAATCAGAGTTTGGCTGCTAAGATCTATTATTTAATAAGAGAGTCCCGACGTAATCTAAAGTGTATCCACAAAATTTGTTGCTGTGCACTGATGTTCTTGAAATTAGATCTGTCTTATTTGCTTTTTATCCATATGCCTAACGTGCGTGTGTGTGAATAAATATATGACATAATTTCATTGTTCTGCTTGACTCTGCTCAATTTGTGCCTGTAAAATGAAATGAAGATTGCGCGTGTGTTTGACTGTGTGCGACTGCAATAGATTCTCAGCAGGGAATATGTCCAATACCACAGCGCTAATGCTCCCCTTTTCCATTCGTTTTAACCATAAACTGTATGTCAGTGTGTTGTGTGGTTGTGCATAACAGAGAGGAAGAAAGAGGACATTTAATATCCTCTTTGTACCAATATCTCACATTTTTAGGGCTGTATTGTAAGTAAGAATTTTTTTTTCCTTGTACTCATGTTGAAGCATTTTCTATGTATACAACACTAAACATATTTAGGCATTATAGACCGTTGCACCTAACACATTTTTTACTCAGGCTCTGTTAAAAGCCCCGAATCACTGAGTTGTTTAACATGTCCCAGATTGGCCTGTGACAGAGTATACTGTATATGTATTACAAGCTAAGTTATGGGACACTGTATACTGCCTGTGTATGGGCTGTATGGCTTGGTTTTACATGTTGTAAACTCAGGTATAAAAAGGTCAAGGGCCATTTGGGCATGTTGAGTGGATTTGGCAGCACATAATAGGCATCTTGTCTATCTGATAGGTAATAAAAAGCTAACAAATGAAATGCCCTGTGCAGCTCCAAAGACTGGTGACATTTACCCACTGATCACCCTGTTTATGGCGTCAGCGTTTGCCAAACTCCGGCCGTTGTCTCGACATGTGTCATTGACCTATGTTTCTCCCAAATATAGTCAGTTATGTTGGTGTCGTTGCACTTGGCTGGGCTGGTGTAACAATGGCAATGTGTGCATCAAGAAAGGTCAGATGTATACTTATATAGTACACAGTACTGAGGGGTAATAAAGAGTGCAGGGACTGTTTTGTTTAATTGCTCACATCTAGTTGAGTATCATAAATGTCACAGACTATGTTCACATGTTCAAAATATAATTAGTATTTTTTTGTGAAATTCAAAGCAATAGCTGTCACGTGGCACTGTGAGCTTCCAACAGCCCATTTTCCATTAAAACAGGCATATGGTCATGTGCCATTAGCTTCATACGCAACCTAAACTGATCGTGTGTCTGATATATATCACCCCAATGCCTCTTTGATACAGTGATATATGACATAATGTAGGAACATAATGTTAAAACATAGCATGTTGTCGGCAGGGGATACAGACTCAAAGACTGTTTGCTCAGGTTTACAATGTTGGACGGCCTTATCATTCCGAGCCTAATCCTGCTTGTTCCTCTCTGGACTCACAAACAGCAGTGTCGGGTTTCTAGCCCTCTTCAGTCTACTCTTAGACTGTGATGACAGCGGACAATCCTGTAATAGAGTTCAGCTCTTATTATCAACATGCTGTAAAACTGTACGAAGGTGATTTTCATGGACTAACATGGAATGTCAGCCTATTTAACACATCTGATCTATGGATTGATCTGACATATGCTAAATAAACTGCCGTTATGGTATTTGCCTTGATGACAGTAATGTCTTCCAACCTGTAAAAGCTGTAAATGAAAAAAACTGAAGTGTGTCAATAGTAGTAATCATAACTGATTGTCATGTGCCACCCTCACACAACACCCAGGTCCCCCCTCCCCCCCTTGCCCAAGTCCTAGATTTGACACTCATCCTACATGGTCTCTTGCTGCCCTCTAGAGTACTGTTACACCCCCTATTTACACCCCCCCTTTTTTACACACACGCACACGCACGCACGCGCACACACACACACACACACACACACACACACACACACACACACAATCACAGTGGGGCTCCTGAGCAGATCGGACAGTCCAAATAAGTCATGATTTCCAACCTGTAAAGCACGTGCAGCACTTTGAAATTTCCACAAATGGTGATGATTGACCAACTAGCGGAGTATATTTTGAATTTAGTTGCAGCAGTGGCAGTTTTACAGTAATACAAGTGGTAGGAGTATAAGTATCTGTAGTAAAAAAAAACACTGTTAGTATTAGAGCTACTGAGAGTGTAGTCAACAGAGTCTAGGAAGACTTTACTGCAGTCCATGAGTGCCTCTTCAGTTCACTGTTGTAATAGTTAAAGCAAGTCTTTAAAACATGACGGTGCTTGCGGCCTGGGGATTCATCTCTCCCTTTGCATAGCTATGTGGTGATGTCTACATCAGTGAGGCATGTAGCAAGCTGCTTCTGTGATCCGTTTAGTGTCAGCAAAAGTCCTTCACGTCCCCTTAGGTAAGTGTCTGTCAAACTCCAGACAGATAAAGAATATGAAGAATAACAAAGCAGACGACATATCACAGAGTTCCTCCTTGAGGCAATCGGGCAGTTTGTTTTTGCCCAAAACCTGTCAAATTCTAAAGAAAGGCTTAAAGGGAATAACCCCAAGAGGTGAGTGAATGGTTGCAAGACAAAAAACAAACATCCAGACTTTTAACTTTTCAATGGAAATATGCAGAATATGTTCAACCTGACCTGAAAAGTGTTAATCATATCAAATTGATTTCTAATAAGTTGAACTGAAGTTTTAAAATGTAATCCTCTATTATCTGTCAATCTTTTAACTGATGTGGCTTATCACTTTTTATCAGACGGGAACTTTTGCAATGATAATGACCTTGTTTCAAATGGGATGGTGTTGACAGGAACACTGTGGACTGGCCTGTTATTATCTTCTTTTGACTGGCTGAAGAGTGTCCATCCAGGGCAGGCAAGGTGTCAGACAGCCTCTTGGGTCCTCAGGCCATCTGTTTAAGTTCCTACTTTAGCAGGGGAGATGTGTGGCCGTTTTCTGCTTAATTAGGTCCAGTAAACAGGCACTCATCAAAAAGCAGCTGCTAACGTCCCCATTAAGACACAAACACACACACACAGATACACATACACACCAGGACACAAAAACAGCCGTGCCGTTGAGATAAAAATCAAACAAACACATCAGTAATGGCTGTGGTGATGATTAAGGTCAGTTTGGGGGATGAACTCTCTAACCTTGACCCACACAGACACCTGAGAGCCTCCTGTGTGTACATGTCTTGTTATAAAGCTGAGACATAAGAGATGTCTGGCAATCCTGTGTGTCTCACTGTGTGTTGTTTACTACTGCAAGGAATGTGTGTGCTGCACATGTGTGTAAAGACAGAATAGTTGCCACATTATCACCTCAGAAAAATCACAGGAGCATGAGAGTGCTAACAATCAAACGCCTAATAGCACAATTATGGAGCCGTGTGGCTTGCCTCCACAGTAAGACAAAACAAGCCAACAGGAGAAGCAAGAGCCACATTTCCACATCTCACACCCAACCTCCTTGTTTGTGATTTCACACAACAAAGTTGTAAACTGGAGGGAAATATACTTAACCACACTGGACAGTTGCCAAATGTCCATAGGGCATTAGCAACCAACTGGTGCAGGCTCATTAAAGAGCAGAGAAACCTATAACCATTAAAAGGCCATTAGGCAGCATGTAATTTTGTGGAACTAAATGGCGGAGAGTAATCAAAAGCACATGAAGCCCAGCTGGGCGACTGGGCAAACTGTTTCGATTAGGGAGGAATCCATCATCGACAATGGCAGCTTTTTGGGGGGTCAATTTTCCTGTGTACTTGATCACTTTCACTCTTCCTCTCTTTGCAGTTTGCATGCTCTTCGTTATGAGGATCACTATTACAGTTACAATTACAGCTGCCATAGACAACATTTCTATGTAAAAACACACCCGTATTACCAGAATAAAGCGCAAAATGAGGCAACCGTTCCACCTTGCCAAGGCCAATAGTCCAATCTTCTATGATATGAAAATCTGCAACCGCAACCAATATAAATGTCTCGTTATATGTCCGAAACTATTAGAAACAGTAGTCAGGACCACTTTTATGTTTATGTAAAATGATGTTGTGACCACTACTAAACTTATTGCAAAATGCAAAATTTGATGGTCACGCTGTATAAGCTAATACTATAAATATAACGTGATAGTCAATTGCATGAACTCAACCACACCATCTAAATGTTGCCACTGAGTGTCTGTCTGTGACATCCTGGGTCGCATCTGTAAACATAACAAAGACGGCCAAAATACACTGAGCTCCCTTTAAAGCTGTAGCCTCACCTAGTGGAAAAGTCACGGCCCACCACTGGTTACTAATGCCCTTGAAAAAGAATGTGTGTATCCGTCCAAAATTGAATGGCCCATGCTACACCCTTGCAGCAAGTTTCATGACAATCGGGCCTATAGTGTTTCCAAACAACCCAACCAACCGCCAAACAGACTGAGCTGAAAAGATAACCTCCTTGGTTGAGGAAACAATAAAAAAGATATTGTCTACAAATAAAAAGATATACTTGATGTGTATCCATCCACAGATCATCAGATACAATGTTTAACATGAACAGTGTAATGAGAGCTAAAAGTGCTCAGTGGGTCTGCAATTCATAAAACAGCATACAGTACTGTATTACATTATATTTCTTCATCAGTACTATACCCACCAGCCGCACATGCATTGAAATTTTGCATGCACAAAAGGTTCAATCATTAACTTCAGTATAATTTTCATCCCAGGCAAAAGCAGTTTAGAGAAAAGCAACTACTGTGGGCCTTGTAAAAGTCGTGTCAAATTCTCAGACCGGCTCCCTGTAGTGGTAAATGGTGTCCAAGAGTAAGTTTATTATGTGTAAAATGTCATTAGACCACTCAAGGCCCATATTTTTCAGGCTGTTCTGGCTTTGGAGGCCATTGTGACAGGCCAGAGGGGAGAATTTGAACTGACACTACTTTTAGGGGGTTAAATCAAGTGCATGCCACCTTGTTTCAATCATACAGTATTCACACTCACAGCAGAACATTGGGAACATTCATCCTCTCTAAATTAAAGCTAGAAGGTCTTAAGTACACTTTTGGCCAGTAAAGAGTGGGTTGATGAGAAAAGGCAAAGCATTTTAACCCTATCCAAAAGTCTTCGCGGAAACCAGACAAAAGAAGAAATAACAATATTCTCACAGGTTTCTTCATAAGGAATACAGAAAGGTACCTGCTGCATCTATTTGGACTTATCCAAAATGCTACATTAGAATAACCATTCATGCATGGCTCTCCTATAACATACAACAAGTAGTAAGGAGTGGCAATTCTAGAGTTTAATCCAGCCATTCATAGACATCCAGTGTTATCCATACATTTTATGTATAGAGCTTTTCAACAGCAGACATTTTTGACTTGTCATAGTAGGAAAAGTACAGCTGAAATTGATAATCTTAATGATGGCTGCATGCCGGCGCTGGTATTGGGCATGCTGACTCACTGAAATAGCTTACTGGGACCCTTGATGGAATTGAGCCATCGTTAAGGTTATCAATTTCAGCTGTGCTTTTCCTACTCTGCCAAGCCAAAAATGTCTGCTGGGGAAAAGGTCCATTAGACTCCAGGGATAACAAAGCTCAGAATGTATGCATCCAATGTTTGTGTCATTAGTAAGCTCTTTATTGTATACCATTGTAACATATACTTTTCTAGGTCTAAAGTTTCTAGGTGAACTGGACAACTACATAGACCTTACTTCACCAACAAACACATTAACCCCGAGTTGCTTCTAGTGTGTAAAGACAATAAGAGCAAAGGAGAAAAGGTATTAAAGGTCAAGCATGACAGCAAGATCATCAAGTACAGAGAGTGGAGGAGGAAAGTGAAGGAGGATCTAATATGTCAGTGGTGAAAAGCAGGGGAGAGAGGGATACAAAGGGTTTCTTCTTTCATCACCTCATTAACTACAGCTACACATCTGTCTGTTTAACCAGTAGCGGCACATAGGAAACATCAGGGCTTCACACACTGCCCATTCTTCACAAAACAACAGTTTGAACGCCATGGCAGTCGAAGGGGAATACCAAACCTAAACTGGGCTGATGAACTCGCTCACTCATTGGTCTGTTGATGCACAGTATTTTGTGGATGTTACATAAAACCCATGGTGTTGAAGATATGTTTCTTATTTGTAGTTTTACTTAATATTGCATATGTTTTTTTACAATAAACAAGCAGTCCAGTATTTTATTACTGAAAACAAAAATCTATTTATTGCACACAATAGGTCAATCTTAATAAGAATGTTAGATGCCTAAAACAATGCATTTTTTTTCAAATACTTTGAGTATATTTGCAGCATACGCACTTTTAATCTGCAAGAGTGCGCAGAACAATTTGTAGAAATGCAAATTTGCTCCAACAGAGTTTTTATTTGTTTATTTTGTAGAGGGCAGATGTTCAAATCCAACTCAATTTAGTTGATTTAATTTAGTTTACAGTCTCATTGACATTAAGCCAAGACTTTGAAACACGCAGCCCAGTTAATCTGGGGAATGAAAGGGAGAAAGTGAGTGTTTGCCTCGTAAAGGTGCTGCATGCCTTTGCAAAAGAAAGTAAAGTTGGAAAACACAATTCATTACCGTCCACTTTACAGCCTTCCAAAGTTACTAAAAAAAGCTTTTGGTTTTAGTCAGATTTTCTCTTAAATGTTTTTATGTACCCTTTGTGCTACATGAGGGCCTCTACTTGTGTTTCTTGTTTTCTGCCTCCATTACTGCTTTCCAGCTTAAATATTATCTAAAAGAAAGTATAGCTATAGAGGCAAAAGAGATAAAGAAAATGATTAATAATAATAATATTTCTTCAAAATATTGTGTTACCTTATGTTCAGAAAAGTCAGATTAAGATGACTTGAAATGCTCATAAAAATATCAAGATTTCAATCCTTTATACAGTATATTGTGTGGCTTTGTCTAACCAAATTCACTGGTAGCCTTGTAAAATAGTTCCACTGATGCCTTAGAGGAAAATAAACATCAAGGGTAATAAATGGGGATAAAAGGATTAACAATTATAATGTATTTATTCAATAAGTGAAGCCTGTTAGCTTGTGGTTTTAGTCTGTAACATGTATTCTGTAAAAGGTCATTTGAATTCATTCTCAGACATCTTGTTAATATTGCAGGACCGTATTGTACCAAAGTATAGCTTTATCATAATTGTTATGCATCATCCACTCCCCTCTTGCAATATGATATACTGTATGCACTGGTAAAAGTTAAACCACAAGTGTTGCAATATGTAAAGTACCCCTTATAATCTAGGTGATAATGTACTGTATTATGTAACGACACTTCTCATACAGTATGTCCTTTAGCAGACTCTATCATCTTTAAAGAGTGGTGGAGGTTTACTCTGGCTGCAGGACAACCTCTCGTACCGCTCTGATGAAAAGACTATGAAAGTGAGCTAATTATTTCACATGTTCCACAAGTAATAAATAGTAGGGAGTCAGGTGAAAACGGCAACTCTGAGCTCATTATGGACTTTCTGTTACACAGATTTTGGCACTTCAGACGGTTTCTGTCCATTTGAAGTTGGGAAAAGAACGTGATGAGTTTCATTAATTTCATGTAGGAGGACAGACAACCTTTAGGTGGATGAGTCCAAAGCACACTGATGTGGAATCAAGCATGCCTCTTCACACAGGCAGCCAATTAAAACTGAGCATGTTGTAAGCCATGGAGTTAGCATGTCTGCTGCTGTAATTAACAAGAGCTGGATTTCGGTTACAAAAGAAGTGTAAATGTTAGTATTCAAAGAAATGTAATGGAGACAGTTATTAGACCCAAAATAACACATGTTTTATTATTCATATTTAAAGACTAATAGACTAATCATATGAAAATAATTGATGCATCTCTATTTGGCAATGTTTGGTGACCTTAACCCAAAACACTGCATTCCTAAAACTGAAAAGGACATTAATGTGTCATCTCACTGTCTGAAGAGAAAATAAATAAGAAATCATTTTACTGATGAAAAGCATGGATTGGGGTCCAACGTATTAACTCTCAAGCTTAAGTTAGCGGACGTCTGAGTCACTTTGACCCAGTACATCATCTGCAGCACATTAACAATGATAGTAAAGTCATTATTTTGGCTTTCTTTTATCTTGAACTATATAGCAAGCTGACAGAAAGAAACTCCTCTGCTGTTTATGAATGTGAGCTGTAGACCTGCCAAAAGGGCTACGTTAAAATAGACACTATGTTATGGAATGGGTCAGTGTCTGACGTAGAAAGACGATAATAAAACATTGTATTATTATTTTACTAACACTATTTCTGGCTGACTTCATGCAGCTTTAATATTTCCAGAAGTTGCCATGTTTTAATGAGGATTACATTTATTTATGTATTTATTTTTTTATTTGCAATGTCACAATGGCATCTACACACTCCTTGGCACTCATTTACAAACGGCCAAACGGCCTTTGCTTACAACTGAAAATTAGAAGCAAAG
Source organism: Etheostoma perlongum (assembly GCA_026937815.1). Lineage (NCBI taxonomy): Eukaryota > Metazoa > Chordata > Actinopteri > Perciformes > Percidae > Etheostoma > Etheostoma perlongum. The sequence continues at coordinate 24,700,465 of CM049387.1, read as the reverse complement.
GGCAGATGGACCACTTTATCAGACTTTGAAAGGGATTTTTAGAATGCTGTCACTGCCTCTTAAAGACTGCATTTAAATGTTATAATGTACACAAACAAACTCATTACTTTATGCAAGAGAGGCATGCTTTTTATGTCTGTAGTTTGGTCACATATAGGCAGCTGTAAGCACACTGGGATAACACAAACTGTAAATCTGCATTTAGTAGATGCTTTAGCTGGACATAAAACTGCTTACGATTTCTTGCTTTCACAACAGGAAGTGGGGCAATAATCACATTTTATTTTATTCAGTGTTAATGTAATCCTGGCAGCTGTTGAGATTAAACATGTCATTGTTTGGCCAAATGCTCTCTATGCATCAGGCCACCTGCACATAGATTAACGCTTACTTTAGTACTTCATTGAGCTCATTTTACTGTATCAGGCCAGGGGCATGGTCACATAATATTTCCCATATAAACATTATCATACAGATACATATTCACACACATTTATCAATTTAAAAACAATTAAAGATATTACTCGCCGTTACTTGGAAAAATAATGAAAGTTAACATATGCAGATTGCCTGTCAAACTAATAATCTAATATTTAACTTTTTAATACAAACTATAGTTTTAGGCCTAGGCCTCTACTCTCAAATGTTATAGGATGTCATCACTTTGTTGACAAAATTCAAGCAAAAATGGCTTAGTATTCCTGTGGAATACTAGTTGAAAGTTTTAATGTTTGACCATATACCCGAGTGCAGGCTTAGTGTGATTATTTTGTGCAACAACTCTGTCTACTCACCTCGTGTACCCCCTCCCACACACACACATTCTCAACAACGTCTGACTGGTGTGTCCCTTGGCTGTTCGGCACTTAAGCCCCTGACTAGTCTGATTTACAGGGATGAAAAGGGGGAGTTTAGATGTTAGTCAATGAACTACAGCTATGCTAGCTTTCAGCGCTGTCCTCACTCCACCGTAATGGTATTTTTATCGCTGCCCAACAAATTTACTGCTGCATCTAGCTTTGGGCTTGACATGTGCAGGAATCTCAGCCAAAAACGGAACAAAGCAAACAAAGTCCTGCTGTCCTAGACAACCACAGACGGCCGCTGCAGACATAACTAACAGCACACAGACAAAGCTAATAATTAGCATCTGACACGAAAAAGAGTTCTGATGTTAATTATATTGCAGTCAAGCTACAGTAGATATCAACACAACTGGTATTCATTTTGTATTATGAATGGTCATACAATAGTCACCCTTTTCCTCTGCTGTGTTTCAACAGGTTTTCATTGTTTATCATGTGCTAGTCTGCTATATTTATCTCTGTATCAATATAGTATATATTCCTAGAAGGTATCCACAGTTAAAACAATGATATGCTTTTATTAGTGAGCGCTAATTCAAATCATGTTACATTTTCAGCTGCAAATAAACATCAGAGCACTTACATTTTGAGTTCAAAAGACACATCACGCAATAGTTAATGATGGGTTTTGAAACCTTAGTAAAAGTGATACTTGTATTTTCGCAAAATGAGGTTTTATTCTTTACAATGTACACAACTGTACTACATAAGCACTTCACATTAAAGATATATAGTGTCATACTATCTCTGTCTTGAGTTCTTCCAGCATCACCCTCTCGCCACAGATTCATCCCATATTTCCACATCGACCTCACATTGAAAGGCCCCACTATGCACACATACTCACACTCACTACATCACATCTGAAGCTAAGAACACAGTAACCCAATATGTGGAGTTTCCCCTCGGTTTGCTGGAGTTCCCACCCACCCCTGAGGTCCACCCTTGGCTTCGGCCCCATGATTCACTGAGGACAGGAAAGGCTGAGTGGAGACATGTAATCCATTACTAGAGGAGAGGGAGGAGGGGCGATGGAATGGAAGAGGAGTGGACAGGAGGACTGGAGATGGCGGGAGATATGTGGGATAGAGGACTGGAGGAAGGGGATTTTGCTAGTCTCCGACAGTTCATAACAGAACTCCCAAAGGCAAAGTGGAGATACTAGGTTTGGGTAGATTGGAGCAGAGTAAAATATTACATCATGTCTTCAAAGAAATAATTTCTATGTGCCCAGGAAATTGTATTACTCAATGCAGCCAATTGAAATAAGTGATCTAAGGTTTAGTAAGAGAGAACGCGTCCTCTTCCTAGTTAGTTGTAGTCGTTCAAAAGAACACTAGGATAATTCTTACATCTTTTCTAGCAACCACATCTGGCACCATCATGGATGCTGAGAGAACAAATGTGGAAATAATGGCCTAACAGGCATTTGAAACAAATGCAAGACACCAAAAGTCATTCCCAAGTCTGTACCTAGTATTTTAGCTGTATAACCTTGACTCTACTACCTAAAAGGCAATGCACTAACAAACAACCTTTGTTTTTTGATATTGTTACGTCCCGTAGCTAGGGGTAATGGGACATAAATATAAAACCAGATGGACTTGGTAAGGTGAAAGAATATTTGCCAGATGTTTACAACAGAATCAATGAGAAAGATTAAATTGTTTAAATCATGGAATTTTGCAAGAGAGTAGAAAAGTATCAAAAAAGTATCCCTAATATGAAAGCAACAGGTACGTTAAATTATGTTTCGTAATTTCCCTCATAACAAACACCATCCAGTAATCAAAATGACTCTCACTTGCTGTGTTCAAGTGACCTTAGATAACCACAGAGAATCTCAAACCGACACCACATAGGCCACTCACTGTCAACAAAAATGTGTCTCCTTTGCTCTAGAGGACTACTTGTGCTTTGTGGTGAGTTGTCTGTTTTTATTTATATCGACAGAGAGAAGAGGTGGAGAAAGCTGAGATGATGAAGGAAGGATACCACCCACCCCATACTAGGACACGGCACTCCAGAGACGTACTGCACCTGCTGTGGCTCCTGGCACGCAAGGCTCATCTCCACAAACACCTCATATATTATACACACACACACGCACACGCGTGCACGCTCACGCACACACACCAAACTTTATTTTAGCTGTCTGTGGTTTTAAGCCTTTTTAAAGAACAAATAACATGACTGTACTGTTTTTTTTTTAAATAACAGTAAGTGACATATTCAAACTTAGAAATAGGCCTCACAAATGCAGTAAAAGTAGTTCAATGTAAGTAATTTACACAAGTGAAGGTCATCTTCTAAAACTTTGATGAACATTTTGAACTGCTGTAAGATCAGGTATCCCTTCAGTGTTTTCTAACTGCTTGAGCACTTTAATCTGCCTGTGCATTAAGTTGCATTTTACAAAGTGACAACACTGGATCCAGACAACACAGCAGAGAATCTGATTGCCATCGCTACTGCAATGTCGACAGCTTAACCTCACATCTTTGATTCAAATGATGCAACATCCTATTTTAGATCCACTTCTGTCATTAAATTGGTCCACTGCCCAAATTACAAATAAAACCAAATGGACTCTGATAAAAATCTATGCTGGATTTGATTACATAGGTAAAACTGAGATTTGCTAAATTCACATATTTCTTTGCTGGGTATGTGGTCATCTAGACATTTTGGGTACATTCTAAAGATGGCTGTTAGGGCAAAAGGTAATTCCAGTCGCAGGGTTGGAGCAATTTAGTGGGATGGAGACAGGGGGGATTGTTTATTTGTCAAATGTGGTTATTACCTCTGTCAGGCCCCCTTTTGAAATCCCAGGCTTTTGAATCACTGCCGATGTAAAAGCAAAAGTGTTTACCTAGTCGATATAAGCCTCAGAAAAGTCAAACAATAAACAGGCTGCTCGGAAAGCTAATATTTTCTGAATCAGATATTTATTTAAAGGCAATGCTGGACGAGTTACAGATTATTTGTGTGATCAAAAAGCATTTTTCTCTCTACAGTCCGCAAAGCCTTCAAGTCCAGCCACGTTCAAATAAATATGTAAAACGGCCTGGAGTTTAAAATCACACACAGATGATGAGGCTTGATGGGTGTAGTTGCACACCATGGGAGCCCATGAGCTTACTGCAGGAATATAAATGAAGTTTTTAATTGTTTCTGACTCAGGTCTGTGGGCTGGGTCTGGGTAAAGCCAATTAGGAGACTGGAGGAAACAGTGAAGGATTGTCTGCGGAAAAAGGCTCTGACTTTCTGGAAGGCAGGCAGACAGTGTATGCAGTTTTGTGTCTGTCTGTGTGTACTTTATGCGAGACTACTGGAGCATAATTTGTGTCTGCATCCATGTATGTGAGAATGTCTGTGTGTGTGAGCGAGCGAGAGCGAGTGCACTTTGAGTTTGGGGGAAAGAAAATGTCATATAGCATATCTGATTACATGTTGCAATGTTTTTTCTACAGTGTTTAACTTTTTTCCCCTTGAAACTGAAAGCCCTGGCCACTGCAATAGTATCTGTTGATTGAAATCAGACCCAGAACTCTGGTCAGACTTGGAACCCAAACAGAGAGAAAAGCAATGCCGTGAAACCAGCTCTTTGGTTTTATGTGACTAAAGTAGGGCTTGAATGTCACCCATTGTTTGGCAAAGTCAAAACACTGTTTCAGGATGAAGAGGAAAGCGGTCAGTAAAATTTATGGTGCAGTTCACCAATGTGAAACTTCATACAGTATCCAACGTTGTACCGTGTGTGTGTGTGTGTGTGTGTGTGTACTAGTCGAATGGTGGATCTTGCTTTTCGTTAACTGAGGCCAAAATCTGACATTTATCATTAATCATTTGGATCCCAAACTAGCTTAATTTATGTTTTGTCCATCATCCACAAGAAAAAGAAGAATATACCAAAAACAGAAATGCCTTGGAGATAAAAAAAAGCATCTTTAATAGTTACACCAAACACTCAAATGCTTCTCAAATCTTAAATCTCTGATTCAAATGATTCCACATCCTATTTAAAGCTACCTTTGTTATTAGATCAGCCCAAATTGAAATGTCAAAATTGCAATATATAAAAAAAACATCTTTAAAGGCTAATTTCTTTACAGTTTAACAGTGCATTCTTGTTCTTAACATTTCTTAGTTAGATTATTTGAAATCTCTCTTGATAATGGTGTAATACTGAAAAAGAAATGTTAAAATGTTGCTTCCTTAAAGCACAGCTGATTGTTTTATCGAATTGTGTTGTCAATACCAGGGTGGAGAAACTAAACAAGAACTAAATCACTATGTATAACTCAAATATTTACAATGCAGTGTTATTATAAATAATGAGATCCCTAAGGTTTGCATGCTGACAGTGTGGTAGTTGTTACTAGCAGCCATTTAGCCACACGGAGGTCCCTGGTGGCCTTTAAACTCCCAGAGAAAGAGCACTACATTACCACACTCATTTTACCACTGCTGCAAAAAAATAAAAAACATTCCCAAAGTGTATGTATGTCCACACAGATGTAGTGAAGAATGTGTGTGTCAGTATGCACGTTGTTTTGTTCAGAGTTGTGGTAATATACACTGTGTGTACACATGTGTTGTTTTGTGTGTATGCATGCTTGTTGTATGTTCAAGCACATGTACTGTATACATGAGGGTGTGAGCAAGTGTGCGTGAATGTGTGTTTGCAGTGCATAGATTTACATATAAAAGTGTGTGTGCGTGCGTGCGTGCGTGGGTCAGTGGACACACACATTTTTGTGTTTACATTTATGCAAGCACAAAATCACCACAGTGATGGTTTGGTAATTTTATGTTCTGCATTTTATAGACTTTTGTTTTTACTGTTTTGAAAGGTGCTATATAAATAAAGTTATTCTTATAAACACCACCCACATACACCCGTATGACCTGTTTGAAAATAGGGTTCCTTTAGTTGTGCGATTTCCAGAATGCTGAATGGTATCCTATGTTTCAGAAAGGAAAATGTATAGGAGGTATGAATATACAGTATGTATATTTTTTTAAGTCAGAAATACTGAAGAGAGTATTTTACGGCTTGCCTCACACATTTAGTAATGGCACATTTTTAATCAAGGCCCCATATTCACTCCATTATGTAAAGTAACTGAAAAGTCCTTCAAAAAAAAAGTCCTTCATTGGCAAGATTACCAATGAAGTGTTTTTTTATACCAGTAAGGGTATTATTTAAAGTTTCTTCCTTTTACACTTTAGCTTTCAAGACCACAGGTACGCAACCGCTCTCCTGTTTTTTCACACATTAACTTTCTCTGTCTCACGACTCACACCCATTTCCAGGCCAAGTAGCACTCCCCTTTTTCCTCTATGTGTGTATCTGGCCGTGGGCTCGCTCTGGTCTGACTCGGGGCAAGGCACGCCTGCCTGGTGGTTTTTTTTTAGAGGAAGCTTCTCCTCACCTGCTACTTCCCTGGTAGAATGAGACAAAGGGAGAGAGAAGCAGTGGAAAAGAGCAGCTTTAAAGAAGAATTACAAACCCTTCTCACAATTGTAACTTTACGTTATAACTCATACTTAGTTTGAGCCATTAGTTTAATTCATCTAAGTGAAAGAAGCAACAACAAAAAGATTAGCAATCCCCTTTCATCAGGTTTCCTTGAAAGTTTTGGAAACTTCATAGCAAAATAGGAATAAACAGTGTAAAAAAACAAAAAACAGGAACACATTATAATCCAAATTAATACTGAATTAGATGTAATTTCTGCCAGTCTCAATTGAGATGAGTATAACTCATTCATTCCACCAGTTCCACGAATAGTTTCATTAACTAGGGAGGTAGTAGCTCAGTCTGCAGGGAGTTGGGAACCGGAGGGTCGCTGGTTCAAGTCCATATGGACAAAAGTATGGTTGTGGACTGGTAGCTGGAGAGGTGCCAGTTCACCTACTGGGCACTGGCAATGTGCTCTTAAGCAAGGCACTGAACCCCCAACTGCTTTATTATTAAATTACAGTAATCATACTAAAATAACCAAATTAGTTTCAGATTATGCTTACAGCTGAGTTATTTATTCTTTTTGATAAATCAGGGCAGCAAAACAACAGAAAAAGATCTCAGATACACAGTAACAATATATTATAAAGTTATGAAGTTGTGTTATTCAAACGTTTGCAAGCAACTGCCTACTTTTACACCCAGCAAACACAGCACTTTGATGTGGTCTCCATCAACTCCTAAGCAAAATATTTGGCTGCTACTCCTCAACCCTGTTCACCAGACACATTAACTCTGTCCATCTGCAGGTAGTGTACAGTGTTTTTTTCACAGCTTTTTTGCAAGAATACAGGAGATTAGTCTGAGTAAGACTCAGCCATACTATACATGTCTAGTAAAACCAAACTAGGATCCTAAAGAGACATCGTTTTACATTATATCCAGTGATTTGATGCCATAGTAATATCAAAGACAATGCCACATACATACCATGACATGCCATTGCTGTATTTTGCTTAGCAGTATAAGAAGGACAGTGCGGTAATACTAGTAGAAGTAGTAAAAAAGATGGCAGAAAGCAAATTAAATAATGGTGGAGAACAAAAAGAGCATAACGTGTGCAGAGCAGCAGGTGTGTGAAAGACTAAGAAATAATAGATAAACTGCATGCATTCAACCCAAAGACCACAGCGTCATCTTTTACGACAAAATGGAAACTCCACTTTGGCTCTGATTTACTGCGGAAACAATTCTCCCACTTCTCCATCTTACGCGCACTTTCCCAGTTTTAATCTAATTTGTAGTGGTCAAGTTGCTGCCTATAAACAAAGTATGCGCCAAAAAATAATGATGTAAAGACAAACACACTCTTTGCCTATTGTGTAGCATATCCATTTTTGGAATCCCATGAATTGTGAGTGAGTAACACTCACAATTCTTGAGTTGCTGTGGTGGGATTTTCCTGGGCTAAGAAAAGTAGGTTTGTACTTTGTTTCATGGAGTGCAGTGGGAACTAATGAAAAGTCCTTGGGAAGTGTTTGATGATGTGATCGCAAAGGTAAATGTCAATGCATTCATAGGACACATAAACACATACAGTACACTCTTTAACACACACTCCACACAACATAACACCAGTGCACTATTGTACATTCTAAATCGTAAAGGAATTGCATAATACCTTTGAAGGCATACATAGCGAAAACATACAAAACCAATATACAAGCCTGTGTTTGAAATAAAAACTCGGTCTCATAAACATAGTATATTCATAAACAAATGTTATAGATATACACGTAAATAAGCATATCCATGTGTGCCAATGAGTAACCTACTCATTCAACATACACAGACAAAGCTCTAAGCCACACTTAGTCCCTGACACACTGTGGTAGACCAACCGAATGACAACACACAGCAGGGAGAGCTGACCTTCACATCCACAGACACAAACATCATTTCATCAGCCACCTCAATTCTGCCGCAGGCCGGATGAAGGGTAAGGTTTATTGGGGGGTTTGGGGACCGGACGGACAGACCTTGGGCAACCAAAAACTCATCAAAGAGCAATGCCCTCTTCAATTTTTGATTTCACATATCTCCGCGATTCAAATCAACTGCCATCTGTCTACCCGGAAGAGATTTTGATGCTAGCATGATGTCACAGTGTTTCAGTCTACTACAGTAAATGGATCTATGCACACAATTCTGAAAGGTCAATCAACAACAAGACTCCAGTCCAAACCAAAGAAATAGAATGAGATTAACTATATTTCTTTTCTCCAATTAATAAATAAATAAATTCTTAGGACAATTCCATTTGTTTTCACTCAAATAGAAATTCTAATTCAAGCAAGACTGAAATCTTAAGGATTGACACTTCATCATTAAAAAACCCTGTGGGATCGCACATATGTTTGCGGAGACATGGACATATTTAAAATCTTGATTTTAAAGCACTCAGTTTATGATGGTTTCTTTTTATACCAGTTTTATTAGCATGCTGGTGAGAAAAGGACAGATCATTATAAACATGTCATTTCTCTTCTTCTGCATTTCCTCCACCAAACGAACTCCCTGTATGCCAAATCATAGTAATGATTAAATGCATTTTGTTTTTTCATATTGATGACTATGTTTGAACATTGAAAATGCAATTTACTTGAAAAAGAACCATGATCATAACCTAGTGCTTATCGGAAGGAAATCCAATTATTAGGTACTTAGTGTTAAGAGTCCAACTGGTATCATGCTAACCCTAATGTTTCGCTGTATCCCCTGACCTTTCATATCTCCTGCAGCTGCATTCACATAGAAAGAGAGAGAGGGAGAGGGAGAGAGAGAGAGAAAGAGAGAGAGTGCTGTGGCTAAGGATGAATTCTCTGGTTCTCCAGGGGGCAGTTTAGATGGTCACGCCTTTCCCTCTGTGCCACTGAGGCATTGCCACTGTCTGTTTCACATTTAACATGGCACCCCCACCTTCACACACACACACACACACACACACACACACACACACACACACACACACACACACACACGCCTCTGTCGCTGCCTGTTTGACATTAAAGCCGAGTCCCTTTGCACCAGAAGGCAGTTGTTATGTAGATATAAACTATTGCTCTAATTACCCCATATGTAGTCCTCCAAAAACAATGACGCTCTCTGATGAATATTTAACGACTAAACTCATACATATGCATAATAATGATGTGTGTGCACACCATCAAACACTGCCTGATTAGAGTTTATCACAGACAAACAGTATGAAAATGACTGGTCTTCTTCTCCTCTAGTGATTATGGCTACCTCAAAACATCCCTTGTCTTATATTTCCATGCCAGGTTACTGTGTGTGTACATGCCCACTCTTGTTTACCAGGACATCAACTCCTTATATTCATGATTCTGTACACATTTCTTGGGCCATATCGATTGAATATCATAGAGCAGAAATCAGTCCTACTTGGCACAAAATTCTGGCCAATAGGTGTAAAAGGAGCTACTTCAGAGAGCTGCAGAGCTGTTCAAGGAAATGATAAACACCCCAACAGAGTGCTAGGACAAGCATGCAAATTCGTAAAGTGACCATATTATGAACAAAAACACTTTTTCTTGGATTTGGGGTGTTATTATGTGTCTTTGGTGCTTCCACGCGCATACAAACTTGGGAAAAAACTAGCCATGCTGTTTTGAGGGAGATACCATTTCTGAATGTCCTCTGCCTTCAGTCTCCAGGTGAGCAGCACGGCTTTCTACGTCACTAGCTGAGACGAGGTGGCTAACCATAGCAAACTAGCGCTAGCATGCTAGTTCGTTCTCAATTTCGAAACACTGCTACAACACACACTAGTTCACCATAATCTCTAATAAGAGCTACTTCCATGTCCCTGTTCTGCAGGTATTCCTCAAGTGTCCCTCGTTTAGAAGAAGTCTCCCAGCTAATCCTGTACTGACCAAAGTTGTAAAAAAAAGTTATCTAGCTGATGTGAGTTTACCTAGCTACTGCGCATGTGCGACTCCCAACAAAGATATTAAAGTTATGCGATGTCTCACTTTGTAGCTAAAACAAGTGAGTTTCTATGCTCCACATATCTGGAACAAACTTCCAGAAAACTACAGAGTTGCTGCAACTCTCAGTTCTACGGAGCCCCCCCCCGGGGTCAGCTGAGAAAAGAAAGACTAAACTGTGTTGAAAACACCGGTGAAAACAGGATCTGTAATGTGCGATACAACATAAACATGGTCTTTTTTGAAAATGAAGCCATGTAAACCTTTTCTGGTACAACCTCAAAATACAATTATGAACCTGAAAATGAGCATAATATGGGTGTGACAAAATATTAATATGGCCATATATTGTTGTCCTTCTTCTTTATTATCCCGCAATATTATCACAATAATCATACACCATGTGCAATATTTTTCCTGTCCTGTCCTAAGTGTTTTATGTCTTAAAAATTGATTTTAGCTATTTAGTGTCTATCTTGTTTATTATCTTTAATGCACCTTCAGTTGTGCCACTCACAATACCATTGTATGGGTCTCTGTGCAATGACAATAAAGGTTTAGTATATCAAATTTTATCTTATCTTTGTGTGATATGCAAATCGATACACTGGCACCAAATATTGATATTTAATTTAATAAAATAAGGCGCTCTAAATTGATTTCCCTGCTTTCAGTGTGGCTACTTCATGACTAATAATTGTCTGTTACAGTCGCTATTATCCAGTTTGTTTAAAGGAAACATAAGAACAAGTGATATTGGAGTGCATCACTAAATCCGTACATTCACTTTTAAAAACACAAAAGTCAAGGCACGTTTAACTCTCTATTTTATGTTGTAACTGATGGTAGACACTACTTCAAAAAGCTAAAGTTTAAGAAACCTAAGGAAAACGGATGTCAAAACATTGAAACCAAATTGTGTAATGTAAAACACATTGAACATGAGCTTTGAGGAGGAAAATCTGAAAGTTCTACAAAGTTGTGACAGAACACTCACAATGTGCCAACCCATAAGCCCATGTACTCTGCACACACAAATATGTATCCTCGCATTCAGACACAAACACTCATATTTCAATGCATGCAAACCAATATTCATAAACAAGCATATGGTGTTGTCAACCATGTTTTCATGTTAGCAACATGCATTTTCCGCCTGCCATTTTGACTGGCGGTACACACGATCCACTAGTGTTTTGCTGGAATCAGTTAGAGGTCAATGAGGCCGAAATATTACACTCCTCAACACAGCCACACAACCTCTCTTCACCATGGATAAATGAGCACTAATCGGAGCACAGCGAAGAGAAAATAAACTCCCTCCTATACGATGAGTGAAAGAGAAGGGTCAAGATAAACTAAGCTTGAAACTTTGTAATTGTATTGAGATTAATCACATTTAGCGGGTGGGAAAATACAAAAAGTATGCATGCTCATAGCTCATATGCTTATGGACATACATATATACATAAACAGCTTTATTCACATACAAAACCACATTTTCTCACACATACACACACAACTGCAAAAACAAACCCATCCATACACAATAATATTGTTCACCAAGCCAACACTTTTCATGAAAACGTATTTTAGCAAACTAGCATTAAAGTATAAATTATGCTTATAATTCCTTAAACTAAAATGAAATTTTAGAAATAAAATTGCTGCTGAAAATACATACTTTTCTGTAAAAACAGGTGTACAAAGGTTACAAAATTGAAACTGAATATTTGTTACAAAAAAATTAAAAAATTAAATAAATGGAGCTTACAGAAGTCAGATACAACAGTAATGTTAAAATAAAATAACATGGACATGATACCCATGCTATCATTGTCTACCCTCTATGGTTTATGTATACAGTTTTGTACCATTACCATTTGTGACCATAAAATATTTGATTCAGTACATAAAAATCATTACATAAACTAAAAGGTATGAGGCCACCCCTATTAACTGTAGACTAAATTATTGGTGTGCTTTGTGGAACTAAAGAAAAGAGTGTGCAGAATGTAACAAACCTTCAAATTTCAGAGAGAAGATGTTTTACAGTTAAAATTGAGATTGAGAAAGCAAGAGAGAGCGAAAAGAGAAAAAAGAAAAAAAATCTACTGACATTTAGATTTTCCAGTAGGTGCAATGGTAAAGGAATATTTGCACACACATACATATTTATATATATATATATATATATATATAGCACAAAGGCTACCATCCCTGCCAATAAAGAACAATCACACAGAAGTCATTGATATTGTAAAACGATAGCAACAGTGAAACCCACAGAGGGGGAAGGAGGGGTGAACTCAAAAGTTAAACAAACCCCACAGCGCACAAACCTATTGCTCTGATCCACCACCTTGTAACCCAGTTCCAACAACACTACAGAGCACTGACACGTTTCCCCTGGTGTGCCACCTCAGGCGTAGAGGCGCTACAGTCTTGGTGGATTTGTAAAAGAGGAGTAGACATGCTTTATAGAGTGAATTCTGGCCCAGAGGGAACAACGGGCCTGCCCGCCCCTGCACCTCCACCTCCCTAGTGACCTTTCACAGAATACAGCCCTGGCATATATTACAGCTCCTATCTCACCAGGCTCTTAAAGGATAAAAGAAGCCTTAGACCTGGAACACAGACACACAAGAAGTGCTTGTACACATAAACACACGTAGAGAAGTAGACATGGACATGCCACTGACAAAACTTACATGTAGTGATACTTAGATAGGCACACGTGTACAAACAAGCATAAACAGCAGAAATAGATGCAAGTCATGCTTAATTGTAATTCACAAAATCATTAATAAATTCCCCACAAAACTCTGAGGTGAACATAATTGAAACTGCACCGACATGTTTAAACTCTTGCAATAAGTAAGTAAATGTGGTACTGTAAGTGGCACACATACACCACACACAGGCAACATGTGCTCCCTGACACACTTGCATAGACACAAAATCACTCCAATTACACCTGTGTGTTTTTTTTACCACTCTCCCTCAATGCAGTCCTGAGGACAGAAGATGGGAACGATAGAGAAGAAGAGGATAAGAGGATGAGAAGGGTGCCTGGAGCCAAAACGAGTTGGTTTTCAAGAAAAGAGTCATCTAAGCCTCCAGTCCCTGTCTTTTCTTTTGGAAAAGTTAATCCCCGTCCCTCTCCCAGCCGATATGATCCCTACAACAACCTACCGGCATGAATAGAAGCAGGTGAACTGTCTGGGGATTCTATCACTGGAGGAGCGATTGGATTCCACAATACAGAGATGAACCTTTTTTCATGGGCCAGCAGAGCTATCTTTTCCAAAGCAGGTTCAGTGATCAGAAACGTACCTTTGGTTGTACCTCTGTACTGTGTGTGCCAGGGTGAAATGTGAGCATGAGCAAATCTGTGTACAAGCCTATTCAAGCACACTTTTGGAGTCTCTGCTGTGATAAGTAGGCTGTCAGAGTTAGCTGGGTACTACATTTACAAGTATGGATAACATTGTTTTTTTCCAAACACAAGTAGCCCTACACCTAACACTTTGATGTAACTAAAATACAGATAGCTTGAGCTGGGTATTAAACGCCCAGCTCAGGGCAATGCTGGACAAGGCATGCATTCTTTAAAATCATTTTAATGGATATTTATAATACTACTCAGTAGGTCAATAAAGACTTGTGGCTTGTTGCTTACAGAACTCTATTTTCTAAAGCTTGTAATTTCTTTGAACAAAGAAATCCATGCAATTCCCAAGAGGCCCATTTCACAGCAGAAAAGTTGACATGTCATAGCAGGTAAAGCACAGGTGTAATTAATAGCAATAATACGTTTATTAGTTCCATGGCCATATGCTGCCCATGCTGCTCATGGTCATGCTTTATTTAGACACTGAAAATGGAACAGGGCGCTAATTAATGATAATCAATTACACCTGTGCTTTTCCTACTATGACAAGTCAAAATGTCCTTGGTGAGAAAAGGTTCACCTCACTTACTCACATTCTTCAGCTGGTCAGTGTTGGAAGATGGTGAACAAAAAGGCATCCCACAATACATTTCAGGTAAACGGTACATGTAAATACTTGCATGTTGCCATATAACCTAATATGTTACAACATTACTTGATATTTCTTGCATGTTAGTACTATGTCAATAAGCACAGGTGCATATTTGTGTGTGTGTGTGTGTGTGTGTGTGTGTGTGTGTGTGTGTCATGATAAGCAGCTGTGAGGGGGCCCCCTGTCTTTGGGTGGTCGCACACCCTCATCCATAATTTATTACCCAACTCTTCTGTTGCTAGGTCTTGAAGTGTGTTGGGGTTAGGTTAACACACTTTGAGTGTCCACCTCCTGTAAGTAGTGCCTCGGTCCCAACTACCATGAACATAAAAAATGGACCATCTGGTAGAATTAGATACAGTCTAGATCTTCTTGTTTCAGATTTTCTCACGCCAGTTCCAATTCTCTTTATTGATTCTAGTTTGAATCACATCCCCTTTCTGAATATTTGAGTAATGAAATAAACCAAAATATGCAGTACATTTACAGTATATGCAGTAAATTTCTATCCTGATTCAATGTGACCATGGATAGTGTATGTGTCTGATAAGTTATGATGATTATTCATTAGTTATTTCTTTCTTTTAGCAGGTGTGGCCAGTGGCACAACCAACATAACAGGGCCCTGTATTCATTGATAAAACTCTTTTCTTGTCTTTTTAAAGATATATTATCTCATAATAAGCAATTATTAATGACTGTACTTTGGTTTGATTTATTTAGCTTTCCGTGAATTGCATTTTATTGCAAATCTGTTTGCTTGTTTGATGAAAAGTGCAAAAAAATAAATTTGGAACTGAATTGACTTGACAATGTTACAAAATTGCTCTATAAAGTTTTAGAGCATCAATGCATTCTGCTTTGCAATTGGGTGGCATTATGATCTACTCATAATTAGCTAAAGTTTGTCTAAAACTACTTTTATTTGTCCATAAAGCTGAGAGAAACTGGCAGACTTTGTGTCTTTGACTGACACTTGAGACGATAAAAAGAAAACACATGCTCGAATAAAACACACAAACAAACCACCACATGCTACTTAAAACATAATTCACTGCATATTTTGCTGGCATTTAATCATTCCCGTAAGTATAAAAATAGATGTTATTATCTTTGGCTATTATATCTAATTATTGCCATAGCTCATATAATCAGAGTTATACAGGGCCAGAATGTGTTTAAAAGTGTTTGTGGGTGTGTACGTATGTGTGTATAAATGGAAAAATGTGTATGGTTATTAAAGTGTGTGTGTGTGTGCTTGTGTGTGAGTGTATGAGTGTGTGTGTGTGTGTGTGTGTGTGTGTGTGTGTGTGTGTGCACATGGTGCATGTGTGTATGAGTGTGTGTAGGCACGTGCACATGACTTAAACAAACAGAGCATGTTTAGGAGGAATGTGGTGTGTCTGGTGATTGCAGGTCTCTGAGAACACAGTGCACTGGTGCACAGTTCTTCATCAGCAGCAGTGTGCTAGGGGGGCTCTCTTTCCAACACGCGCAGGTGTACAATGCACACACATACATACACACACAACTTAGCAGTCTGGCATAGTTTCCATTAGGGCACACAGTGAGGAGTTAACTGGTGTGGAGAGAGAGAGGGAGACAGCCACACTAAGACAATTGTCATTTGAAACCTCTCCCAAGACGCCCACCAATGACCCCTCAATACAGTATTAAAACCTTCTGTCATCATCAATCACTGTCAAGAAAAAATTCTTCTAAAAGTGCTTTTAGCAAAGTGTAACCAACCTTTGCTAAAAGCCACAAAGTGCCTCACAGCGTAAGACACAATGAACAATAAAAACAAGAGATGTACAGTAAAAACAAGAAAGACCAGACGCTGCACAAACACTACCAAAGCTAATTTTGCGCCCCCAGCTCATGCTAACTGAAGTAAGCCCGGTCACATTATAAAAACAATGACTCTTTGAGCGGCTATTACCACCATTTCTCATGAGCTGAGATCAATTGTTTTGACTCCGTCAGAAATCAAATGGAACCATGCTTTGGCGTCTTGCTAAGGTTAGTGCTGCAGCTTCAGAGCCAATTCAAAACATGGCTCTCCACCAAGGCATCCACTGCACTGCTGAGTATTATCAAATTCCCAGCGACACTTCCCTCACCGCTTAAAATGCAGAGTGAGATTGGGAAGTAATATGCTCAGCTGTGTAGGACAGAGATCATTTTGATACTGTGAAAAGATTTGAAAAGCACAGGGGACGTGCAAAAAGCCTCTTGAATTGTATAACTTAATCATGCATGAAAGAAGGCAATACAGAAACATTCAGGGCCTATTCAAAAACACGGAGGTTTTTTCCACCCTTTGCTAACGCTGTCCAAGTTCTGACCCTCATTGGGAGTGATAGCATTATTATGAAGCCAAGCTTTTATGAGCTCTGGCCCTTCATGTTGATGATGGGATCCCTTTATAGCAGAAAGACTGTTTTTGCTAATGACCTCTGGTAACATTAGCATTAGCATGCTCACGTAGCAAAGGGATGCAAAAACCTACAAAATACTTAAACTCTTTTTTTGTGTGACTGAATAAAAGAAATCCAAGAACTATTGTCTTTTGTCAGACATCATTGAATCACAGTAAAAAGAATAATAATTTAAAATGCGGAGGAAAAATTCCGCGAATCATTCCTTGTGATTGTTTTCAAACCCCATCGCAGGGAACAGATGTTCATTCTGCTTGGCTGTGCTGAGGAAGAGCACCACATCGCACTGTTTTCAGCCCAAATAGCTCACGCCCAATTACTCTGCCGGGGATCTGTGTTCGTTGGCACGTCGCTGCGGTCCCCCCTTTGTTTTCTTAATAATTAGCTTGTGTTTTCACAGGGGGTTATATGTGTGCGGAGAAGCCAGCCTTTTCAAGGCTACTTAATCTACTCCCTAGTCTGTCTCCCTTCCTCTCCCTGTCTCTCCCCCTTCCTTAATCACCTCCATAGTCTCTCTCTCCCATCCTACCTTATTTTCTGTGTCTCTATGCCAATGCCCAGGGCCTGCATGAAGAATAAATGAGAGTTTTGGTGTTTTTGGTGCAGCTTATTTTTGATCTGAGAAGCAAAGTAAAATGATGAAAAGTGGCCCTATTTTTGCATCATTGGCCTTTTCTTTCCTTGAAGGTTTGTGAATAGAAAAGATCAGAGCAGCGACCATGGTGAGTGCTGGGTGACTAAATGACAAGGCATATGGACGCTGTATTAATACTGAATGTATTGAATAAATGCAATGACAGAGTAGCGGAACCTCTTCATTCAGATAACTAACATTATTCCTCATTATCAACAACCAATGTTTTCAGGTTTTGTTGACTTGCAACTTAAAAAATCGTATTCGATCTGCAGAACTTAAATCTGCAAAAAGAAAAAAGAAAAGGTATACTGTCCTGGCAGTATCTTTATTTACTTGGGGTACCACTTTTTCTGTTTGTATCAGTAACCAATGTGTGTTCAACATATGAACTCCACTGTTAAACACAATTCCGCTGTAAACATGTCAATCAATAGTGTCTGTTTGACCAGTGGTCGGTGTGCTCTGTGTGAGCCAATCTCATCGATTTTCCACCTGCTCAGCCGCCTCGATCACCTTGACCCTTATGGGATCCATTCACATGGCCTCTGTTAATTCAACTGAACCGAGGACATGCATATGATAAAGCACACATACACAGATAAAGACACAGTCACGTGCACACTTGGTAGGGCAGCTGTAGTCAGCTGGCTCAACCAAACACACACACACACACACGCATGCACGCATGTACACACACACACACACACACACACACACACTTCCGCACAGACACATTTTAGATGTTACAGAAGAAGCACTGTGACTGAAGGGTCATTGGTTAAATCCTTGAACCATCTGGGAAAATGTGGGCATGGAAGGTGAATGAGTAACACTGCCATTAACAGCTGCTGAAAAATTGCCCTTAAGAAAATAATTTGCGAGACAAATGTTGTTGAGTTTGAGATTTGTTGCTTGTTGAGAAAAAAAAGCTGCAAAGAAATTTTTTTAGTTGGTTTACCAGGCCGTAGAAAATATTCAGAACATAATATAGCAGTAAACAAATATTTGCTATGTAAAGATACAGTGGAGTAATGGCATCCTGAGGAGAGAATGAAGTCACACTCCCTCTTTGTCTGTCTCTGAGCTTCTCTGTTTGTTGTTTTGATAGCCGGTCCGTCCTCATGTACGTGTCAGTGCATGTAAGTGCCATGGTAAATTGGTATCTGACAAGTATGGGAACACTAATTTTTCTTAATATCGAGTACAGCTCATTTAAAAATATAAATATTGGGTATACAGTAAAAACGTTACACGATAAGAGACACATGTAACAGCCAAGTTATCACAGTTATTTTTGGGGCTAAATGATGGCAGACATGCATGAATCACATCTACCCAATAAAACAATGTCTGTGAAAGCCAGGTGGCTCCAGACCAACTGCTCCTGTAGAGCTACTTGTGCCTGACCCTGACAGTACAAGACTGTGCAGAACTTGTCCCAGGTGTGAATGCATAAAACTGTGTAAATGTGGTGTTGATGTTTGTAGAGTAGACCATGCATGCTTAGTTGACTTTCAATAAATTGTTGAACACACACACACACACTTTCTCTTTCTCTCTCTCTCTCTCTCTCTCTCTCTCTCTCTCTCTCTCTCTGTCACACACACACACACACACAAACACACAGAAACATGAAACATGTCACATTAAAAACAACCCTACATGGATATCTCCAAAGTCAGTCTTTTCAGTTGCTGTATCACTAGACACACATCCTTCTGATAATTGTCACAGTAATCATCTGTTCACTGGTCCTTTTTAAAACCTTGTGTAAAAGAACTTTGGCCATCTCTGAATCCTAAGAAAGGTTGCAGAGGAGTTCAGTCAGACTGACATAACAAGCAGTCACTGAGGATCATGACTGTCATTAAACCTTTATTTAACACATTTATGAAAGGTAGAAAATACTGCTGAAAAACATGCTGGTCTGTAAAGTTCTTACTCATGCTCCCAGGGTGAAAGTTCACTTTAGCAATCTAAAATAAAAAAAATGCATGCACCCACGGCACTGTGGAACACTAAATTAAAATTTCAAGCAAAAAGGCAAAAGCACAGACAAACTGTAGGAATCGGTGGAAACTGAGGTCACTAGCAAATAATCTATTTCAATTTGGCGTAGATATCTGCCAAACCCTCACTGCAAACCGACGTCAAATGTCATTGACATTTAATAGTTGTTGAGCATCCAAAACCCACAAAATATTATATGGTCAATACAAATAATTTAGATGCCATCTGTAGTTCTACTCATTGTGTGAGCTAAATGTCTCCATCATATGTTAAAAGGTTACAGCAGTGCACTACACTCTTTTAGCATTTCCTCACTTTGAAAACACACACAAAGCAAGGTGCAGAAGAGTTTCAATGAAAGTCCATCAAATCCTGCAGATCTTCTCCAGTATACAATGCCTTCTTCCCCATGTGTTTTATGCCATGTTACCTTCATTGGAATTGATTAAGTAAAGCGTGTTACTACACAAATTAGTGGAGAGGTGTTGTGCGGCTAGCTAATGTTTGCATTTGACAAAGATTTGTGTTGATGTGTTATAGAATAGAATGTCAGAGTTCATGCTTGTTTTGCAAAAATACAGAGACAAAGTATCGTTTTTCAGTATTTTTTGCTGTTATAGGTGTACTGTTTGAATGTTGGGCATTCACGCACATACACACAGGCATACTTTCCCCTAGGCCCAGGCTGTCGATGAAGTTGTGGGAATGGGGTCACACCTGCAGTGGCTGGCAGAGGTGATAAACGATGTTGCTTTAAACTTTGGAGACCATCATTTTTTGGGAGCTGCTGTTTACCCTCCATTGAAGTATAATGGGGGCCTTTGAAGGGTAGAGCGCCAGGGACAGAGGCTGCCCTCTGTCTGCTGTTTTGAAAAGAGGAGAGACTAGCCCTCGGTTAGCTAATGACACATTCTGCTTTGATTTGCCATAATAAGACAGAGCAGCCCTCTGACATTAGGACTGGCATTTCCTACTCTGGCTGCTTTGGAAAGCTTCTCACAGCTTTCACCGGTTGATTTAAATAAAATCACGTTTTTTTAAGATTTCCCGCTTGTGCTTCACAATAGGGTCACTTTTTTATGAGAAAAATCAAAACACAGACATAAAGAGTTTACATGTTATGTCAAAATAGGCTTAAAACAGTGAATGTAGACCTTTGTATAAAACCCCTCTCTGAGCTTTCTTCCTACGACACCAACATATATGTTAGCACATGTTACTTATACACTATAGAAGCTGGACAGCTCATGCTCTTTAGTCATTGCCTACCCGAGAACTCTTTGACAGTACTTGCTGAATCAGACACCAGAGCTGCCTTTTCTAGCTAGTTTGAAGAAGAAGTCATAGATCCTCTTACCACCTCTCTTATCAGATGAGGCCGCATATCTGGGTTCTCCTCCTTAGTTGTCTTTTTGGCCCGAAGCGATAAAGTGACGCGAGAATGACAGTCTAGACTGTCTGCAGCTGTCTCGGTATGAAGCATTCCAAAGTTTCACTAAAGAGCATTGTAACACACGCACACATACACACGCACACACACGCACACACACACACAAACACACAAACACACAAACACACACACACACACACACCCACATGAGCAAATGCACTCTGGAGAAAACACACATTCAAACACACCCATGCATATACATTCACAACCAGTTCACACACAGACACACACACACACACACACACAAATGCACTCACAATTATATGGGTATGCACACAGCCACATGCACAGAAACAACAGCCAATTGATGTCAATCCAAGCATGCAGTGCCTGTGTATTAGATCATGATTAGCCCGTACTCCCTGAAGCAAGCGGAACGTAGAACATCCAGATTTTTTCATTGGGGGATTTATGTGGTTAATGATACCAGAAACTTCTGTTGCAAATCTTTCTGTAATTCAACTTTTCAATTTCTACTCAATACATTTTGATTGTACTTTTCATGCAGATTTACGGTTATGAATACACAATTTAGGGGGGAGTGTAGTCAATGGATACAAAAGCCAAAATGCACTTACTGTGTTTCATGTGTAGATAACTAGAAAAATGAAAGTCCAACATGAATATGAATGCGTATACATTTTCATGAACTATTGGTTCTTTTAGTTAAAATCTACATTCCATGTATATGTGTGGAAATAACTGACCATTTGTTAAGACAGAAAAGCAGAGAAAAGGGCACAACACATGCTGTCTACTTTCACACACATCCACAAAATAACAAAATCACTTTCATTTGTAATCAACAATGAAACTTTTTTTTTTTCAATCAGAAAAAAAAACTTTTCTCATGCCCTCAGCTAAACAACCCTAGAGGGAAGTTACAACCATAACAAATGGGTTTAAATTACAAGCATGCAGCAAATCTCCTCACAGTACGGTGCATTGGGGTTGTCATTCATCACACCACCGCAGCATAACGTGGGACATCCACAACAATTACTTCTGTCATTAAACTCCCTGTATTGTTGTCGTTTTCTCCTGTGATAAGGGTGATTACCGGCCAAGCGAGGGCTAATCTTCTCCAATCTGCTCTGCGGTAGGAGGAAAAGCAAACCTCAGCTTGCCACTCAAGCCTGACCAAAGAAAAAGGCCTGTACAGCGGTGTTAGACTGTCCCCCTGTGGCTGCTAGGAGGAACTTTTGATCATTTGAACCTTTATGCTGTTACACTTAGGGCTGAATAAAGAGCCCTGCCTGGTACTCCTAAGCCATTTTAAAAGTCCTGTAGAAATAAAATAAAAATAAATAAACAAAACAATATTAGTGACACCATTTCATCTGAAGTGGTAAATAATGCAGAATCCTATTATCTCAGAGTGCTTTACCTTATTGGCTGTTTGCTAATCACAGAGAATGAAGACAAAGAGATGTTATTATTGTCCAAACTAATATTTTCTCCAGTTATAATAAGACATTCAGCTTTGATTAACTGCCACAGATTGACCACACATGCTATTTTGTTATATACATTTAAAGGATGACATTTGTGATATTTTCTTTTTTTCTATCAATAGATCAGATTAAAAAAGACAGAAAAATGTCTGTAAATAGTTTCCCACTTCCCCAGCCTGTTTATTGCCTATTCATGGCTACTGAAGACATAAATATATAATAGACAACCAATATATAGTTTCTTTTTAAGGCTAAATTATTTCCTGGGCACTTTAGTTTTTAACAAACATTACTCTAACAGTCTGAACAGTTTGTTGGGGAGTATCTTCAGATATGGATTAGTACATTTGATGCAGATAAAGTATTTATGACAGCAGGAAGTGTGGGGGGGTTTGACTCAAAATAAACTGCGCTGCATGTTCATGGTAATGAAGGGACATGTCACCCAGAGGAACAGTGTGGCTCACTGATGTGTTTTTAATCGGTTTTGGACAACAATGGAGCTCTATGGCGCAGAGGAGTGTTATATCAGGTTTGGGCAACACAGCACACAACAAGTGTTAACAGAATTTATTATTGGTTTAGGTCTTTTAATTGGTTGACAAAGAAAAATACAAAATATCCTTAAACCTGAACACAGGAAGAACACTGATGTTGCCCCACTTACCTTTGTGCATATTTGTTGCAACTTTCTTCCTCTTTTCAGTGATTGAAGATGACTCTTCTTTACTGATAGGTGAATCATTAAAGTCTGCTCAATTGTTTGATGTGTATAAAACAGGCATTGGGATTAAATTAAATTAAATTAAATAACACTGGTGTTTTGATGAATTTCTTATTATTGGCTTCTTCTCAAGTTTAGTTAACGTTGTTGCGGTACATCATTTGGGATTATAGCATCTGCAAATAGTCTTAAAGAGGATGTAAATATTTAGTAGCAGGACATATAATCTTTCCACTTCCATTGCAGTTCAGTCATGTACAGTAAATGGACACATGCTCTCATAAGCTCTTTTACTCTCTCAAGCTACATCATTCACATCCTCGTAAAAGCTGAGGCCCTTCATCACTTTACAGTACCCAGCGCTACCGTTAGCCCCAGGCTCTCACATCAAGGCCTACAGCCTTCCGCCCCACACTAGCTGTAAACCTGGCTCTGAATGTAAGAGGTAAGAGGGATGAGAGGGGTTATTGATGCGCTATAAACCCCATTGTCATATCGAGGGAGAAAGGAAACTAGGTGTGTGGCATGAGAGGAGGCACTCTGGCTGTCCATTCCAAGCAGGTGTGTCTCTTGTGAGGAAAACTGAGGAGAAACAGGAGATATTGACCATGAGCTTGTTTATTTTGTTTGCCCAAGAGCCCCGTAAACTGCACTGAATTAGATTTGCAATTTGGACAAGCTGGTGAATATTTCCCAAATGATTGAAAATGCTATTTCATTCATATCAACCACTAACCTTGTTCATGAGGAAATGTATCCATGAAAGCCCCATACACTATGCCATTCATTGATACATTCATTAAACCACGTTAATATCAGAGTGAAAGCTGTAGCAAATATCAATGTAGCCCTACAATATCTGCAAATGAAGATACACAATCCAGGAACACATTAGATTGAGACTTTGCCTCGTTGGCAATACAATATCACATGCTACAAGCTGCATGCAACCAAATCTATCCAAAATATTCCTATAAACCTGCACACTGATACCATGACTCCAGCGTCCAGCTACTGTATAAAGAGAAAATTGAGATTCAGACTTTTTTATGAGACCTGGCAGGCTGCCTTCCTCTCCTTCACCAGCTGTTGAGTCTTCTTGATCCAACAAAGGAGACCAATTCCTGTCTGCACACCATTTCCTTCTTCTCCTCAACCTGCTGCGGCACACATATATTTATATACACACATACTGTACACACAACTCATCCTGCAGTGGTATGCATACATATCTGTCATATATATGATATACGCACACACTCGTGCAATATACAAACCATACTCAGAAACAGAAACACACATTCCATGACCTTGCCTGCACGCACACACACACACACACACAGAACAGTCCTTAGGGCAATAATTTGTCATTTCGAGAGGAATTTTCAGTCATGCTCTTTATGCTGAGGGATCAGACTTAAGGCATTCCTCTGAAAATTTATGTCCAAACAGCTGTGGTCTCATCCGCCTCTGTTCGGACCTCGAAGACAACGCTGTCCCAGGAATTATGAGGGGGATCCAATCCATTACTCACATCCAGTGAGCTCTTGAGTGTGCATAGATGCATGTGTAAGCCATTTTCTCTGTTTCCTTGTATGTCCCTCACCATGTGTTACGGTGAGTGTTTTTTCTACTTTCAGTGTGCTTGCAGCTGCCTAACTCCCTCTGTGTGTGGGACTGTGTACATGTGCACGTGGGCTTGTGCGTTGAGGACTCAGAGATGGTTTCGCGCTCAGCTCTTTGATGGCTGAGCATTTATCCTGCGGCTTTATGCATCGGAAGCCCATGGTTTAAAGGAGAAAAGCCCTGATTTCACATTGCAGCCATATGGACTTCTTAAAGTGAGGTGCACACCAGAGGTAAACACCGGGCCACAGTAATAGATGAGGTCTTCAAATGGCGGAGTAGGAGTGACATCATCATAAAGCTGGTCTGCACATGGGAGAAAAAAGATGAATAATCTGTGATAAATCTGTGTTTTATTTTTTAAACTTTGTGCATCCATAAAAAAGTAATTGAAAATATTTACACACATCTCATCTGTACATCCGCACAATCACCAGTGCAACTTTTACTTGACTTTGAGAGAAAGGGTTTCCTCACATTGATTCTCTTAGCTTCTCCCTACATTTGAACCTGTAACCCTCCACGCCCAAGCTTGGATCTCTAAAATGATTTTGTGTTTTCATTCCTAGTAGTTCATTTAAGCATGACAGATGGAAGGCCAACCCTAACTCATTGAGTGAGCAATCTTTCTGTGCATTCAGTTTTTTTCTTCATCTCTGTAGATTAAACACACTGGCAGAAGGAGTAAGGTAATGTAAGGATGGAAACTCAATAAAGTGTGATGATGATGTGATGTGTTTAGCGAGGAGGGTTCAAGGCCCCGCTCTGTGCATGTTTTCAGCATGGCGTCATTTTCTTATACTGCCAAACCACACTGGGGTACAGTAGTGGGGGAGAGAGAAGTAGAGAGAAATGAAGACATTATGAAAGGTGCATTATTAGAGCTTTGTGTTCTTTCTAATGACGACATTGTCCAGGTACTGCTGCTTCCCTTTCTTTGACTAACTGTTGAGGATTTGAGAAATCCAAGAGTGAACGGGGGTCACTAAACTGCACTGAGGAGCAACACACCGCAGAAAGTCAACATGGATGGGTCACAATAATAGAAACAAGCCAACATAATCTTGCTAATGTGTCAGATTGATCTTAACTTTTTGCAAATTGTCTGCTTCTGAACAGTATCACCAAGACAAATCCCAATTACTGAACTTGACGTAGAAGTGATGCTGACTCTGAGAGAAGGAAATAAAGACAGTCACATCATTGTAAAGAGTGAGGAAAATATCAAAACTATGAAAAAAGAGGGTGTAATAATTTCAAGAATGTGCTTCCTAAAAGCTAGAAACCTGTAATTGATTGTTCAGATTTTTTCTATCAATATTGAACCCTTAAACCTGGCAGCCCAGTAAGTTACTTTTTAAAATAGAAATTACTTTATTTATTCAGCATATTTATTGTTAATCTCATTTCAGTGTAGAAACCATGAATAGTTAGTTATCTTGCTTGAAAAACAACTCAATAACAGAATCTAAAGAGTTAAAAACAAGAAGAAGAAAAAGATTCTAACCCAAGTTCCTGTCAGTCACCCTGGTGGTCTGAGCTTCAGTCTTACCTGCCGACTCTTACAGACAGTAATTTGTCCTGGCGCTGGGAGGTGAGGGCTAAATAAAAGGAAAACATTGTTATCGTTATTAATCAGCGGCTCTGTCAGCGGGGCCAAGGTGAATAGAAAGTGGCACAAATGACTGCATGGAATTCCTGGTGTGTCAGACAGAATAAAGCTGCAATGTTCGTCATGCACTCACTCTGAATTTCACCCACTTATTCAAAGCAAAGCTTGTTCCAGTGGGCCTTGTAATAAGTTGTCTTTCCCTCCGTAAAGGGTGATACACCTTGGGTTTGTAAATCATAAAACATCACTCAGATACAGGTTTAACTGCTATAAATAAGATGTACTCCCTATTATTAAATAAAGAAGTACAAAGAAAAAGGAGAAGCTGTCCAAATGTGAAAAATGAAACATGCAAGCTTCAAGTTATTTGCAACGTTTTTTTCCACATATAAGGTCTTCATCAAGCCAAAACTTACCATAATGTTTCACTTAACAACATTTAAGCCAACATGGAGTAGAAGTCCTAAAAGTATTCTGAAAATAAAATGTGGATTTTGAACATTTACAACAAACCCCCTCTGCTGAGATGATAGAAAGCTCCGGAACATTTGCTAAATGGACCTATTGACGAGATTGTTCTCTGGTGTTTGCAAGGTCAATCATTAACGTTGAATCTCTAAATGTTGAGGTCTTTTCTTTGTTTAACTACAGTGTTGTGTTGCAAAATCCCTGGAATTTTCAAATGAATTTCCATTTCTACACAGAAACATTAGCATGTCCTAAAAACATTGACTTCTTCCTGATTTGCTTAAGGAATGAATCAACACTTTGGTTTCCACTTCAAATGGGCAGAAAAACACTAAATGCTATAGAGAGGGATAGATTGAGACATATATATTTTTGGATTATTCCTGTGACCCGATTCCCTGAATGTATCTGGTGGAAAGTTCTTTGATGTTCTAGATGTTTTAGCATGTGCTGTGAATAAAGCACTCAAATGGCAATAATTGCTTGTGAAGCCCATCTGTTTACAGCATCTACTTACTGACAACATAACCTCAAATTACGTGATTTTCCCATGATGTGTTGAACTCATTTGGTAGTCCAAGCAGGTTAATGCAGTCTCTCTGCAGCACACTTCATCCTTTTTAGACTGAAAAGGCTGCTTCATCTTTCCTGGGGAGTTAATTTGGTCTGATGCCTTCCACTCCATATATAATATAAACTTCCTCACCACAAGCTGTTCACAAACAGCATAAATAAACATCTACGGGACAAAGCAGGGTTTGGACCATGTTAGGGCGCACAACTTCAACATGAGAGTTTGTTTGTTCAAATTTGCTCGCACAGTGACCTAACTCCTTTATACTGAGCACATGTGGGGAGAAGGGCATGGGAAGGCGAACAATACGGAGGGGGGGGGGGATGGAAAAATCCAAATTTTTCCAATATGCAGACGGGGCTGTTCATCAAGAAAGGTTTGACACGTGTCTTTGAACAGTAAGAAACAACTTGGTGGAAAAAGTAAAAGGATGGAGTAGGGTGGTTTTGGCTAAACAAATGTCATTTTTGGACGCTTGCTGAAGGGAGGATGAGAAAAAAGCAAGATGATGAAAGAGTGAAAAGACACATTCCTGGGAGTCTAACTCACTGCCTCTCTGTTTCCTGGGCTTGATTAGAGGGATGCAGTAAGTTGCGGGTACATTAAGATTAAGATCTCAGCTGTCCAAAGGGAATTACAAAAAGGAAGCTACATGGATGTCTTTATCAAATGTGACATTGGTTTTTATAAAAGGAAGTCTCATTACAGCCTACGCTTACACTGTGCAGCCATGCAGCTACAGCACCGTCTGTGATGGTAACCGAGGCCATTTTGTAATAACTAGGTCACAGGTTTCACCCACACCAGGGCCGAGCTAAATGACTACCATGAATTAGGTAATGCTCTGCTAATTTGTTCATAAAGGCAACCTCTATCATATCTACCTATCAAAGGGTTGGACACACTTTTTCATTCATTTGAATAATAAAGTGTGTCTTAACTTTTGATTAGTAACATAATATTTAGCAATATTTTATCTATTTATTCTCTATATGTCTTATAGTTCATGTCACAACAGCTCTACAAGTAAAATAAAGACATGAGCTTTTATTTTTAAAAATATTTGCTAATTTTATATGTAATATCAAACATGCAGCCATGAAAGAAAAAGTTAAATATAGAAATATTTTTAACTGAAGACTGTCAAGAAACACATACGGCACTAAACAAACAATAACATGCCGACTGGATGCTGAGACACTAATCACAGGTAATTAGTTTACACTAGGTGGAGCATTGCCACCGGAAATGCATGAAGGGTAATTAACAGCCAGAGGTACACAGGTGTAAGGGGAAAGCAAACAGCTTTTTACCTTGTCAGCGGTATTGTTTGATTAGGGTTTAACTGGAAGGCTGAGTGAAACTTACCTGAAAGAAAATGCACAACTAAAATATACCAGTGCTATGGTGAGCATGCCACCATTAAATAAATAGGTCACCACACTCAAAGATATTTAATGGATTGGACATTGGTTTATTGGCAGCAGAGAGCACACAACCATACAAGTTCTCCCTTTCTTGCAACGCATTGGCTGTAATGTTTGTAGGTTTGATTAAAAGCCTCTACATTAAACTTGGGAAGATAAGTTAATAGAATGTAAACAGCTCCACCTCATCACAGAACCAGAATAGCCTTGCTCTTAAGAAAATTAGGTTAGTACAAGTAGCATAATTTGGCCTCACCAACAGGTTGTTACTAATAAAACTAAAGATGGCTCTGGTGTATCCATGTGACCCAGCGAGCCATGAGTGTGACCGTGTGTCAGCATGCACAAAACCAGGAACCTTAAACTGAACCAGCCAAATAGAATTCAGTAATCAGTCATTTCATTATTTACATCTGTGCTTTTCCTACTGTGACATGTCAAAATGTGAACAAGGTCTACTGGAGCAAGTTGGAAGCTTGCATGAGAACTGTTTTATATAAAAATCCAATTTGGTATAATATGTACTGCTATAACAACCAAATTCCCCCACTGGGGATGCATAAATGTGTATTTTTTTTTCACATATGTTTTGGTGAGTATTTTTATACAGTAGTCAATCCTAAAAGCAATACATCGCAAAAAAAGGTTTTTATAAATTTTGACACATTGCACATCTGTAAAAACACCTCAAAACGACATGATTCATAGAATCACTTTTAAAAATACAGAAAAATTCTCATTTATTGGAAAGAAGGAATCAAACATTCCTTAATGACATATTTCAATTACTGGATGGACCAGGATTTTACTCACTTTTCTTAATGAAATAAGACTTTTTCAAGGTTATAGAATCCTGAGGAAGATTTACAACTCAATGGTGAAGTAACATTACAAAAGTATTACAGACTCAAGTCTATTAAATTCTGGAGCAACAGAATGTTCAGAAAAACCTGGGATTGTGGATCGTAGACAGCAATCAGTCTTGTGTTTTGGTACATCCAGCAACATGAATGCTGCAATCTGACTGGTGAGAAAACCAGATAAACACCAATGTGTATTTTGTCGTATGTGTCATGTTGCCTTGTTTGATGCCCGTAACACAACTTAAGAAGCTGCCTTGTGAACAAAAAGTGTTTGTTATCCCTAAAGAGGTACAAAATGCATTGGGACCAGACCATACAGCTGCTCCTCTACTTCAGCTCTGCTTTGGACGCTTTGACTGTGGGGTGTCAGATTTTGTGTCTGCTGCATTCTTTGATGCTGCTTTTTTTCTAGAATCTTTTTCGTCGGCATTGTACAGAGCATTCCTGACAAAGCGTGCAGCAGCCCCCTTATCCAGACGGGCAGCTTTCTTCCTGTCTGTAATCTCCTTCACTTTGTTCATGTACGTCCTTATTCGCTCCTGAAAAACAGAACGGTTACAGAAAAATAAGAAAATGCAAATAAAGAAAGCCAAACGTCAAAGACAGTGCAGAGAAAACATACATACCAATTCCTGTTTGATTCCATGTTCTCTGGGATTTACACCTTGTGTAACCAAGTACACTGTAATCAAGATCAAAAGTAAGTATACACAAGTATGTCCAGAAAAATAATACTGATACAATCTGATTCAAAGCCAAGACAACTTCCAGAAAATGACAAAACCTATATAAACAAAACTACTTGTATATTTGTATCTCACAATTACTGTAATTTCCTCTCAAAATATTTGCCAAGAAAGATGTGCAATCATTGAAACCCAATCATGCTTTTTCATTGTTGTGTGTGTGAATGTATAAGTGGACAACTATGTGGTGGTACACAAACAAATAGTAGCAGGAGGCCATAATGTCATTCCAACTTGTTCACCGTGTTTCAGAAATCCTTTGGTTGGCAATATGATCCAAATAAAATGGAATTTGGTGAAATTTGGTGCATTTGCAGAGACAAATAAACATGTTTGTGCCCAAATAGAAGCAGTGTACGCAGCTTTTTAGTTTACTTGTATACCGGAGACACATGTATGAGGCGTCAGGGAAACCCCCCAGGTATTAACGGTATTGTAAGTTTTGTATACTACTACTACCTACCATAAATTTATATTCCCCCAATGTACAAAGTAATCCAGAAAAGTAAATCCAGAAAATACTTACTCCAGAATAATGAATTAAGAGTGTAGGCAGACATCAGATCCAGCTTGGCTTGATCCAAAGGGTCCAGCTGTCAATAAATCAGGTTTAGTTTAATTAGCACCAGATGTATACACATAAAAGTCCTTTACTTGCACAAATGTAAATCGCCACAGTAAATAACAATCAAAATAGACTGCTTGGTACACCAAAGCATTATATTTTATAACATTATTGCATGTCTATCATGTAAAATGTTATTCATCAAAGTAACTGGTAATCATTAGCCTCAGTATAGGTGTGAATGGAAAGCTCCAACCCACTGCAAGCCTCGACAGGCTGTATATGAGATATGGATGGAGCACAATATTTCCCAGTGATGTTTGGTACAATGGAAGAACTTTGTCTCACAGATGCAAGTTACTTTGATACGGTTCAAATGTGTTTTTAACACATCAAAACATCTAAATATGTTTGGATTGGTTGGTTTTGTTGCCAATCTGATAATCCGTCTGTGACGAAGGCTTTCTTTACAAGTGACATTTTAACTCTTCATAGAAGAAAATGAAACGGGTGTACCTAATAGCAACGAGTGCTGACAAGTGACAATGACAGCTGTAAAAAATAAAATAAAATAAAATAAAATGGTCTTCAGCCTACCTTTTGGAGCAGGTCATTCCTCGGCATCGACATCAACTTCTCCAACATGGTTTTGACAGAAGAAACTGAGGAGTCGAAACATCTGAGCTGTTCGTCTATCTCGTGAGGGTAGTCTTCGGTTCTGCTGTCCGCTGCCATTTTCCTGTAAAATAATTATATTCATACAATGTTGTGAAGCTTTTCTGTAATATGATTGTTTCATTAGACAGTAACGTTAGCTACATAATAGCAAAAAAGCTCTCATTCAAAGTTGTAACGCCAACGTTAGCTAGCTAGTAAGATAGCTTGCACATGCTGCTAACAGGAGAACGTTTAGCTACACGAACTTAAATAAAATGGCATATCATATATGTTAAGCAACATTTATAACTGTGTTGACAGAAATACAAGATAACTGAAAACGGAATTGGACCATATTTAACGTTAGCTAACTATTTCTTCGATTAACGTTACCCTTTAAGCACGCAACCACACGCTTTAGCCAACAGGTAGTGACGTTTAAAAACAACTTCTCGTCTTCTTCTGTAGCGTTAGCTGCCTACTCTACTGCCGTCTGCCGTTTGGAAGACCACATTAGATACCACTAAACTACAGATTTCACAGATAACACTAAGATTATAAACTAGCAACAGGTGGTTGATTTAAGTGTTTTTTTATTAGTCACCAAGCGGAATGACTGCGCCTTTTCGTCAGAGAAAACGAGTCTAAACTAATTTATCTGAAGGCAGCAGGTGTGTATGGTACCATGGTAACCTGGGGCGTCATTGCGGTAAAAGAAGCTGAGTGTGCTATACATGCATGGCAACAGTTTAAGTGCGTTTAGGACTTGGATTGAACACACCGTTGTAGCTAAACACAAGTAAACCATCCGTGAAAGAGCCTTCAGACATGGACAACTGTGATTTGGAGAAGCTTTCAGTCTCTGGTGGGACGCTCCATCCAGCCTTCTCACCACAAGTTAAAGACTACAAAGTGACAGTGGAGAGCAACGTCAACAAAGTGATTCTGGACCTGAATACTAGTGACTGCGGGGCGTCATACAGTATTGTGAGTAGCGTAACGTCTTACAAGTTGTGTGCACGTTTTCTCTTTTTAATCTAGTAAAACTAAACCTATAATGTAACCTCGTTTTTTTTTTATATTTCAGCTCTTTGGTGACGGTTCCAGCACCATTATACTGAATGTTGGGTTAAACCGAGTAGAAGTGGAAGTGGTAGCTGAGGATGGCACCATGAAGAAATACTGCGTGGAAATCACCAGGCTGTCTGCAAAGATTGCAGAACTCAGTAATCTGGCTTTGGAAGGAGATATTCCACTTCAACCTGCATTTTGCACCAAAATTTATGAATATAACAGTGAGTACTTACTCCATGTGACACTATGACACAATAGGCGGTCTATGTGTTACTGTAAGGCAGTTATATTAAGGTAACAGTATGTAATTGGGACATTATTCAATGTTTTAATTAACAAAGAAATAAATACATATTTATTTGCAAGAAAAACTGATTTGGAAAAACTTAAATCACTAATTGTGTGTTGTGAATATATGAATTGATGGAAATTTACTTGCCTAAATATTAAAATATGGTAGAATATCAGACTTTATATAAAGATTAGTATACTGTATAGCCTATGTTTAGTCGTTATAGGAGTGTATACTGTATATTTTCTTTGTTATGATTATCGGTTGGTCAAATTTCCAAAAAACAATCCATTTTTGTATGGGTTTTTGATCTCTGTCACTCCCACTGTAAACTCCTTTTCTGCAGGTATTGTCCCCTTTCATTGTAATGCTGTGACCCTGCTTCCCAATGTGCCAGACAAAAACATCAAAGTTACAGTGAATCGAGAGGACAGCTCACAACCAGTCCCTCTGAATTTTGGAGACACTGTGGTGGAGATCTCAGTCTGTTCAGCAGATGGCAGTAATTCACAGGTGGATGAGCCATAAGAGGAGGACGATTTTTGTGTTTCATCACACTAAATTGTTGACATTATATTTCAAAACATCTTCCTATGCAGCGTACCTTATCCTTACCTAATAGCCTACCTGTTAACCTGTAGTAGTCTGACATTTTAAAGCTTCACACACAGTTAGTAGTGCCATGTTCCTAAATAATAGTATATAAGTCAGCTTTCAAGAGTAGAGTTTGTTTGGATAATTTTAGGTTTCATAATGCTTTGCTATTTCAAAGACTCTAAACGTCCCTCTGGCTCTGTCAGGTGTACACAGTGTTGGTGACTCGAGAGTTAATCCCCATGGCTGTGACCTTCACTGATGAGAAGCAGCGGCTGGACTATGAATGTCCCGTATCTCTGACTGCTTTATATAGACCCATATCTATCAACCACAGGTGAGACCTGAATAGGAACACACTTAATATGAGAAAATGTTACTCTTTTATCACATGTTCATAATATAATTTAGCATTGTTTTTTTTCTACCGTTCATAGAAAAATAAATTAAAGTAAATGACAATCAGTATCGGATGCACAATCCCAATAGTCATTGCTCATACCCTAATATATAATAGTCATAATTTAGGGCATCAATTGCTATTTTGTTACACTTGTGGTTAATTGGAGCCTTTTAAGTTTATGGTTTATGGTGCATTACATCAGTAGCTTAGACTATGTTCATACTACCTTCTATATTGGTTTAACAAAGGCCGCCAAGATCTAACTGGTTCCCTGTTGATTTGCAGTGAGCCAAAGCACATCTTCTCAAGGCCTTATATCGAGATGCTGGCACGAAGATCAAAAGTCGACCCACTTAGTGGTTGTCCTTTGGGAGACGACTGGAAGGTTGTTGAACTGGACCTTGACAGACAGATGTCGGCTGCTCGGGTCAAGTGTTTCTTTACTTACAGAGGTAAAGTTTGGAGTCTTAGCTTCTCAAAGAGATGTGTCTAAAGCACAGCTGCAGTTGAGGTGCTTATTGGTCAAGTTAAAAGTAAGTGGGTAGAATAGTAGAACCACTATTATTTTTTGGGAAAAAGTAAGTGGTGTAGAAGGAATGATAGATAGGTAATAGCTTGCTAACCTCCCAGGAGCATGCATTCAGTCACATTGATCAAAGAATAAAAGATAAGTTATTCCATTTCATGGTTCCTCTCAGACCTCTACCTTTCTTGCCATTAATGTTGTTACACAGTCAACCTACACTCAGAGTAACTGAGTCTTTGACAGTTATTTCTACTGATATCTTATATAACTACATTGTTAATGTGCTAGGTATACACTCTGCCTTACTTCTCAACAGTCCTGATTATACTCCCTGTACTATCATGTAACATGATGTCACTGTACACCAACTATCATGTTACTGTAATGAGGGGGTATTATTACTTAATTAAGACCTAGTCTATCTAGATGTTGTAGGCTGCATTTTGTTTCAGCCCTCCTTTGAGCCCTGCTTAGTCAGAGAAGTATTTCTGGACAACAAAGATCTCTCTCTAATTGATTTTTGTTTCTTGCAGAGGTTATTTCTGGGGAATTAAAAAAGTGCACACCCAAACAACATGTAATAGACATGTTTACAACAGTAGTTAAATACTTTTGTATAAAAAAAAATTTGAAAGAATTTGAAAAGTAATTCTGCAGAGTTGTAAATTAAACTGAACTCATTTTGTAGGAAAAAATAAATAAATAAAAAAGACAACCACTAGTCACAAATGTGTCATTTAAGTGGTCTTTTCGGTACGCTACTATTCACTCCTAGTATGTGATACATTGTGTCTTTGATGTGTGTGTTTTTTTAAACAAAGGATGTGACAGTGTGATGGAACTGTCTGAGCTGGGATCACACTCTCTGGACTGTCCACACAAACCCACAGGGGACCTGGATGCAAAGGTCAGAATGAAAGATTAAACAGAGCTCTGCATTGCCAGAATCACTGCTATCGACCTTGACTCTGCTCATACTTTATTTACAAGTCAGCCTTCACAGCGACTAAGTGCTGGTTTAACTTCAACAGTAAAAGGATCTTGTGTTTGTTTGTGTGGGGCTGACACAGTTAGTGAGTGTATAAAGGTTCTTTGAGGATGGGGTGCAGACGTGTGTCATGTTATTGTACCTTAACTAACAATAAAGAAACCATGTTTATCATAGTAAATAGATTCACCGGGTCAATCCATTTGAAAGCTTTGATCTTTTATTGATTCAATGTTATCCACACATCTCTCTTGTGC
The DNA here is from genome assembly GCA_026937815.1 of Etheostoma perlongum. Lineage (NCBI taxonomy): Eukaryota > Metazoa > Chordata > Actinopteri > Perciformes > Percidae > Etheostoma > Etheostoma perlongum. The sequence continues at coordinate 24,664,685 of CM049387.1, read as the reverse complement.
TCATGTTCATTTTCAGGATGTGACTGAGACTGATTGGTATAAGCAGCACTTTGCATCATCCAGTCATTTGGAGATAGAGACTAAACACAGTTTGGAGGTAATACATGTATTTTACTTTGCATAATCAGTGTACACATCTGAAATTAAACTGCATTGGACACACCACCTAAGACCCCCATAGGTAGACTCACCATTCATTTAACATAAAGATGATTTTTTTAAGGGTTACTCAGCTTTATTTTCCCCTACATTTAACAACTTATTCTCATCTTGCACAATAGAAATAAAAAAAAAACCTTTGCCTTAGTCATTCTGGTTCTGTTATATACTCACATATGTCATTGTGTTCCATATTGACACATAGTACAGAAAACCATCTTGTGGTAAATAAAGGTGGGGGAACTTTGACTTTTATTGATCAAATTAAAATCAACATCATTTCTCCTCTTACAAATTCACATCCTTATATAACTTATGTAATAGCACTTACCAATATGAGGTAATCTTTTACTTCGCTGCTTGGCCTGCTGCAGTGCATGGGTGGATGATTGTTATCTCTGTCTAATGCAGGTGCGTAACTGGGAGAAAAGACTACAAATGGCAGTGGGAGAAGACAATGTGGATAAACTGTGTGCCTTGGCCCAGGATAACACAAAACTCTACCGGCAACGCCTGCCAAAGCCAAGTAAGTAAAACTTTCCAAACCAAGAGTGAAGGATCAGAAATGAAGGGAAGTCAAGTAATCTATCAAAGTATATTGGCAACTATTATCAATTGTAGCAGTGATAGACCTTATTTCCTCCCACTAAACTACCAGACATACCCCCCTGACTCCAACAACCTTCTACCCTTTTATACACTACACTTTTTTACTTAAATATATAAATAAATCACAATGCAACATGAACGAAATAACAATTTGTTTTATTTTTAATTTTCAGAGGGGTATACATATCAATATATGTACAGTATATACAAATTCTCTGCATATATATCACATTGTTGTTCTTTTTACATATAAAATGCAGGTTAAACTGTCTAAATGACCAGACTCTTTCACAGAGATTATTTTGTATTGTAGTTAAATAACAACACAGGCTGGTGAGTTTATGCATCCCTGGCCAGTGGACAGAAGAGGGATTTTCCTTCCCCTGCCTTGGCAAAGCAGCTCAGCTCAGCAACACATGAAAATGGGCTAGCTAGTGGCTGCATCTGAAGCCTCCTCCTCTCCTCCTCTATCTGACATGCCAGGCACTCAAGTTACTGCTCATTGTTTCTCAGTTAATTATGCCTTGCTAATTGTTTAATGACCCTGAGAAGTGACCTTCGAGACTGATCTCTGGGGGACTGAATGAAAGTCAGTGGAACAGAACAGAGATGTAACACCAGAGAGAGCGAAAGAGAGAGAGAGCTAATCTTTAGTCTGACTTCTTGTGTTGTGAACACAACGATCATGTTGTTACACGTGTAGATATTATCAAGGCTGGGAATTTTAAAACTTTTACATTTTTAATATTAAGAAATACAGTATATACTGCATATAATATATGATGGTAACACTAGGTGCATGCTATGTGCATAGGCCCACAGAACATTTTCATTAGATGAGTGGACTTTAAAAAAAATCTAATATACCAGTATGTTAGTTACATAAGTCTTTTAAAGGATTGGCAAAAGTGAATTTGAGCAGCAGGCAGCAGCTGCAGAATTGGTTAGTATGGGATATATTTTTGCAATAGTCTCTGGAATTTAAAAGCAGTGACACACAATACTATATGATACAATATACTTTATTGCATGTAACACCCACATTAAAACACCATGAAACTATTCACAATCTCTACAGCCTCAAGTAGCATTGTTTGACAGAGGAAGGAACAAATTAGTTTTTAAAGCAGTTAAGTTTACAGCAAGGGGTAGTTTAAAAAACTAATATTGCAAAACTGGAAAAACATGGAAGCACCCTTAATAGAGAATTGGAAGGCCCTAATAAAGTACTATCTGTGTATTGAAAGATAAATGTCAGAGGACAAAAATAAAAATAAACAATTTGATAGCCAATGGAGCCAAATTTCTAATGTCCTCTAGAGCATGTCTTTAGAACCCCCTTTATTATTTTATTTTTATTTATTTTATTTGTTGTTGTTGTTGTTGTTGTGGTGGTGGTCTTGTGTGTGTTTGTGTGTGTGTGTGTGTGTGGGACTGTCTTGAGCAATGGGCGGGGTAGGCGGGTAAATGGGGACCGGGGTGGGAGAGGTGGGCAGATGGTAGGGTGGATTGGGGGAAGGGAGGTGGTTTGGTAGGGGTGGGTCGATATAATCAATAAAGGTATTGAGGGAAGCATAGTATGTAAAAATAGAGATGAGATTCTGACAAAACTCTGATTTTGATTAAATTCTGAATTTTTTGTTTTGTTTTCTTTCTTTGTTGTGCTTGGCCTTTATTTGATGTACTTGCTGGTACCTAATCATGATGACCCACAGAAATAAAAAGAAAAAAAAAAAAAAAAAGGAAACAGTGAGATGGATACCCTTTTATTTTTTTATTATGTAAAGTCAATCTAAACCCAAACCTGGTTTTACCTGTAGTACAATGCAGGTACTGAGGTCACTATGAAATGTTATTTTTCAGCTCTATTTTAATGCAAATTATCTCCAAAATATATGCAAATACTCTGTGGTCTTGTTGTCTGCTGTGTGCATACTATATAGCACAGTGTGTGTTTCTCACATTTCCACAGGGGATGTGTTGCAGTATGAGGACGGCCAGTCTCCTCTGCATAGCCTGGAGCAGGCTGCTGTTCACTATGCATCAGCAATCAGACTCAGCTCCAGAGACGCCAGACTCCACTTCCTGCTGGGTCTCGTTCTGGAGGAGCAGCACTACGCTACAGAGATGTACGGCCTCCAGAGGAAGGTAGTGGAGGAGGAGCAGTGTAGAATGTGGCAACTGCTGCAAACCCAACAAAGTACTAATCTTGGTCATAATACTGACTCAAACATGCCCTTCACTAAGACTGTGTGGATGTATGAGAGAGAGAAAGAGAGCATTGGATGGTTTAATGAGTTAATCCTACACCCGCAGTAATGCTACTTTAACAGTAGGAGAAGACTGTTAGAAACCAAACAAACATGATCGACTTGAAGTGATAGCGAGGTGCTGTAATTAACATTTCCTGGATAATCTGTTTAACTGGACTCCAAGGAAACTTAAAATTAAGTCTTTGATTTATCTTTTGAAAGTTTACAGCAGTCAGCATTTGACTATGTAGGTACAACTATTTCAGGTTAGTATTAACATGACATACAGTTCAACGAAATGTCCTGGGGGAAAGCCAGCTCTTTCAGTAATGAATTGTGAGGTTTTGCTCAGATGACTAGCTGTAGCAAAACATGCATATTTTAATAGCTTCTTGATACCATTTTATTAAAAGACATTTTTTTATTAATATTCTTTTAAGCACTGAAAATGCTATACACATTGACACCTGGCAGGTACAAGGTACAATATATCCCCTAGTCTGACTGAAATGGTGGTAATGCACCAACCTCAAGGGCTTTCCCACCCACATTTGGCCAGCTACTCTTTTCCATATCCTACCCACGCAAACACACCTGTAATGCCCTGACAATATCTATTCATATAACATTGAGGTCTAGGGAGTTATACATCTGACAAAGCTTAAAGGAAATATAGAATTGTATTACTTGTGCATGTGCTCTTTCGTTTTAACAGCTCAACACTCTACCTTTCATTTTGGAATGTTGATAATGAATTAAATTGTTGGTGAAAATGGTTCTTTCATTTGAGAGCAGTGAATTGTGCAGCTGAAAGCAACTAACCCCTCGAAAAAAGTTTAATTTGTTTCTTTTTCAGGTTGACAGAGACAGAGATGAATTAAGCGATGCCAAAGCAACAGCGCGTCAGGATGACATCTTGGCTGTGTGCAAGCTCCATGGTTTCCTCGGCACGCCCACGGTGGAGAACCAGCTGCAGGCCTTGGATAAAGAGTACCAGCAGCTCAAAGAACAGGGACAGTCCAGCAGAGGAGACTACGTTCAGACACTCTACATCTGGCTCTCCAAGAAATCTGGCAAGGTAACTGTGCCATAAAATGTTTCTAAGTTTACTTCACTTGCTCTAATTAGGAGCACCATTGGCATACCTAAAAATAGATCTAGATAGATAGAGAGATAGAGAGATAGATAGATGAGCAGCTCTGCTCTCTCGCTAATTATTTTGCAAATTGAGTGGATTTTTAGAAAGCAGATTATTATTGCTAGATGCAGAAAATTTAACACTAGAAAGTGTCAAAGGTTACGGATACTTAAGTTATGGATTTTAATGTTGCTTGTTGTGCAATGTAAGAGACTGCCATGACACATACTTAACAGCATCCATTAAAAAGTTACTCATTAATATATGGCAGATGAAATTGCACTCCCTCCCCTGTTGTTGCAGGATAGCGGTGCAGCCGTGCGGGATGAAGAGAGCTGTGTCCACCGGGCCCTGATGAAGTACCTGGATGCCTGGTCTCTGAGTCCTGACAGCTGGGAGTACAGCCTCCACATAGGAAGGGTTCTGCTGCTGCAGGGGAGGAGCAGGGAAGCCCTGCAGCACCTCCAGAGCGGCCTGGCACTGTGCCCGCTACACCCTGCTCTCAGGTCAGGTCATTTTTTGGTAGGAGAAGCAGAATGTTTATTGTGTCAGTAGCTGTAATAGTAAAAATAATGGCCATCATTAAGTCATTAACTCCTACATGACAAATGATCATGTAGGGAAATTGTGTATTTACACAAGGCAAAGCAAGTTTTGTCTTCACCGCGTTTCCTGTGTTGTGTTCATTTTCTCAGATTCTTCACAGGGCTGGCTCTGTTGCAGCAGGAGCAGAAAACCTCTGAAGACACGAAAAAGGAGGCTGCTCTGTTCTTACAACAGGGACTGGAGCACTTTGTCAGCCTGCGCTGTAGCAAAAGGTTGACGTGTGTGTGTGTGTGTGTGTGTGTGTGTGTGTGTGTGTGTGGTGGAGGTGGATGTATTCATTAAGAGAGGGAGAGAGTGTCAGTATCAGTAATGTACCAGGATGTTCTGTTTAAGCCTGCAGGAGGGAGAAGAGGATAGTGAAAAAACCCGTCAAAGTCAGTATAGATTTGGGTTTTCCACTAACCACCTTCTTTGTAAGTTAGTGGAGAACATTTTATAAAAATTCAGAGATCTGATTCCTTACTAGTTGAGAAATTAGCTGGTTACATTCTGGGATTTACAATCAAGGAGCTCCTGCCTTGGATGAATCTGTTTTGCTTGTATCTGTAAGTTGATCATGGTCATCACAGATGCTTTTTCTGTGCTGTTATTTTTTATCATGTTTTTGTCTAAAGCTGGATGGAGCAGGATCCATCAGCCCCTCTGTCCAGTATCAGTACACAGTTCCTGCGAGGCCTTCTCACTCTGGGCCAACTGCAACAGAGAAACACACTGTCTGAGAAGGCCTTGAGTGCAGAGGAGGTCTATCACATGTATGTTACAAACCAGTAGTTACCGATACAGATATTACCTTTTTACCCAGTGTTTGAGCCAGTTTAATAAGTGCATGAAAACCCTGTGTCTGCTTGTCTCTGTGCTGTACTGCTTCAGTGTAGCAGTGCTGACTGCCCAGAGTGTGAGTCAGTGTGTGTGTCGTGGTGAGATAATGGGGCAACTGGAGTGGGTGCTCCTGGATGCTCAATTTGCCCTGCTGCAGAGGCTGATCGAGCAGGGTGAGCACCAGGCCAAGGTGGGCATCGAGAGGCAGTCCCTGGTGGCAAAGAGATGCCAGGCCCTCACAGCTCTCATACGCCTAACCTCTATTGCACCCTGTCAGGAGCTGCTGGACATGCAGGAGAGGGTAAGAGCTTTCAGTTAGGCAAGGAAAATTGGTTTACTGGTTTGGTAGCTAGTACATTTATTGACTCTGTCATGTCCTAGTGTGACAGAGACATCTCACTTGTACAGTACCTTCTGCCTACCTCCCCTGCACTGTGTACAGGCATGCCAGCTGGCAGTGGTGACCACACCGCGGGACAGCCATGCCCTGTGTCTCTTGGGTCTGGCGCAGCTGGCTCAATATGACAACAACCCAAATTCCGACAGGTCAGAGGAAGCCATAACAGATGCCTGCCTTAGCTTCCAGGCCAGCATTGAGCTGGAGCACAAGACTCAGAGCGGAGAGCCACTTAAACAGCTGAGCAGTGAGTCTGCACAGTGGACATACTGTCTGTGATTTTCACTTACAATCACAGCTGGCTAGCAGAGAATTACATAGAAATGGGCCTTATCTTACATGTATGTGAAAATTGAATGCAGGGCCCTTATGGCAAATCTGGCTATATATAATATGGCTACCTGAGATACTTCCCAATTGATACATGTAATACATTTACAACAACAGTTATGATAGAGATGAACTCCACAGCCACATTATCCATCCCCTGTTTGTTTAGAACAAAAGTGGTGGCAGGACCGGCAGGAAGCTGAAAACAAGAAAGCTGCCAAGCAGTCCATCACACAGCCGGTGGGAGTGAAGGGGCCCTCTGACGCTGGTTTGGCCAAAAGAGGAGCTATGCGGGGCAGGGGAGGACCTCAAGGACGGATGGCAGCAGCTGTAACCAAAGCTCCTGCTCCTACCCCCCCAGCCCCCATCAGGGGAGGGAAAGCTGCACAGCTTCCAGCCAAAACCCCTGCAGCCAGGTGAGTCATGCTGGCTGCAAGTGTTTGGCCATTTGGCCGAACTGTTATGTGGTTGTCTGTGGATTGTTTGTTCACATTTATTTATTCATGGATGATTTCCTGTGGATGCTTACTTTTTGCAGTTCTATCCTGCTTGATATTCATGTTACCTTCCCTGGAACACGTTTTCAGTTTTAATCCTTGTAGGTGCTCTATGAAGTGTGAATTATGTGAATTAAGGAAGCATTAACAGGTCTTGAGTTTGAGGGCCACACTTAAATATGTAAAAAATAGAAGTCCCTACTGTACATTTAGTAGTACTGTATGTGTATTCCGTTACAGAGCAGAATGTTCTCTTTTATAGGGGAAGAGCTGGAGCAGCAGCAAAGCCAGATAGATTGGTTAAACTTACCAACAATGATACACAGTCCCAGCTCCCTGCCAACAAGTCTAAACAGGGCTGTTGCCCCGACACTGCTGAGACAGCAGAGGGTAAGGCATGACAAAGGCATTGACAGTGACATTCATAAATCTTTCTTCCCCAAGGTCTTAGATTTTCATGATTCGGGGGAAGAAAATGTCATATATGGTGATTTACTATATATCACCATGTATTTATTGCCCAATTTAAATGCTAACTGTTCAAATGTAGATGATGTGTCACATTGCATTATCACACCTAACACTTTCTCAGGTGCAGTAACTTTTCTTTACACCTTTTTTGCAAGAACATGTAAACATTAAAGGGGCGCTATATAGTTTGGGCAATTTCTTTGCTGTTTTCTCTTTTTGCCCACAGGTTTTTCTATAGAGCTCCCCCTACAGCTTCGGAATAGATATTTGGCAGCTCCTGTGTTTACTTGTGTCCGACTCCTCCCTCAGTCAGTCTGCCATTTCCTCTTTCTCTGTTCCTCCAAAAATGCTTACCTAGCTTTCTGCTTCTTTTTTGCTGACTCAGCCATGACAATAGTGTGGAAAACTCCATTGCTACCTTGTTAGCCAGTTCCTGAATGGGCGTATGCGTGCAGTGCCGTGAAGCAATTTGTTACATTGCGAGACCTGATATCACGCGATACTTCCTGACCCTGAGGCCAAAAGTTACAAAAGTGGATTTCTGCTCACAGGTGCCAGGGGAAGGCCAGATGACCACCATTCAACTCTAAATAAGTCACATAACCATTCCAATGACTCCAAAACAGTTCAGTTAAGATAAATTAAAGATAAAAAAACAAACAGCATAGTCCCCCTTTAAACAGGTCAAGTATAAAATACAAAGTATTTCTGTTTCACTTTGAACAACAATTGTATCATTGTAAAACCATAAATGTGACCAACAGCAGTCACTTTTAGCCTCTTTATCTTCCCAGTATTCTCAAAGGAGTAAGTTACACTTCCTGTGTGTATTCAGAGCCCGCTGTGGTAGACAAAGTGAGCGTGTCCAGTCCGGTGAACCGCAGGTCTCATATCTCACGGCTCGGTCTGGCCCGTGCCCTCTCCCGTTCTGCAGACACCCAGGACCAGGCACAGCAGCTCTACCAAGAGGTCATCTCCATGGCACCAAGGGTCAGTTGTTATCTGCTACGTTTAGATGTCAGGCATTCACCTAATGCTTTTACAATGCAAATTACAATGGTCCTGTTATAAACTACTTCTACACCAAGACTCCACTCTTGGTCTATGATTGGCCACAGACTATTGCAGTTTTACTCTAAAACAAACATTTCAGTCATAACAAAGAGAAGAAATTATGTTTCAGTGGGGATGTCTTTATGTCTTCTTGTGGAAGTTGCAAGTAATGTAATTATTCATAGAGATTTACAAGCAGTTGGCGGATGTCTGGTGTTGATGTAATCCAGAGACGATGTGGTTGATTAGTTTTCTGACTGTCTAGGTCCATGATGCCTACATTGAGCTTGTGGAGCTGCTGGAGCCTTCAGACCCTCAGGCTGCAGTGGAGGTGTACTGCAGATTCCCTCTGAAGTCTGTGGACCAGCAAAGCTTCGATGATGCCTTCATCACAGGAGAGATCGTCCGCATGCTGATGACGCTGGAGCTGTACGACCACCCGCAGCTGGGCCCCAGCCTCGTAGCATACGGCAAAGTCATGGGCCTAAGTGATTACTTTTGCTATTGTTATACATACTGTAGACATAGTAATATTAGTCTTGGAAGAAGTCAAAACTCAACAGTAGTAGAAGTGTTATAAAACTTTTCTTTTTTTAGCAGGAAAGAGGGTGTTTAAGTTTGAAAGAAAATGGGTACTTAGTTACAGAATAGTTAGTTACCGGTAGTAGTTATCCATTTATGACAAAGCTGAATAGAATATGCTAAAATAATGCAGTATTTGCGGATTGCACATTGATTGCCTGTCACAATAAATACTTTAAAATACTTTAGTAAAAAATCAAACAGTGGCGGTTTTAAGCTATGCAACAAACTCCACCCATCATGAATGCCAGGCCCATTTAAACAAATTGCACTTAATATTTATTTGCAAACCATGATTTAAAGATTAGTTACCTTGACTATATTTAACAAATGCATTGTTTAAATTGGGTATTGAAATCATGCAGCCAGGCTGATGTGACATGCCATGATGTGCTATTTATAGATTTGTATCACATTTGACTTTCCAATGGCCAAATAATAACTTATTTGTAGAGCACCTTTAGAAACTACAAAGTGCTTTAACAGAAGAAACAAAACATAAATACGCATATCTATAGATACACAACATAAGATAGGGCAGCTCTAAAAAACAGAAAGAAAGAAACTAATCCGGTTAATATTGTGTAATTATGTTCACTACATTAATAGTACAAGTCTCCCATAATGTTTGATTTATAAATCAAATAAAGCACAAAATTAGAACTTCAAACAATGCGACACATTTTAAAATGAAACTTAATGTCTTAAAGTATTTGTGTCTTTGTGACTGCAGTAATGTCGATGTAGTAATCTGTGTTTGTGTCCGCAGGTTGCATAGACAAATACATCGACATCTTGGATGGGAAGTGTATGACCAAGCTGCTGAAGAGTGTCTATGCAAGGATCCATAACAGACAGGAGGATGATCCGGAACTACAGGATTTCTTCAAGTTCAAATGCTGGACATAATACTGCTTGTAATTCTCTAACAAATACCTGTGTTTATTATCTTTTTGAATCCTTGAGTGACTCACAGTTTGATTACCAATAAGACTTGTGCTGAAAAGACACTTTCTGTGTGCATGGATGTAATAATCTGCTTCAGTTACACCTTACACCTGATGTTCTTAATAATCCATATGCATTAGACAGAGGACACTGAGAAAATGGTCATCTTTTTCTCCAAAGCCACATTTAATTCAAAAACACTGAATAATTGATTCATCTGAATAGATGCTTTTTGATAATACAGGAAAGGTATGTATCTGCACTACAGTTTTTTTGTCTTTTTTTATGTTGCCGGCTGTGCTTAGTCAAGCACTACACATTTTTCAAGGACAGCCTTTAACAGAGACAAAACGGCATAACTCCAACCAAGGATTTCCAAGTTCATTTGAGTTAAATGGTTTTCTGGCAAGATGAGTCTAAGCTAAGTATCGATTGTACAAAATCTAGACAGAGAACCGCCGAGACCCACAGTAGGACATTGTAATAATTTACTAAAATAAAAATCAGCCTCACAATAAGGCATTGATTTACACACTGTTGGCGAATCTCTATAATTTGGTCGGATTTCTATTTAAGCTGCACAGATCTTGACCATCAGTCTTTGTTGTGCTCTACTTTATCAAACCACGTTGAGTTTGGTGACAATGAGCACGCGGACAGACTGGTCAAAGCCCGAACACACACACAGGCCCTGCTTGTCGGGGCTCCAGTCCAGGCTGGCGATCGGCTGAGTGGACAGAGTGGCGTTCTGTAAGAGGTTGACAGAGCCGGCTACGCCCACATCCATGTCATCTAAGCCTTTTTTGCTTCTCTGAGCAGGGTACTCGCTGGAAATGACATCAAAAATATTTTAGAGATTAGGTTCTAGTAAAGCAGGAAATGTGTTTCACACAAGTTCCCATCGTGATGAGCAATTGTGTATTTTGAAATGGAACAAAACGTTTCAAAAACGTTCAAAAACATTTAAGATGGATAACTTACTATTTCCATAGATGTATGTTGCCTGCACCCCCCGCAGTCATAAAAATGTCTCTGTTTTGAGGCAAATGTCTCACCTGCCAGATGGTTGACTTATTAGCCTAAAATAAAGAAGAAGGATCATTTACTTCCCAAAACAATTTAGTACAGATTAGATTTCGTACATTGACATTACATTCCTGTAAAACTGTCTAAATCACTTAATCTGCTGAGGGTTTACAGCAACACTATGTGACCTTTCTCGCATCAGTGCTCCTACAGGATGGAAGCAGAATTGTCCCATTATGTCTCATTGGAACTACAGATCTGCTACCCGATCTGGCAAACTTGCACAGTGCGGTTATAGGCGGTAGAGAGCCGCAAAGGGAATGCAGAAGAGCTGTTCACCCTGTTACGAGTTGATGAACCACTGAAACGATTTTGTTGTCACAATAAGTTATCTAGTTTTGCTTTAAGAAATGTGGCCTTGCTCATTTTTCTCAAGATTGTTGTCACTTAAACAGTTTGGACTCTTCCTTTAGTATCGACTTAGATTCTGAAGTCCGTTTAATGTTATGTCAAAGATGGAACAGTATTTTATCCCTAGTGTGATCTCTGCAACTCTCCCCTATGTTAACTAGCCAAACTACATTGTGGAAAGCCATTACTTAGCATTCACATATGCAGAAAAACCTGGAACAGTATTCATGAGTTCACTGAAACCACTTGGTCTGGTTTCAGAAACAATACGGTAATGCAACACACAAATATGCGGACATGGAAAAAACAATAAAAAAAATACTTTAACCATTTAACTAACAAAAATATGGTGCCTTCAGAATCAGAATATATACAATCCAAAGCTGTTACAACTTTGTAGACTTTGTAACTGATTTCCTATTTAAAAATTAAATATCTGGTGGAAGCTTGTGATTTCTGGTCTGAGACACAGATGTGCCATCTGTTGATCAATCACAAGAACTGGACAAAAGTTTAGAAAACTGATCTAGCAAAACACTCTGTACGTCATGCTGGACACTAACGCCAGTTGAAGTGTGTTTTTCTTGCATTTTCCCACAAAAAGCCACACTTCTCTCTTCGCCCCAGCCCAGTGTCATTTTTGGCCAGTGTCACAAAGCCACTAAGAATATTAGACAAACACAACCTCAAACACTTCCAGCTGCGAAAACGGTCAAACCAAGATGTGCCCCCATTTTCCTCTGTGGCATACAAATGTAAAAATAATAATAATGATAATAACCGTTGGACATTTTTCCCATACAAGGGAGCCAAACATCCGTCTGGCTCTCTCTACACAGGTCAATTACCTTTTCGGAAACAGAGGCGAAGCCCTTGGTGGGGTGTTGGGTCCTCATGTCAAAGACGTGGAATTTTCCCTCCAGGGAGGTGGCCACCAGCTTGTTCATGCTGATGTCTTTCCTGTCAAACTCTACACAGCATACCTGGTTGTGATGTTAGAAATAATAACAGTCACTCCATGGACATTTATCACATTGCATGGGTCCACCACAAACTATTCTCTACAACAGAATGTGTTGAAATGGACATAATGACCGCCAGCGGGTTCACCCCATTCAGGAGGGGATGAATAAGAGAGACTGTGTAATAAAATCAGTGCAGGGCTTTGTATACGACATGTAAAGGGAACGTGCAGACTTCCCCTGTGGTTTAATGTACACTCTAGTTGGGAAGGAATTTCTCCACATCTGATCCTGTTTGTGTCTTCATTCTCATTCAAGTGCAGGTTTGCATTGCAAAAGAAATAATGTATGTTATAATTATGATTACTCTTCGTGTTTCAGCACTGAGATGACCGTCATTTTCTTGCTGTGGTGCCACACTTTCTACACGACTAAAGAAATCCAGAGGAAAGCCACATGGGCTGTCACACCTCTTATTAGCCGATTTTTTTTATATTTTAACATTTCAACACGTGTTCACCTCACCCCGTTTTTAATGTTGGTTTCCCACCGTAGAGACATATTGCGCAGGTCAAAGAGTTTGATGTCCCCGTTGTCGTAGCCAGCACACACACAGCGGTCTTGATCGTTGAAGGCATGACCTGCAAAGAAAATGAGCAGTGTTTTCATTGATGATGGTAAAGGAACAGGTGTCTGAAACAGGACTGCTCGCATTTCTAAAACAGCCATTGTTATCTAAAAGTTGTGGATGTAGATACGTCCATAAGCTGCAAACTTATATTTCACACACCAAATGCAACAGTCCAGCAGTCCCTCTTGGTTTCTCCTTCCATGGGCTCCATGTTGGCTACAGGTGAATCCTTCTGTCTAGGATCCCACACCTTGACTGTTCCTGTCCCAAGATAATTTGACATTTAAGCTCACTTTGTTTTCTTGGTGTCATTTAAAAAGCTTAAGCTTGCAAACTGCATATTCCTGCTCTTTTTGAATGCTCTTACCGTCTCTGCTTCCAGTAACTATCTCAGGTGCACCATCACCAATCCCCAGGCCACCAACAGCATCAATACTATTCACTATCTCTTTGTGGGCCTTAACAGTGTACACTGGCACTTCAGGCATCTCCAGATTCCTGTGGACAACAGAAGCATACGCACTGAAAAAACCAGTAGACCTCAAAACAGTGTCAGTGTGACCTCACTTCCCATTAAGTCAGACAGCAATTCATCTTTATAATATTGAATAACTACGAAGCCAATTCTACTTGTCCAATTGAGCCTTTGGCATTAAAACAGCTTTAGATGTAGTCTCTACAGTTAGCACATGAAGTGATTTGGGATTACATTTTGAATTAAAACCTTTCACTATTTCATTGACAATACAAAGATGAAGATACTTAGTGTGTATGGATAAAGTACCATATATTGAGATTTCCTTCAAAATCTCCTGTTGCAATGTGTCTTTGTTGAAGAGAGGTGGCCCCAAATGTTCCACACTTTATGGGTTTAGGTTTCTCAACCTGAAACACATAAGATGCACAATGTTCTTTAGCTCCAACCATGAGATAATGCAACAAGCAGTGAAATAGCAGTAAGGAAGGAACAACATATATTTATTTGGGTTCAATCTTGAGCTGTGTGTTAATGGAGAACATCCTAAATGAAAAAATATATGTTTAGATATGTATGAGAGCAATGAGAAATGTTTTGTAACAGTGTATTTTGTTAGAATTACACTGATATAATCAAACACTGACTCCCTAACCAACAATTTAGAACTAAGAATGATTAGTCCAGACCAGGGTCTACACCATTATACCACCATTTGCCTCCAGTGGTGGCAGTTAAATGATAGTCTGAGCACTAAAGGACCCGTTAATTGTTAGCAACCTCTTACATCTTAGGTAGTTCAAAACGTTTAAACTGTAACGTTTCCGTATGTTAACAACAGTTGTTGTTACATACGCAACATGGGGCTGTCTTCTTGTTGCTCGTTGCTATGGAGACAACCTAGCAAGACTTTTCTAGAACCTAAGAAGATAAGATAGCTAACACTCGAATAGGCCGTTTACATTATGCTTTTCTGAGTATAAAAGAGGACAAGGGAAAACAGGAGTGAAGTGTTTACGTGTTATCTACCTCCTTGATAAGCTGAGCATCTCCGTGCTCCACTTTATATACTTGCATTACTCCGGTTCCTCTAGGAAAGTTCCCCATACAGACGAACTTGGCGCTGCAGGGAATCCATTTAGTGTCAAAAACAGTGTAGTTCAAACTCTTCTGAAAATGCGCAATTATCTGAGGCTTTGCTAGTGGCGACGACATATTTGCCATTTGGGAGACAATGTGTAAAACGGTTGAATTGTTCTTGTAAAAGTATCAAGAAAACCAGTCCAATGTAGCTGCTTCTTCTGCTTCTTGTTCTTCGTATTCTCTTCCTCTTCTTCTACTTTAGTTTTATAGGCATGCTACACACCAATCTTTAGGAGCGTACCGCCACCTACTCTTCCGGTGCGTGTAACGGGGCAATAAAATGGTTGTTATTCCATTTTATGTTGTGACTTCATGACATTAAACATCCATCACTAATAAATTCAACTAAAACAAACAAAGCAACAACTTTGTAAATATATTTATTCCGGGTGATACACTTGGCCAACTCGAGGTTGCTACCAAAACAATATACACCTTAACTGTCCTACCTTAAAACTAGCTGAGCATGAGGCTGCCTAAAGAGATGCCTGATCAAATGTAAACAATTCAACTAAACATTTACGTATTTGAGGTGCACACAAAATTTATTCGGATACTGTATTATTTTAAACTCAATTATGCAAACCGAATGAGAATAATATTGTAATAACTACACGAATGTTTATTATTATTATTATTTCTACAGGCGTCGATGATGTGGCTGTTTGGGTCCCTTTTCGTTGCACGAGGACACTTGTGTGTCTCTGTAACCACAGTCTGCCTCACTTTTGACGGTTAAATCTGATATAAAAACCAATTTCAGACATGGACACTGATAAAAATACAACCACAGACGCTGGCGCTACCATGGAGACTAAAGATGACACGAGTCTTTTACAAAAGTAAAGTCTAGAAAGACTCAGAAACGAAAACGTGAACAAGATGGAGTGGAGATGGACACAGAGGGGCCCGTGGCGAGCAAGCGGCCGCAGTTTCCACCGATTTCAAGCGACAAATTAAGGGTAACCACTAAGCTCTGTGTAGTGTCTTAATGTTATCCAATACTAATACCAATACAGTTATCTGCATAGAAATACAATTTACATAGTTTTCACTGGACAGAAAGGGTATAAAAAAAATATGTTAACATTATCTAAAGCTGTCCCTCACATAAAAAAAGTACAATATGTGTCTCTGAAATGAAGCTAGTAAAGTACTTGAGTAAATGTACTAGTATCATTGCAACACTGCATACCAAAAAACTAAACTATTGTGTGACGTTAGCTGTACAGTTTTAAGGTTATTCTGGCACACATTTGCGACTTATTTTACAAACGTTGCCCAATACTCGACCATACCAGCTAGCATGTAGCTAATGGTTGCAGTCAACAGCTAACTTTACTTTGTAGTAGGGATGTAACGGAATGAAAATTTAATCTCACGGTTAGTGACCAAATTTATCACGGTTTTCGGTATTATTGCGGTCTTTTTTTTTAAATTGTGTTCCTAGCCTTTAGCAACAACTTTTCCCCTGAACGTTCAATAAACAGGATAACTATCTTCAATCAACTGTCCTTTGGTATTTTTATATTAACTAAAATATGCCTAAAATATTAGTCCTCTTAGGTTACGGTAATCCACCGTGATAATGATATTTTAAATCAAAGCGGTAATTGTTATCGTTTTTATCGTTGTTTGCACTAACACAGGTAATCGGTACATCCCTACTTTGTAGAATTGGTTTTTAAATGCAAAACATTGGATAAGTGCATCAGATGTTCATAACTAGCTAATACCTACCCAGCAATATAAGGATTAGTAAGAACACCCACAGCATAAAAATTAAAATTGCAAATGAATGCATCTGTAATTAAATGCTAAAACGGACAATCTGTGACAATAACAAGTATGATTTATTTGAATACCATTTTGTAACTTTCTGTTACAAAAATGGTATTCAAATAAATCAGTTTAGTTCCACAGAACACAATTTTGGTAATAATACACAGTAATATGTTAATTGCTTTGTGTATGTTTCAGGGACCAGATGAGATGCGCAAAATTGCTGTCCCAGCTCACAGATACACCCCGCTGAAGGAAAACTGGCTGAAGATCTTCACCCCTATTGTAGAGAACCTACAGCTTCAAGTTAGATTCAACCTTAAAACTAGGAATGTTGAAATCAAAGTAAGTTTCCCCATATTATTAAAGCAATGTTTTTAAAGTAATGCCCATCTTCAATTCTTTTTTCTTTGCTACCCAAGGCTGTGTGTAATAAGTCTTCCTTCTTTCAGACATGCAAAGAAACACAGGACATTGGCTCGCTCACAAAAGCATCAGATTTTGTTAAAGCGTTTGTTCTGGGATTCCAGGTTGAAGTAAGTATTGTACAAAATATATATTTGTCAAGCCAACATAAAGTGAGGGGGCTGTGATAGAGGTTTAGGATTAGGACAAGATCACTCCTGCTGATGTAGAACTTTCATGAAATTTTGAAATCAACAAGTCAATATCATCTATAACCAATTAGATGAAGCCACAGGAAAACCGTCTGAAACATGCATTGAATTTTAATTTTGTAGTTTTTATCTTTTTTATTTATTTTTGTCAGATAGTCCTAATTTAAAGGCCCATTGTTTAAACAAGTACAAGTTCATTCTTTAAATTTTTTCAATTTTCATAGACTGTAGTGGCCATATTTTACTTTTATATAGACAGGTACCTAAATCTAAACACTTAGCTTTATAATAGCTGTTAAAATGTTTGATTATTTATGTTTTGTAAATGTCCCTTGATTTTTGTCCCACTATCTCTTCCCAGGACGCCCTAGCTCTCATCAGATTAGATGAGCTTTTCCTAGAAAGCTTTGATGTCACAGACGGTAAGATGACATAATTCTTATGTCTGCTCTGAAACGCTCCTATATATTTTTTACACTTTTCGTTCTCTGTTGCAAAATGAACCCTGTGTCCTCTTTGGTGTGTATTTAATCATGTTGTCTGTCTTGGCAGTGAAACCTCTGAAGGGAGACCACTTATCCAGAGCTATCGGAAGAATAGCAGGGAAGGGAGGAAAAACTAAATTCACCATTGAAAATGTAACAAAGACTCGCATTGTGCTTGCAGAGACGTAAGTATTCTTCATAGATCATTATTGTAAAATGATTATTTTGCAGCTACTATTTTATCACCATAATTAATCATCACTATGTGTTTTTTTTTATTAAATCTTTTTTACTTGCAGTGTTTTTTGGCAGTATAACACATTGTGATTTCACAGTTCTGTTAAACTAAAAGAAGTTTCCCTAACAAAGACAAATGTTCTATAGAAACTAAAATGATTTGTGGATTATTACTGTAAAAATAAATGATCTCCAAATGACAGTCAGGAAAATATATACATTTTATGAGCTGACTCTGTGTTCACATTTCAACACAGCAGACCCATGTACTGGTTCAAAACTGTACTAATTCATAATTTCCCTTGTACACTGTTGTGTTTTGTTGTAAAATGCAGAAACATACTATTGTGATACAGAATTGGCAATTTTGAATTCTTACCTCAATTACCTTAGAAATGTTTTGATTTTCTCTTCAACCTGTGCATAAGGGTTGGTGTACAAACCAAAGACAAATTTCTCATTTATTTTTTTCTCCTACTGGACCATTTAACACTCCTCCATCTCTCTCAACAGAAAAGTTCACATATTAGGGTCTTTTCAGAATATCAAGATGGCCCGTACAGCAATTTGCAACTTAATCTTAGGTAAGAAAGATATTGTGTTTATATTTGATTACAGTAAAACAAGATGGTTGATGTCGTATTTGGAACAGAACTATTTGAATTCCCACGTAGTGCTGAGAGGTGACCTTTAAACCCCTTCTGCCTCTGCAGGAAGTCCACCTTCAAAGGTCTACGGTAACATCAGGGTGGTTGCTAGCCGGACTGCCGAGAGATTCTGAAGTCTGATTGGCTGCTGTGTGTATTTATCGATTCCCCGTTGGCTGGTGGAGTTCACATGTTATGTGACTGTTGATGCCTCTTGGACTGACACCTCAGGTTTCTCTGTTACGGCCTCATGCATCAAGCAGACACATTTTTGGATCAGTTGACCCAAATCACGAGGCAAGATCATAATACATGCATAAACAGAGTTCACTTATCTCTAAGCATAAGTTTATGTAAATAAATATTTTCAATCCACATTAACAACGGAGTATAATTGTGTCACTAAAGTGTATAAAATGTCAAGTTTTGGACCAGGAACTAATGACCTAATAATACTAAAAGATGGCTGTATGCTGCCGCATGACAACACAAGTTTGTGATACTGACTATACATTGATTACTTTCATCTTTTCAAAGTTCATTTAAATTTTATTTAATTTTCATACAGTATCAAGTTTCCAACAGCCCCACAGCATAAGATGCAGCATGCAGAAAAAGGAACAAAAGGTTCTTAAACGTTTCAGATATCCCCATAAAACTAAAAAGAACCCAACTCCCACTGAAAAAAAAGACACTTGCAAACTAAAGCGCGGTCTGAACTATACAGAGAACAGAGAGCCAGAACTGCATTTTAACAAATACTTATATACAAAATAAAGAAAAAAAGAAAAACCCCATCAAAAGTTCCCCTTTTAAGCTGTGTACAGTGTGTGGCAGTTTGAGACAGGATCAGATATGCGACCTGTACTGCAATAGAAGCATTTTGCTGACCCGGGTAAAATACTAAGTTATATTTAGTTCAGTTCTTTTGGATTACCTCTCATATGTGTACATTTACCAAAGTTTGGCAACATCAATATTGTATACCATTAAATTCTTAAATATATTAGCATCACCATCTATGTGTAAACAAAAGGATCATTTTAAAGACTAAATGGATCTACATGCACAACAAAAAATATTTCCATGTCATGCAAGCACAGGGAGACCCATGCTGTGCAGCTTTGAGATGAGGGACACTGAACGCTCCTGAGTAACTTCCTGTTCAAACCCGCAGTCGGCATCTAAAGCGAAATAAAAGCTAATCCCGATGTTTATACTGGGAAGCATTTTTCACATAGAAATTCAAATTTGGTTGAATTTGTTTTTCTCCTTGTTAGTATTAGTGGATGGGAGGGTAGAAAATAAGTGTGAGAGGAAGACAACTTTTGAAATGTACACATTCCATAAAAGAAACATAATAATAGTTTATCCCATTGCACACTGATCATGTCAGCATGTTAAGATTTTAAGTGTTTGTGTTGCGTTAAAGAAAACTGACCTGTATTCAGAAGGGCTCATGTAAAGAAAAGGGAAAGCCTCTTCCTCTTGCCATTACAGATGTGCACACATTCATTACCTAATATACACATATTGGTAAAAAAATGCCGGCAGATACTTCTCTTAAATTGTTATGAACTCATAATAATCTCACCATTATTCACTCTATTAATCCCAGTTCTTAGCCAAGTCCATCCAGCTTCTGTTCTTAACATTAAATACAAATCTAATGATTCCACTACAATTCAATTGTCCGTGTGAGTGCAGAGTTATTCTTTGCTTTGGAGATTGTCTTATGGATGTACACTGGTAAACACAAAATGCTTCATTGAGAGTAAACCATGTATCAGTTTGCAGCCACAAAATATTTTTGAAAAGACATTTTCTTGGCATTAATTAATCTACCTATGATTTCATGACTGGAAACATGAATAATCTCCAACAATATAAACATATTAAGCATGAGTAAACCTAGCAATCTTATCACAAATAAAGAAAAAAACATGAGTTGCTTTGCTGAGAGTGTATGTAAGCCTAAAGGTGCTGTAAGCAATGTTGGGGGACGTTACTACTTGTGTATACTTTGTGGGCAGGTGGACACATTTAGTTTCTGTTGCCGTTTGTACACACTGGGCTATCTACAGAGACCATTTTTACAGTATGTTCTGGGGACAGGCAGTGTGCAGATAGTGAGGAGACGTTTGCTGTATGTGACAAACGTTCTAGCCTAAAACATGCATGATATCGCTTAGAGCACCTTTAAACAAAGGACAAGTCATGACATCTGAAATTTAGTTTTGCATGAAATATGAGCTGGGGGTGTCAAAAGCCAGTCTGTCTGGCATGAATGACCATGGTGATGATAGGTAATAACTTGGACTGGTTTCTGGATATGTTCTGGTTGGCACTTCATACCCTTCATGTACTGTAAGTCTAGTGTGAATAAGCTGTACACTTTCCCTCACAAGACAACCATAGATATACTTGTATTTTTTTCTTTATAAAAGACAAGAACAAAAAATAAATATCAAAAATAACAATTAACAAAAAAAAGGAAGAAATGTGAAGAAGCTAACAAGCCTCTTCACTGCGCCCCCCTAACCCACTTTCTCCCCCCTCCTCCAAAGTCAGAGTTGCTCTGCGAATGACTAATAGATGTCCTTCAGTCTCTTAAAGTGCTACGACCGGGTTATTGAGAGGATTTGTGGTTCAATAACACTTCAAAGTTGGCTTCACTAGGCCCGTGGTTTTCAAAAGAAAAAGTGGCTTTACAGCGAGAGAGAGAAAGAGAGCGAATACGTCCATTGAGTTACACAGAGAGCATTTTTCCCGACGTCGTGAGCAGATCTTCAGAGATGACTGAGAAAGCGAGTGTCGGGGGGGCAGCAAGCGAAAAAGTGCTCACACATCCACCACCATTTTTTTGTGTATATCAAGACCCCCGACCACCTGAAAGAAGAAGTAAGAGGGAAGAGAAAGAAAATACATTTATTAATCCAATAGTGATAAATACAAATGTTTAAGGTTCAGGTGTTTGTTTCATTTAACTTTTTAAAAACGTATGCATTTCAGAGTTCAGAGTTCTTGCTTTCACAGTAACCCTAACGATTGATGAATCATTGATTCTTTCAAACTGACAATGGTGAAAGATGCCCATAATAAATCGACCATGGTTAAATCTTCAAACAAAGATATTAAGTTTCATGTTATATACAAATCCTTAAATTGAAGAAGCTGGAAACAGGCATTAACACTTTCCTTGGACTTAAAAAAATGAACCAATTATGTTAATTGGCCATTAATTGTGTATTAAAAAGGTAGTCCAGCAACTTAGTATTACACTTTCATAAAGTCAGGGACTCAGGATACGCATTAAATAAGGACTGGTCAAATTGAAGCAGCAGAGGAACAGAAGTCTTACAGAAGGATGTTACATTTCCCATTATGCACCTCAATTGAATCTTAACAACAGGATGTAACACAAATGGGGGGTTTCACTAACCCCCCCCCCATCCCAAAAAAAAAACAGGACGGCTTGGACTTACTGCACAGAACTCTTCAAAGGATATCCTGCCGTCTCCGTCCTTGTCTGCGTTAATAATGGTTTTGTCCACAATCTGCTGGAGCTGCGTGTCCTTCAGGTTGTTGCCTACCATCATCTTCAGCACCTGGAAGAGCTCGCCATTGGAAATGTAGCCGTCCTTGTCCATATCGTAGATCCTGAAAGCGACTGTGAAGGCAGGGTGTGGCATGAGGGAGGGCAGGAAAAGAAGAGTGTAAATCTGTTACACAGCAGCACCTACACAGCACTTTGCTAAATGAATCTCTGACGACTAGCTGCCAGACTGACAGTAACGACTCGGCTACATTACAGGAGGTGTCAGCTGCTCTCAATCTTTGTCTTGAGCAAACCAAAACAACAAACCCTTATCAAACATGTTCTTGTTTGGCTTCCAGTTCCACTGGTTCCACTAAAAGGCAGTGACATCTCCCCTTTCTCCCAGCCTCTTTGTTTTGAGAGTGGTTGACTAGCTTTAACAGAACTGAAAACTGGTGGAAACCTGGATAGAAAAATAATAATTGGATAGGGATTTTTTTTTTTTTTTACTTGACTAGCCCTTAGCAGGTGAGCCAAAAAGGTCATTTGTACAATGCTCAACATTTACATTTTTCCACAGGGGAGTTTTTTTGTTTTGTTGTTTTGGAGACAAAAGCCCCCGCTGGTTAAAGTCCCTAAGCAGCAAAACAACAGATATATTTGAGGATAAGAGACCTTGAACTTGTACTGCTACCATATGGTTTTAATGAAGAAGCAGCTTTACTTACACCGGAGTTTCTGTTCTTTGTCTCCCTTGACGCTGAACTGTGAGACTCCCTCGATGAACTCTGGGAGAGGATAACAACAATCAGTGCTGTGGGTTTTACAGATAATCGGGCTTAAGACTTCAACATTGCTGATGTTAACATTGTGGCAGCATTTGGATGTGGTGATCGCTGTACATGTCGATACTTGCTATGCATTACCAATGACAGCTGATGAATATCATTTAAAACAACAAAAACAAAACACGAACTGAAAGTCCATCTACAACTACGCAAGAAGATATCAGTGTATTTGAACTCTCTTCCCAAACTTTGCTAGTTTTTTCTTCAATGTTATGACACTATTGCTCAAGCATTTTTTAACTGACTTAAGAAATAGGATCTATGCCAATACATATATAGATTCCCTGTTTTCCATTTTGGAAAGCACTTCTGTTGTAATGAAGAGATGAGAGAGACTGCCGAGTGCAAAGTCCCTAGATACAGATACTGTATCTGATTATTTTGAATCATCCACTGATAACATCCAAGATAATTATGTGTTTTTAAAATTTGGTTAACAATATCTCTGTATTGTCACAGTATCTTCAAGGCTTAGGGGTAATTCCTCGTCATATGTTCAGTTCAGGTGGATGTCAGTGGATTTTCTTCACTGTTTGATAAATAAATAAAAAATAATTAATCCCTGCAGCACAGACACATCAATACTGTATTATTATGAATGCTCATGCCCCCCACCATCTACCTACACTACGTTCTTGCACAGGCTGATCTTTGTTTTGTTGGTTGTTTATTAAATGTATAAGTATGCTTTCATGCTGCTAATCTATATTGTGGGGAAATATAGACAAATTGATAAAACTGGTTTAGCTGCATATGTTTTCCTAGTAGTTGCCGTTCTTTGGGGGGGTTTCCATTGCCTAGACAAACCAGGTCTCTAGTAGAGGGTAAATCCGGTTTTGTCTACAGGGGTTTACATGACTGTGGTCTTTCACACATCCCTTTCACATAGGAGTTTCCCTGTGATGTTGCTTGATGGGAAACTCGACATGACTTCTGTCACACATTTGACAGGTAGTACCAATCACATTTTCACCACACACTTCATATTCAGCTCCAAAATTACTGGTGACTTCTGTATCTGATGCAACTGTTTGGTGCATGCTTGCAAGGTGTGACAAAATTTGAGCTAACTCAAAACAACTCAAAGCACAATTCACATACTAACCATTCTAGGCGAGTTGGCTGCTTGCATTTGAAAATATGAGTAAAAATTAAGGCCTAAAAAGATGCCTTCTGATCAAATGAAAGCAACTGCTGAGGCCTTATTTTAGGTCAGATAAAAGACAAGGGAACCTCTGGGTGCTTTGCTAAAGCAACAGGATCATAAAAACTGTTAAAGTGGCACTCCAAAATTCAAAACATTAAATTTAAATTGAAGCAATTTTGATGAAGCCCTTCTGAAATTGTTGATATAGTCAAATTGTACCATTTGCTTACCTTTAAAGTCCACCTCTCCGTTCCCCGTCTGTGTCGAATATGTCGATAACCCTCTGCACCAGCGGATTCTGTTGCAGCTCCGGCAGACATGAACTCCTCCACGCTGAGTGAGCCAGAGTTATCTAGGTCGAGTTTCTTAAACCTTTTCCCTAGCCTCTTAATCTCATCAGCATCGACTGGACAAAGACAAAAAAGAGAAGAGGAAGAATATCCAGATGAGACATTTTACTGCAGATATTCAGCTGATATTCTCCTAGATCATCAAAATTATAAGTAAACAAATCATAAAGTGTGCAGGGGTCAGAAGCATGGCGCCCTATAGCAGCCATACACAGAGGTTTATACTACAAGAAGAAACATTCTCCCAAGATGAATAAACTAAATCCCATACACTAAGCCAGTGAATTTATCCAAGATTTAAATATCCTTGCTAACACCTTCATGAACAGTAATCATACATTTTAGTAGCCACCACTTGTAACTAGGTCAAGGACACCACTTCTGGACCAAGCTGCAGACCCACAGTACATGTTTTTGTGCTTCTCTATGGGTGCAATTATTGAAAATGCTGTTACGTAAAGCCAATCCTGAGTTGAGCAGAACAGGTGGAGGAGAAGGGGTACCAGAGGAATTTGCAGAAAGAAAAAAACCACAG
Organism: Etheostoma perlongum; assembly: GCA_026937815.1. Lineage (NCBI taxonomy): Eukaryota > Metazoa > Chordata > Actinopteri > Perciformes > Percidae > Etheostoma > Etheostoma perlongum. The sequence continues at coordinate 24,639,990 of CM049387.1, read as the reverse complement.
ACAAGTTTTGCAAACTTACAGCATTTGTTGTCTACTGGTGCTTTTTTATAAGATGGTGTCTGTATCTTTCCTTCCCCTTCCATCAGAAACAACCCTACTCCCTGGCTGGTACACTGAACAATGGCAAGATGTAATCCAGAAGCAGCATTACTAGAAGCATTACTATATAAACTCATTCACACACAGCCACGTGATCTACTACTTTGCGTGCTTTAATCTGGGATCCTAAATGACATAGGCTATCTAGTAATCTTAACATAGCTAACAGAGGGAAGGAGTGAAAGAAGGGTGCAACAGATTCTTCCCTTGTTATGTCATTGAATCTCCTCTAAAATAAAGGCCTAAAATGGCTTCAAAAATAATCCGAAAATAAATAAATAAGAATAACTTGTTTTAAAGAAAATGCTAAATCAGGACATTAAAGGGACAACAAATGAAGATGTAATGATTCAGTCTGCTCTGCAAGCACCTGGTAAATTTAATTTGTGATGCAAAAGCCTGTTGTTTTGCCCTGTGCATCAGTTAGAAACAGCCCTCCAGTACAACAGATGCTTGTTATAGTCATGTGTCTCATTTCCATGAGATTTGCACACATTAGGTAGATGTATTCTGAATGAGGCGTCGCTGGTTAACTGCTTTAGTTTTATGTTCCTAACAACTCCTGTCACATGAAGAATCTGCACACAAGTGCAAATGATACATGCAATAAGGTTCCTGTGTCCGCTAGGTGAGAGGTATCAGAACAGAGCACAAGGCTGTCCTCTGACACAAAACACTTTCTTATCAGCAGCCTCCCATTTCCTGATCACAGCAGATGACACCAGCTTGGCTCATAGCGGTTTCACCTGTGCGAGGGGCATCAACGCTACAGATAATAACCATACTGTAGGACCTATATCAAAGCCATTATTCTTTCAAGGGAGCTCAAGACACAGCTAGACATATCTTTTTTTGGTTGGAAGTATGGTTATAAATGTATTTTAGGGTTCAGCTTCTGCCTGACACACCCACATTCTGCATGTTTGTGCAAACCCAACAGCACAGAACAACTGAGAGAGCAGCTCCCCCTTTTTGGCAGCCAATAACTTTATAGTTAAAAAGCACTTGTCAACAAGTAATAGCGTTGCCTAATGAGGATGGAGGGGATAACTCATGGACTTCACGGCTCCAACGTTCTGTATGGGTCACAAGGCTGAAAATAGTGAAAAGAGAATGAATGTCTGTGTAGTTCAACAGAACACAACACGGGTTTCATTACCACTCGGTCTAAACACGCCAAATATGTAGAGCTGATAAAGATAATTGTTTAAGCTTAAAATGTCACATTTTACCAGGTACCAGCTCCTCAAATGTAAATATTTTTGTTGCTACACAGTCAGGTCAGCGGGATAAACTGGAGCACAGATGAAAAATTGCTGTGACATTTCCAACACATAAACTTTGGTGCAGTCACTGAGCAGGGAAAATCTGAACACTGTGCCCTGATCCTTTACTGCTTTCTGGAGCTGCCAAGTGAGTAGGTGCATGTTTTTATTCATGCTAGCGAGGACAACAGCTTTCTCACAGTCTGAGTCCCCTTCCCGGTCTCGACCCTACAAGTCCCACGTCTGCCAGCATCACAGACAGACGAGGCTCCCAGCTGAGCCAAATAAAACTCATGATTAAGACGATGATGCACTACTTTTACTACAGCAGTTAGTTTAATTGACTTATCCAACATATGGCTCTTTCTAAAAAACTGTTACAGTCGAGAGGTAGAGAGTACTGCATCGTATCACAGCTGGAGGTTTATGGCTTCACAGAAAACCCCCAATAAACTAATAAGGTTCCCCCGATTTAACTTACCTCATGCTCTTATGCAAATTATTTCCAGTGAGTGCAGTAAAATGAGCTTAAATCTTTCTAGATTACCAGCTTTACAAGCACTGACTGCCATCCTCCTTTACAGTATAGCCAAAATCTCAAAATGTGGTGCGATGACAGGTATTGAAAAACTATCCAACAAATAAGATACTAGAGAGCCTTGGTTTTTCTTGCAGGAGGAAGAACAGAACCAAATACAAACTGGGAAAAAGTGTCACAGGTGTGGGCAAAAATATGAGAGCCAGTGAGGAAAGCTATGAAATGTGTGTGTTTTAAACAACACTTGTACATTCAATTAAAGATGGGAGGAAAAATTACCTTTGCAGGAAGATTGATTGCGTTCACATGAAATATTTAACATTGTAAACGTCCTGCCTGGTTTGGCATGTTTCTGCAAATATTTCTTGTTTCTACATTTTAAAAAACCAGGATACTTGTCAGCGTCGGACCATAGCCTGCATTTTTGATCTTTTGACAGCAGAGACAGCTACAATATGTGGGCGATGTTGCAAACTGACACTCAAATGCACACCAGTGTCCCGTGTGGCTAGTTAGAATATGGATGAAGGTACAGTAGAGCTGCAGGTTTTACATGATAGACTTATATATACACTGTATAATTTATAACATATAGAGTGACTACTTGGTATAAAACAATAAACTAGCTGGATAATACACCTAGGAATTGAATTTAATGGAACATTCAAGGGGAAACATCCAAAAAATGTGCCTACTGTATGTGAAATAAACAGTTTTCGAATAGGGCTGCCCAGTCACAGAGGCTCCTCACACTGCTATGCTAATGAGCAACTCGGAGGGAGACCCAATGTAACTGTGAGATGATTATGATAATCTCATATCCACCACAGAGCACACGTACTAACACACACACTCACTTTCATAAGCGCCGTATGCACCCTCAACTGTGTTACTAGGCAACTGAAACGCGTTGGCCCCCAAAGTAGCGCACACACACACACACACTCACACACACAGAACTGTGTGTTCATGCATATGTAGAGGTCATCAGCTTTGAGTGCACACAGGAGGTCTGTCACAAACACATATAAATCAATTAACATAAATAAATTCAGTGGTTAGCCAATTGGCCCTTATTCAGGTCCATTGTCCTGCATGTCCATCCATACTGTTTGTGCCATTCTTGTTGTCTTTATAGTTGTGTGTGTGTGTGTGTGTGTCAATACTGAAATTAAATTCTTTGGCTGTATATTTTAAGAAACGTGGAAATGCATGTAAAGAAATGACTGAATTTTAGATGAAGTACCAGCTAATTTCAATATTAATACCAGTGTCTTTCCAATTTGTGCCAGCTGTCAACAACCTTATTTATGGACAGCATCTCTTATCACACACTAAATATATCTAAAAAATCCTGCAACATGACTGGTACCACAGTTAACAGCTAGCTGAAGCTAAACATTAAACAGCAGCAAAGCTGTATGGACAATAAATCAGCTAAGTGCAACTGGCTTTTCCTCCCACTGGTGTTAAATTATAAAACTGAATGTTGAAAGTAATGCATTTGTCCTCTTAAGCACGCTCAACCCTCTAACAGTTCCCGCTGCACATGAATAGAGACATATGGTTGCATTAACCCAGCAAACCTGAACAGAGATAACCAATGGAGGAAGTGATATACAGAGCAAAATTCAGCTGGCATGTTACTGCTAATTACAGCCTAGATACTTGCTGTAAGAGACAGTGTGAGGGTGGGTAAACATGAGAAGGTTACATGCACAGCTCAGTAATTACATGAGTGTGACACATGACACTTTGCAAATTAACATAATGAGGTTGTACTTAGCCAATGAGGGTGGACACACACACACACACACACACACACACACACACACACACACACACACACACACACACACACACACACACACACACACACACACACACACACACACACACACACACACACACACACACACCTTCTCTCCCATACAGCCGAGGGTGTGTACCACAGGACTCGGTGCATTAGGATGATTGCTTTGGCTGCTCTGATAATGTACAGCTCGCTGGACCAAACTGAGGAGGACAAAGCAGGGCAGCGCACTGATGGTGTATATTTATAGCCGTGCCGTCATCAGAAAACCCCCAACTCCCCCCGCCACCCCCACCAACAGAGGCTGTGTCTCCCGCCCTTTGGGATTCCCCTAGCAACAAGGAACTCCACTGAGCAGCTCACCATTTATTTTGGGCGGCTACAGACAGGCCTGCGATGGTTTCAGGCTCACTGCTGCGTTTCTCTGTGGGAGCATGATGCGTTGAGGTTTTAGTGTACATGTCGGGGGGGGGGTGCAGAGAGTGGCAAAAGAAAGTGGGCACGTGCATGCACTTTAGCAATAAGTGTATTCATAGAGGTGTGTGTGTGTGTGTGTGTGTGTGTGTAGGTGTGAGTCTGTGTGGTTTGTGTCTAATAATGCACGCTTGCACAAATAGGCCATTGTTATGATAATTTATCTGCCAGGATCGAATAATGACCTTACTACACAATCCATTTTATCACAGGATTATTAGAGACAAGTGCCTGTTGTGGACCTTATCGACATCATCAAACAGAGATATGAATTGTCTGATGGCAGGTACAGGTGAGTGGGTGTTAGACTATTTTTGGTTTACGTATTACTGAGGGCATTAAGGATGCAGCAAGGTTAATCTACTGTATCTCACAAGCAGGGCAGAGTTAATTTCTTCATAATTTTAAATTCTAGCAGAACTTGTATCCCTCATACACCATTCCCTCATTTTACCTGCTGCACTGTTTGATCAAGATTATAGCTCATAATTGGCCTTTACGTTTGGAGAATAAATATATTTTACAGCAGGTCTACTTCTTACAACTTTTTAACCGTGGCACCAAAAATATCAACAACTCTTCTCGTAGCCCTGATGTGAAAATAATAATTAATGTGCTACTCTGGTTCTGAGATGAGGTTAATCTTAACAGTGACATGGCCCCTGAAGTACACCTACACTACAGAGGGACCTGTCGCGGTCTCAGTGCTCATTAAACACAAGCAGCAGCGGATCCACATCAGCCAACAACCTCATAATGTGAAAGGTGCCATTTTCAACAAAGAGCAAATCTGCATCTCTAAAGGCTTTTTCCACAAGACGCTGAGATGTGCTGATGTAACATCTGGTAGGGAAGGGGTGGGAATCATATCCTCAGTTCTCCTCCCCCTTCTGAAAGGTCAGGAGTTCACATCATGTAAACACAACCAAGAACATAAAAGAGTTGGATTCCAATATGACATCTTCACAATTTCACAAACATTGAAACCCCAACATGAAAATGTATGCAAAACAAAATAACAAATACAATGAGTGCATAGATAAAATAACCAGATGATAATATCCTTTTTATCAGAGGCACCATTTCACACAGCCCTGAGCCCTGTACAACTGGAACAATCAAGTATTTAAAATACTTACAATGTGAGCACATCTCCAGGGGGAAACTGGCTTCATTTCCCTGAAGAAAGAGAGAAATGGAGGTGTCAGTTAATGTTCTAACTGTAGAAATCACGTAAGTACAGGAACAACCTCAAATTATTTGCAATATATTTGGAGTTTCAGTCAAAACCTATTGAATCTATTGAGTTTATTTAAGATGAGCTGGCATCTTTCTGTATTCAAACTATTTTGCCTAATAAAATCAGACAGTATGTTAGTTGTGAGTATGGACTGTAGTTATATAGTGCCTTTCTACCTTACTGGACAGAGCGCTGTTTGCACAATTTACCTCATTCACCCATTCACACACACACACACACACACACACACACACACACACACACACACACACACACACACACACACACACACACACACACACACACACACACACACACACACACACACACACACACACACACACACACACACACACACACACACACACACACACACACACACACACACACACACCAATAGTGGTGGAGCTGGCTTGCCCATCGGAAGCAAGTTGAGGTGCAGTGTCTTGCTCAAGGACACTCGTGCAGACAGCAGGGGATGAACCATGGGGATCAACCATGTGATTTAGTGATGCCCCACTCTACTGTACCTCCTGAGCCATCCCCAGCTGTGATATTATGAAATTGTCTAGGAAATTTTAAGCTAATTTTTGAAGTTCCATCAACTGCTTTTGAGCAAAAGAAAACTATGGAAACGTAGCTTCATCATCATAATAAGCAACACAAATTGCAACAGCACAACATATTTTTAAATATCAAATTTGGAATATTGTCATATTCGGAATAATAGTGGAATAATGGTTTGCATGTAAACGTATTGATTGTCTGGTATTTGACCATGTTCAGTAGTCACATCCGCATCTCATTTCATCAAACACTGCAGTGTCCACTGAGCAGGAGTCTGATTGCTGCCAGAGTGAGGCTGAGCACTCACATGGGAGCCAGTGAGGAGTCCCTGTTGCAGACAGGTGGGGGCGACGAGATGGGGATCTTACAGCTGAGAGAGCAAGCAATCCACCAGAACTGTCCTGCAGCTCCATTAAGGAACACCAAACTGAGACAGCACTACATGTAGTGTCCAGGATAACAGCTACTGACTGAAGTTGGATTTAAAAAACCCTTGAGTATAATTTGTATGTAAAAATCGTGTATGTCAAATTAGTAGAAACAATGCTGTCTGAGGCGTCTTTATTGATGCTCTGAGAATTCTCATACAGTAACCCAAACAAACTAGAGCGGATGTTTGATTTTGAGTTCAATGGATGGATTGTGAAGATTTTTTTACATTACAATCTTTCTTTACAAATGTGTATATAGTACAAAAAAACTGTTTGCCAGTTTGAATGCAACAAAAACAATGTTGCTGCTGTTGTTAAAACTAAAGAAATCTGCAAAGAAGACCAACTAAATATTTGTAACTCATTATGATAGATAAGTCAGTGACAGATACACTATGCACACTGAACTGGTTGAAAAGCTACTTATGTCATCTACTTGTTTATCGCCAGGCTGCCATATAACAGCAGACTTACCTCAGAGAGGTTGTGGTATTTTAAGAGCAGTGAGGAGAAAGAGGTGACACAGGATTAGCCAGGAGAGCGACTTAGCATTTGACATTTGAGTCAGCCGCTGATGCAGTGACCAGAATTTGACATATACATGTCATGTTTTGTCTCTGTGGAACAATGAGTTGACTGTGGCATTGTCAGCTTAATGGATTGAATTCCAGTGTAGCTCAGTGTGTAGTGCATGACTCCAGCATTACTGAGGTTGGGTGTCCCATTGCCTGTGTAACTCAGAGGGTAATAGTGACAATGTAATACTTTATTGATCCCTGCAGGGAAAAGTCCTTTTGTTTGCTCTACTACAGAGGTAGAGAAACAGTGACTTGCTAAAGGACACCAGACGTTGAACAAGTGTTCTCACATTCAAGGACAGACTCTCAACACACCCTCACCCCACTACATGAGACTTAGGTTGTTGTTCACACTTTTATTTTGGTTCTCCTGGTCACCAAAGGAAACCATGTCAGGACTAAAGAAAACTAATATTGATTAACTGTAGACATTTTGTGGCATGGCCACAAGGTACCATAGTAATGTTTTTCAACTGAACCTTCCGTCACACATTTAGAAACGGAAAAAAGAGAACGCTTGGAGTCATGCACATGAAATAGTTAATAAGCAGACAAATTGGGGAAATCTGTTTGATTTTACGTGTCAAAGCTAATCACAAATGAACAGCACCAGCAGCTTTGGCTCAAGTGGTTGCCTGCCAATCGGAAGGTTGGTGGTACGATCCCTGGCCCTGCAGTCCCATGTCGAAGAGTCCATTGGGAAAGACACTGAACCCGAATTGCTCCCCATGCAGGAGCGTTTGTGATTGTTTATCTAATAAGCAGGTAGCAACTTGTATGGCAGCCTCGGCCAGTGTGTTAATGTTGAATGGTATGATGTGAAAGCACTGAGTAGTCTGAGACTAAAAGTGTTTAATAAATACAGTCCAATTCCCAGAAATCACCTTTAGGTAAACCGAAACAACTTGGCTGCATTTCACCAAGAACAGTTAAGATTACCAGAAATGTTCTTGACACGCCCATTTTACCGAGGATGCATTGGTTGGTAACTTGTATGAACTTGGCAGCAACCGTATCCCAATTTCGGCATCAAGGAGTGTCGCGTTTCCCGGACCAGCAACAACAAGACAATTTTCCAATTTCTGTCATCTACTTCATTACTAAATTCACTTCTGAGAATGTTTCAGGCAAGAAATGAACTGTGTAAATTTCCAATATAGGCAGTCTTACGAAAATCTATGTCGAATTGACAATTTGCCAAAGTTTTCAGAATTAAGATGCTCCATAAAGTAGGGCTGCACGATTATGGCCAAAATGATAATCACGATTATTTTGATCAATATTGTGATCACGATTATTCTCACGATTATTTGTTGATTTTAACCAAAACAAATTTTATTGTCACATAGGCTCAGAGAGACGGCTGACTCATTATGAACGGGTCCAGCACGGGTCGAACGGCGGATACACACGTCGTGTGTATGTAATGTCTGTATCGTCACTGCATTTTTATGAACAATGATACTCTGGCCAAGGGTCACATCTCTGGTCCAGGTCCAGCAGCTCTGTCTCACACGCTGTTACTCAACCAACTGAAGTTAGTTGCATTCAATTACTTGTGTTCTTCACCGTGGCGGCCGCGATAGCAGTTACAAGCGGAAACACTGGTACAAATACAGGTTTGCCCCTCATATTTAACAATATACAGCTCTGTTAATAAAAAATTAAAACTGTAGACAAATGTCAGAAGTGTGGACCGACGCTGTGTGGCGGGGCTGCGCGGAGAGTAAGAGGAGAGAGAGTAGAGGAGAGATCCAACACAGGCACGACTTTACAGAAGAAATGGGTCATGTAACGCAAAATTAAACCATATCCATATAAACAGCATTGCAGCGGATGCGAGGACATTATGTGCAGCGGTGCGTCCTAGAGGAAAAATATTACTCGCGCCCTACAGCCTGTGAGCTAACAGAAGCTAACTAGCACCGCCACCGACTAGCACTAGTCACTGCTGTTGTCTGAATAACACAGACGGGACAAAATGTTAGATTTACTGGTAAACTGGTACACCCGTTACTCTGTCCTCTGTGACTGTCTACATCTAGAAACTAAGCTGCGCGATGCAGGGAACAACTCGGACTGGCACATGAGCAGACAGGGGTTTACGGAGCGGTCTATGAAATGACGCATTTAAAGATTTTTTTTTTTTAAATTGTGCAGCTCTACCATAAAGTGACGCAACAGTGACAGCCAGCTAGCGCCTGCCAGGTCCGCTGACTCGTCCCTCACGCTCGGAGACCCCGGCTGTAATGTAGAGGTAAGGTCTCTCAGACCAGTCTCGTAAATAAGAGGCTTTTATTTCGCCGTTGATAGATTGTTTAATTATCACAACACACGTCCATCATAAGATGGACACAGATGTTTTAGTTGATTCCCAATCTATTGAGCATAATGAATGTGCACTTGATGACATTTGATCACACATTACTGCTGCTGTGATTTCAGTCTTACTTTGGATACTGAACAGCAAGACTACTGCAGCATCCAGCAGATGTTTAAACATGACCTGCCTATTGCTCTCTCCACCAAAAGTATTAATACAGCAAGCAGCTAAATGAGGCATTTTGTCAAAAGACATCTATAATGTGCTTCCTATTTAAAGTAAGAATTGTTTTTGTTTTTTAGAAAAAGTACTAGGCCTACTAATCCCATTTTGAGGCAGCAGTTGTTAAACTCCTCACTACATTACAAATAAAGCTGGGTGATATGGAGAAAATAAAATATCACAATATTTTTGACCAAATACCTCGATATCAATACCGCAATGATATTGTAGTGTTGACTATTGGTGCTTTTACACAATATTTACTTACACGATTTTTTGATAAATAATCATCAGTAATGTAGATATAATGAGAGGGAAAAGGCAAATAATACAACAGTTACCACAGTCTGGTAAGTTCAAAAAATGACATCACTTTACTGTGATGCAGCCTTTAAAACCAGGAAAAGACTACACTTATGCCATATTACCATACAATGATATCCATAATCTGGCCCTCAAAGTTTTTACTATACCTGCTTTCTGAAACGGACCCCCGGTAGTGTTGAGGAAGGACTTCAAGTGCTTTCTTTTCTGTAGTCAGTGGGTGGTCTACAGAACAAGTTTATGTGTCACTACTGACAAAACTCAACATAATCTAATCATGTGTTTGAATAAGATTAAAATAAACCAATTGCAATAACTTACTATGACAAACAAAGAACAAACTGGGAGTTGTAACTCATGCAAACGTATTTTCTCAAAAGAACAGGTAGGTTAATGTGTTTTTGAAGAGAGGAAAATAGAAAGTATATGTGCATTCAAATGAATGGTTTCAAAGCATTTCAAAACGTTTGTTTTCAGTATTGACACACTGATACCTTATTGGTGAAATATTATGATAAATGTATCTTGGCTTACAAAGGTGGAAAAAAAACACCTAAACAAAATGGTGGGTAAATGCTGGGTGGGCTCACTCTCAGCTACATCTGTGATGTCCATTGTGGTTGAAGTGCTAGCCAAAGGGCCCTGGAGGTAAAAAGACTTACAGCAAAGCAGATTTGTTGTTTAGGATTACAGGTTTACTAACTAAGGGCTGCCTTAGGTAACTGCTGCGGTTAACGTTGGGTCAGGAGGAGTAACTCTTGTCGGCTCTTAGTGAGCAGTCCCTCTACATAAATGCATGAAGCTTATCCGGGATGATTATAAAAACACAGAAAAGAAGGGAACCAAGTGAAAAAGCATCTTGCATGTACAGAGAGAAATAGAGTGCAGAAAGAGACTCATGTTGGCTCATCAATAATGCATGCTTCATTCAGAATCAATTAGGGCTTAGCACACAAAACACGTTTTGCATAATGAGTCAGGCATTGCCGCTAGTGGTTTAGCAGCAAGGCTATGGCCAACCCCAAAAACACAGCTAATTATAGACCCAGACATAACATTAAAACAGACTGGGCAGTACCGTACATGTGGCTGCAGACTCGGGGGCTTGTCTGAGGCATCTTTGGCAGTACTAAAACATGCAAGACATACAGATGTTTTAGTTGATTCCCCATGTGCATCTATTGAGCATAAAACATGTGCACTTGATGATATTTTATCACACACTGCTGCTGCTGTGATTTCAGTCTTATTTTGGATACTGAATAGCACAACTACTGCAGCATAGGGTTGGGTGATATAGAGAAAATCAAATATCACAATTTTCTTGATCAAATACCTCAATGTCGATATTGCGACAATATTGTATGGTAGACTATTTGTGCTTTAACAAAATGTTTTTAGAAATGATTTAATGACTTAGTGGGTAAAGGTAAATAATAGAACAGCTAGAACAGTCTGTTAAGTTCAGAAAATGACATCACTTTACTGTAATGTAGCCTGTAAAACCAGAAAAAGACAACCCTTACTATATTAGGATATATCCTAAATCTAAGACGATATCTAATCTCATATCTCGATATTGATACATCAATATCGAGCCCAGTCCTACCCAGCATCCAGCAGATGTTTAAACATGACCTGCCTATTGCTCTCTCCACCAAAAGTATCAATACAGCAAGCAGCTAAATGAGGCATTTTGTCTAAAGACGTCTATAATGTGCTTCCTATTTAAAGTAAGAATTGTTTTAATAGGGATTTCTTACTAAAGTATTAAACCTACTAATATAATCCCATTTTGAGGCTGTAGCACCATTGTTAACAGAATTATAATTCATAATCTTTTATTTCAAAGGGTTTAAATCATTCACTTGCAATACTGTGGAACTCCTTTTTAATGGTTCTTACTTGTTTGTGTCCAGGAACCACTACAAAAATGTTTAAAACACGTTTCCGAGCAAGTCACATTCTTCTGACAGCGCTTTGCTACAGTGGCTTTACTAAAATGCTCCGCATCACCAATGTTATAAAGAATGCTGCAGTGTGCATAAAATTGTAATGTGACACAAATAATCTGCTGGGATGTATAGTATGTCTACTATGGGTGACGTTAGTCATATGAGGACGGAAAAGGTAATGTAGGCTACAAAACTGATAGACTGGGAAGAAAAGCGATAGTGCTCAGATAGTTGCAGAGGCTGCCTTATCTGCAGTTTGGGGGTGTAGTGCTTTAGTGAAGGGCACAGCAGCAGCACGAGGCAGCAGCAAGCGCTATCCATTGACTTCCCTGGCCAAATGTGTTGATAGGACAAGCAACCTTCTGATAAAGAGCCTGCTTTGCTAATTTTTTGGCCACTGTACATTTTCGCACTTTACCCACTCATTTGGTTTTCTTTTTCCTGTGTCAATGGCAATAAGTCAAATGTGTATGTTTATCAGACTTGACCATTAAAACAAATCTGTGAACTCAATATACAGTATATCTTCTGAACAAAACAGTCTGAGTGCGAGTGTGTCTTATGATTGTATGTAAGCCAATGTCTATCAAAACTATTCTTACTTTAAATAGGAAGCACATTATAGACTTCTTTAGACAAAATGCTTGCTGTATTAATACTTTTGGTGGAGAGAGCAATAGGCAGGTCATGTTTAAAAAGCTGCTGGATGCTGCAGTAGTCTTGCTGTTCAATATCCAAAGTAAGACTGAAATCACAGCAGCAGTAATGTGTGATCAAATGTCATCAAGTGCACATTTATTATGCTCAATAGATGGGGAATCAACTAAAACATCTGTGTGTCTAGCATGTTTAAGTTACTTTTCCACAGAATGCATGTTAATGATGCATTATTTTGAGTTTTTACGTGAAAAGGTGTGTTGTGTGTGCTGTTTCTCCCATGTGCTTGCTTGATAAGTCAGGGATCACAGATCACATCAGGCTTGCCATACGGCAGAGCTTTACGATAGACATACTAAACCCTCCAAAGTCACAGCAGATTCTAGAGCTGATCTGTGCTTTGAGATTGTTCTTTAAATAGAGTTCACCCCTCCATTTTCAGCCCAACTTTGTACAGCAAGCAAACCCAGGCTAGTAGCCAGCTGACACTGTATCACTATAACTCTATAAGTCATGAAGGATAGAAGCCATGGAGGATATGTGTAAGAATTAAAATGAGTTGCTACAAGTGTACAGTCATCTGTCTCTTTGCGCACACATTCAGTTACTCTCACCTGTAATCATTGTTTTGCAATATTGCCTGGGTAGCAGTGTTTGCACATATCCTTGCTTCTGTGTTGATAGGTGTGCACTTCTGTGTGGATGTATGTGTGTCAAGGATCTGTGCCAGATTCAGGAGTCAAGTGCAAATATGAAAATAATTACCAAAACCATAGCTGCCTGAAGGAACTGGCAGGGCTAATCCTCTTAGCCCTTTCTAGCCTTGATTTGGGCTTACATTTAAAGGTTTTTAGAGGCCTTATAATGCTATGTAAACTAACTAACTGTATTTACTAATTCTTAGCTTTATTTCACAACTTGATACCAAATTGTTCCCCAATTCAACTTAGTGTAACCGGTGCATGGACACACCAGAGGCCCGGCAGAGAGAGCACAGTGATGTCAGCGCTAAGGTAAAGCACATGTCAAACAACAATCAGTGGATTGTCTATACCATTTGAGGCTGCAACTGAAAGTGTTACAGATGTAGGTGAATGTACTCAAATAGTAGCCTCAATAATAACAAATGATTAATACTCGTATTACAGCCAAGGTGTCAAATTAGGGACACAACGTAAAAATTACTTTTTTTTTTTTAAATCACTATGTGTAGCAGTATGACAACAATACAAATATTTAACAGTTTTTTAACATACTTTTAAATTAAAATGTTATTACTTTTGCTTTCTGTAAATGGGTTAGCCTACTTGATGGTGGGCACTGAAGTTTGGCAACTGTTTCCTACTGGCCACAGTCATTCCTTCAACCAGCAATAGCTTATGGTTGGCTGCAGGTGAATTGTTTCATGATGTGTAAGACATTGCAGACAAAGGCTATCAGTGGCCCATAATGTTGTTTCCATTGCTTCCACTTAGGGCTGGACGACAGGGAGAAAAGCAGATATTACGATATTCTTGACCAAATACCTCAATATCGATATTGCGGCGATATTCTAGCGTTGACAATTGGTGCTTTGACAAAATATCTTTACACTTAGATTTTAGATAAATAATCATCAGTATTATGGACATAATGTCTAAGTAGGGAAAAAGCAAATGATAGAACATCTAGATCACTCTACTGTAATGCAGCCTTTAAAACCAGTAAAAGACAACACTTATGTCATATAACAATATACCGATATCCAAAATCTAAGACGATATCTACTCTCATATCACGATATCGATATATTGCCTAGAGATGGTCCGATACCGTTTTTTTATACCCACTACCGATTCTGATACCTGAACTGATACCGAGTACTGATCCAGTGTGTCATACCTTTTATTATGTTTTAACAGCTGTATACTACTATCCCTGTATGTATGGATGTGATATGATTTCTCTCTTTGTTGTTGGTCTGGTTAGGTTGAACAAACAATGAATGCCACAGAACTTTCTTTTATTATCTAGTTTGACAGACAGTTATAACTGAAAAGGAACATAAATAAACAACTTTAATGTAGATTTTCTTCAGGTTCAGGTATTAGATCGGTGCATTAACTCCAGTAATTCCCAAAATACTAGCGTTTTAGGCAGTATCGGAGGCGATACATGTAATCTAATATCTCTAACATTGCCCAGCTCTACTTCCACTGATAGTGTGCACATTTTGATTTCCAAAGGTTATTAACATGCAGCACATTTGATGCCTTGAGTGCTGATGAGGCAGAAATAGAAAGTCATTTATTTTGGGGATTTCAATTCGTCCAAAAAAATAGACTCTGCTTCCTGTCCACAGGTGATGTATTTATCACATTGCCCATACAAATATACAAAACTCAAACCTGCTTTTTAAATCGCCTTCACCTCCTCCTTCACACCAATATCAGTGGCTAGAATTTACTGCATGTATGCATCAATGTTGACCTTTTCTACATTTGAGCACTACAGAACAGTCTTCCATGCATTAAATCCACTAAACATTGTGTTCAAGTCAGTAATTACAGAGGCAAGCTACCCTCGACATGCCATTTGAACGTTACTTTAAACTTGTTGCAGAGGCTAAAACACCAGACAAATAGATGTTTACTGACAAGAGGTGACTGCTGGACCCAGTGCAAGCAAAGCACTGCCGCAGTGCAATGGCCAGTGAGGAGAATATATCCAGATTGAGTGGGCTGGTTGGGAGTGCAGTGTGGATCACGTAGTGTTGATCATCACTTCTGCTGGTGGTCCGCTGTGGTTTTTATCTCTTTTACATTAGCTCCGGCTCAATCCTTATGTGGGTGGTGCTTCATTGCTAAGCAGCATATGGTCCTCTTTATCAATCAGATCATTCCACTATATGCTTAAGCAACTGTGTGTCCCTGCCCCCAACCTCCCTCAGCAGCTGAGAAGAATACATTTTGACAGGACATAAGTTGGCACACTATCTGTACGACATGCATGCCCTGGTTTGTACCTTCTGGCAGAGTTGAGACGGCTGCAGGGCATATGTAACAAGTACAGCCTGACCGATAAAGGATTTTCAAGGCCGATACCGATACGAATATTTAGTTATTTAAAATCCGATATGCCGATATATCGGCTGATATATATTTTAAAAAACAAAATCCAAAAACATGTTACAAAACATAAACAGATTTCCCTAACATTAGTTATTTGTAGTTATTTATGAGTTCTCACTAAAATAATATGATAATAATTTGTTTTATTGTCACAACAGAACAGAGGAACATCAAAATAAATTTAAGTTCTTGAAAAGCAAAAAAAAGCAACTGTTTCAGTTGCTCATTTTAATGTTGTGTCATGATGCTGCTGCCCTGATTTTCTGGCCCTTGTGGTGTACGTGTTCCTTTGTATTTTCACCATAATGTGCAGATTATTACCTGATAACCTTGAATCACAATGCATGAGCTCCTGATAGCTACATCATATGGCAGTTATCAAACCAAGAATGCCGTTTACTGTTACCTGGTTTTGCAGAACAGATCTTTTTAACGTCAGTCAATACTCCAGATTTGAGGTTTTACTCAGTGTATCCAGATAACTCCATAAATCTGATTCTTAGAACAGGCCCCAAGGGAGTTCACACTTATCCTAACTAATCCTAACTATGCAAATCCAAATGTTACACATTGAGAGAGAAAGTGTAAATGTAAACCCCAACTCTTTTAGGAGAATTTTTCTGAAAATATAACTGATTTTGTTGACATTTGTGCTTACGCTAAAATACTGGACGTCTTGCAGAGCATTTAACAGATGGAGAAAAAAAACTTTTGACTGTTTGCTGGTAAACAAACTTATGGTGACACTGTTGTCAAACTTATCTTTGCCATGTATTATTACTTATCAGCTTTTACACTAATATTGATATATGTGCAATAAGCTAATGTCAGCTTTCACAATAGCCTTGCTGATATATCGGTCTATGGTTTGTAGACTTGCAGCTCTTTGGCCTGTGTCATTATTTACAGACATTTGAATCAACCAGTAAATAACGGGTCTGAGCAGCCCAAAAAATCCATAAAAACTCAAAACAAACAAAGCTTCCTCAAGATATGACAAAGCAGCCATGGTTGTACTTAAAACAGATGGGTACAAGAAATAAAATGTAGTTCTTCTTTCTGTCCAGACAACAACCGTGTCCAGAATCATCTGGATAGATAGTGAACAAGTGGCTGTTGCCAATTTTGTGCAACAACATCAATAACTGACTAGAAAATTGAAGTATGGAGGTGTGTTTGATCTTGGATGGAAAGAAATTGTGGGTGTGAGAAGACAGTGGAGGGATGGACAAGGCGGGGTTCAAATCTTGTGCAAAAAGCCCACAATTCCTAGACACATCCTCGCAATTAGTCCCTGACTACATGTCAGCTTTGATCCTCACTTAGGTTGAATATGGATCCAGGACTTGACACTCCTGCCTAGTCAGGTACACGCCTATTGGTTAGGCTACTACATGGATGCCTATGGTTACTAGGCAACTAACCCTCATGCAGGCCTAGTACCCTATAGTGTAGCCTATATAGTAGGCTATATTCAATATGCAATACCAGTCAAAAGACTTGGACAATTAGGACAGCATTGTGGCCTGCAATGGCAGCCTCCTATAGAATTGTTGTAAATAGATGCAAACGTTGCCTCGGTCTATTTTTTTTAAAGCTTATGAGCTCAAATGAAACAATGTTGCAACTATCAACACAGCGCCATGCTACCTAAAAAACATGAGATAAATAGAAATACAAGTTTGAAGCACTGCGAGTAGCCTACGAGTGCAAAGACCTAACCTGACCTGAGTTGCATTTACATGCCTGTTGTGTAAAACGGGCCACAATTAGTCGCCAACCAAGGCCTAATGAGCGTGTATTTTTGTCACGAAAACTAATTTGCACAGGCCTCGTTGCTAATAAGAGTGTAGGCTATACCGAGAAGGGATAAGAAATATCTGGGCCACGGGCTTTAGGCTATAGCCTACTGTCATCCCCGGGGCACAGAGAGCGCGACAGGGACCCGAAAGTAGGTGAGAAAAGCGTTTCCTGGCGCCCTACGTTGTCGACTGTTAACTTAAAGCTAAGCGCTCACCATGAAAAATAAAACTAACTTTCAGAAAGCCACATTAATGGACACAGGCCTGCCCATTGGTGTGTTTACCAGTCGGCGGAGGGTGAAATTAAGAGCGGTTTCTGCTTACCATCTTGCAGGTCGAATGATGAAATCCAGGCGATGTGAGAGAAGAAGAGGTACAACAGGGGAGGGGGAGTCGGTAATGCCGCCGAGCTGTGGCAAGAAATAACAAAAAAATATATTGTTGTGGTACTCTCTTTGGTCTCGTCCTGGCTTTCCACCCAGCTTCAGACTCTCTTCTCCTTCTCTCCCCTTTACCGAGGGTTACACTGCAGTGGGAAAGGGAGGGAGACCCGCTGGGAGGGGACAGTAAGCGAAGGAGGAGGCTTGGTTTGACAAGCAGGCGGTGGCGGAGGGGAGGAGAGAAGAGGGAAAGGGGGGAGGTGCAGCCAGCAATACTGTACATCCGGGAACTACAGGTTATGTTTATTTATTTATATCTTAACATTCTGAACAGGTTTGTGCGTGGGCTCCCCCCATTGGCTGTATGGTTGTACTGCAGGAAGTCCCCTGGCAATAAGGTCCATAGACAGTTAAGGAAAGATAAGCTCCAGCTGGGGCCACCAGGGGTGTGGTGTGAGTGACGTACTTTTCGGTGGGCGTGGCGTGAGCTGCAACAGGCCGCAGCTGGACCATAGACTGTATATTATTGACGGTCTATGAGCTGGACCCATCTCCACTCTGGCCCTTTCACATAATATAATTCTGGTTATGCACCTCAAACGTCAATTAATACAACTGTCAGATTAACTTCATTTATGTCATCCCTATGCCATTGAATCAGTTCATCAAAAGTAACGACTTCCGAATGGACAGGCACTAAACTCATACTAAGCGTTGTGAACATTAGAAAAGCCAATTTTTCCTGAGGAAACTGTACTGGAGCAGAAACTACTACTCATACTGTTATAGTAGACTATATTATGAGTAGTAGTTGTAGTGAGTAAGCACTAGTAGTTGCAGCAGTGTGTATTGCATGTTGTATTATAATTATGTGGTATAAGAAAAAGTGATCTTTTATTACTGAAACATAGCAGATGTTCTATCAAGTAACGATTTGATATAAAACTTTGTAGATTTAAAGCGGTTTAACTGGGTTTCAAGTCAAAGTTTAAAAAAAAAGATCTTGATAATCTAACTCTTAGTTCAGCGGATTTTCAATTTCATTATAAAGCCGCTCCTGCACTTGAAATCTAATAGTTGAAATAAGTTAAATTAGTTGTATCTGACGTATCTGAAAACCGTTTTCAAGTAAATTAAGATCTGGGTTACAGAAACTGTTATCTACTGTAACCCAGATATGGCTGTACCCTAATAGGACACAGACATGATTTATCCATCCTTCATTTTGTCAGCCCAAATGCTTGATGTTGATCTCAACAGCTTCTAAAATGTGACCAGGAGGGGAAATGAACTCTGTCCCTGGTTGCAAAAAAGGTGCCCCTATGGGAGTCTGTGAGAATTTTCTCTCTCTTGCTCTTTAAAGCACCCATATTATACTCATTTTCAGGTTCTTAATTGTATTTTGAGGTTGTACCAGAATAGGTTTACATGGTTACATTTTCAAAAAACACCATATTTTTGTTGTACCCCATATTGCTGCAGATTCTCTTTTCACCCTGCGTTTGGTTTTCTGTTTTAGCTACAGAGTGAGACATTCACTTCTATACTATCTTTGTTGGGAGTCACACATGCGCAGTAAGATCCCATCAGCTAGATGACTCTTTCTCCAACTTTGGTCAGTACAAGGCAGGATTAGCTGGGAAACGAGGGCACACTTGAGGAATACCTGCAGAACAGGAACATGGAAGTAGTTCTTTGGTAGATTATGAAATATGAAATAGTGTGTGTTGTAGCAGTGTTTTGCCATTGAGAATGAGCTAGCATGCTAGCGCTAGCATGTGCTATGGTTAGCCACCTTGTCTCGGCTAGTGACGTAGAAAGCAGTGCAGATTTTGACCAGCTCACCCGGGAGCCTGAAGGCAGAGGACATTCAGGAACCGTATCTCACTCAAAACAGCATGGCTAGTTTTTTTTCAAAGTTTGTATGCGTGTGGAAGCACCAGAGACACAAAATAACACCCCAAATCCCAGAAAAAGAGATTTTTTTTCATAATATGGGCACTTTAAAATGATTCAGAATAGTGGAGCAAGAATCCCATCTTTTATAAATTAAGTAATTATTTTCAGTTTTGAAGGTGACATCTTACAAGTTGCATGATATGATTCACTTATGTAGCTTTCTTTGTAATGATAATGTATAATCTTTATTGACACTCTGTTTTTATTACACACTACACCCAGGCCTGAAATACACACACATAATCAGGTCCTATACATGCACTAATGGAGAGATGTCAGAGTGAGTGGGCTGCGACTGCTGAATAACCGCCTTGAGTGGTTGGGGGGGGGGGTGGTGCCTTGCTCAAGAGCACCTTGGCAGTGCCCAGTAGATAAACTGGCATCTCTCCAGCTACCAGTCCACACTCCGTACAGGGACTTGAACCAGCGACCCTCCGGTTCCCAAACCAATCCCTAAGGACTGAACTACTGCCACCCCTATAATAATAGTGACTTACAGTTACAGAAGGCTACTGGTTACTTGAATTGTCAATACTTGTGTGTCTGAAATAAACCTAATGTCAAAGTAAGTTTAGAATAAATTAATTAAATGAATACATTTGCCAAAAAGATTTTCCATTTTACTATTAATAACATAAACGAACAAACAACACTTTCACAAAAATGTAAGAATGATGTGTAAATCCCACAACTATATTGCACTATTTCATTGTTTCTTTGTTCCTCTGATTTCTTGCATAGGTCAATTCAACATTTAAACTATTTTAAGTTTCTTTCTACCAATATACACACAATAGGAAAACATGTTAAAGATTCACTGTACAAAAATACTATTTTTAAAAATATAAGTTACGACTAGCAATAGAAAAATGGTTTTAAAATATGTCATTAACAATTTATGTTTAGAATGTTGCAGAATTTAATAAATATAGTTCATATTCCTGACTATGTCTTTCAGAAGAGGTAGAGAAAACAAACACACTGTAAATAGGGGCACAACTCCACCTAAATACAAACTTCCTACATCCAATACAGCATTACACTGTACACAAAATGGTACCACAAAACAATACACATACACACAGCTACACAGAGAATTTCATTGTAAAACACTCAAAAAATCATGGTTTAGAAGTGCTGATGCAGAGGAGGTTCACTGCAGTGTCATTGTAAAACGAGGAGGGCTGAAGCAGGCTTTTGACAAGCTAGACATATTCTTCTTCTCTTCTTTCTGGGTAACAGTAGCACATAGATACTCACAGAGTAGCTGACCTGTACACTTTCAAGAGCTGAAAGATTTCATCAAATTACCAGGGTAATGTTTTTTGGGCTACTGCATTACCTTGTAACTCTTTCAGACAAACAACGACATAGTCCATCTTGCCTAATGATTGGTTGGCAGCACAGTGCACCGCTACATCTCAAGCCAGTCAAGTTTGACTATAAATAGGTTTGGAGGTGGCAGCAACAACACCAGCAGGACTATTCAGTTAAAAAGAAATTATATCTCTCCAGTAATACAGATTTGGTTCGGTTTTGTAAGGATCGGCTTTAAGGTGAAAGTCTTTCTAACTAAAAGTAGCAGCACAATAGGTTGAGAGTAGTAGAGTTGTTTTCCTTGTACTGTACAAGTTACTGCTTTTTAAAGTAGCTGATAGAAAATGCCTGTAATAATAATAATAAACTAAATTCCTTTATTTTATGTATTTTTTTACTATGTGGAGGACTTTTCTCTGGCCACATTGCCCTGCTCTTTAAAAACTATAGCCCACATTTTGAACATTAGACAGTGCTGATGTTGTGGTAAGCTCCCATACAAGTACAGAAAGGAAGATTCTGTTCAGGGCCAATAAAATAAAAATGTCAATTCAAGGACACTTCACTTGGTTGAACTTAGTAATAGTGGTTGAAAAAAATTCTTGAATTTCTGGAAATCTTGGAAAGTAATTTTGGAATGAAACATGTAAATAGCTTCAAAAAAAACAAAAACATCTGTAAAACACATACTGTAACTAAACACACAGGCACATGTGCACTCACACATACGGTACTGTACTTACACATACGCTTAAACACACTTGAGGTTTACCACATGTCACAACGGAACGGTACATTACAAATATTTTTCTCAAAACGTCCTTTAATCTGCATTATGTAATTAAAAATGTAGGTTGTACGTTTCGTTTTAATCTAAAAAATATATACAGTAAATAAATGTACCAAATTCATTTTGACACATTTGTATAACCAAAGACTGGCAACATCACTGCATTATTAATGTTCTGCCATAGGATCCGATTTGGCAGTAAATATGATCACTATTTTACGGCACAAAAGGGTTGCATTTTCTTTTCAGACAGAGAATAAACCTTTATATTTTCTAATAATGGCAAGATCGAAAGACTACAATGAAGCAGTAAGGTAGAGTGTGTATCTATTGTAGATTCACATGCTTCCTTTTAGCAACAGGAAGCAATAGACTAATAGAAACATCAGTACACACTGAATATTTCCAGATGTTCCTCCATCAGACAAACATCTCCTTGTTGACCCACATGAGTGTGCGCGTGTCATTGGGTTTGCACTCATACTCGATGCTGTTGAAGCTGTTTCCCCACTGGCAGTGGTCCCTTTTGTTGTAGTTGTAGTACTTCACCTGCCACACCGTTTCAAACAACCCGGCCTCTGTGAACTGAAGGAGAAACACATGCACAGACGAGTATATGAGTGGACAGATGGGAATACACACACACATAAAAAACCCTTGTAGACCCATATCACCAGTTGAAAAATCATGTGAAGGTGAAATGAAGAGGAAGCATACTGACTGGACAGATGAACACTCACACACACACACACACACACAAACACACACATACACACACACGCACACGCCAAGGGGTGTAAACTGGACATATGGGTAGGATACATGCACGTCATGTTAACCAGATCAAATTATGTATGTAAGAATATTTTTTACATTGTGTTTGAACTGCTCTCTTTCTCCTAAGAAGATTAAAAAAGAAGCTAAAACATACATATTTCAACATTTACTGTACCTCAGGCAACAGTGCTTTCATTCACCAGGAACTAAACAGCTGCTTCCTCCGAGCATCTGTGTATTGCTGCTAGCGGAAGGGATTTGCACACTGAACACCTGGAACTCATGTTGTGGTTTGTGTTTGAACCAAATGGACATACACATCTTATAAAGATGGGTAGAACTGTGTGGTTTGACAGTGGTGTGTGTTTGTGTATCAGAGATTTTAGAATATGTACCCCTTGTCAGAACTACATTACCACCATTCAGTCTTTAATCTACAACAGGCTGAGACACAGTTGTTGAAGAATTTATCTTGTCTCTCAAAACTTTCTGAATTCCCCTTATTGCTCATTGGTGTATTTAAAAGAAAAAAAAAATATTTGGAAAACAATGGAGCGGCACAGAACAGAGGAATAAGCTTGGATTCACAAAGGATACTTTGTGTCTTTTCTTGAGATTTGTTCATTTGGCCTGATACTTTTGTCCAAGACAACAAAATGTACAAATGAAGGCTTTTGAGAATAAGTGCCTCAACGCACTCTTCCATCTGACACACATGTCCCATGGCTTGCAGGTGCATGAAGTAACATAAGGGCTTCACTTGTTTTCTTTTTTGAGAAAGAGCTAGTGAAGGTTGAAGAGAGAGGGAAAGAGAAAGAGAAAGAGAGAGAGAGAGTTGTACTACAGAATCAACGGTAGCTACCTATCCATAACACCTCAACACATTTATATCCCTGCTATAAAATTGTCGTGATCTGTTGTTGTTTTTGAGGTTCTGTTGTTTCCTGTTTTATTTTGTAGTAGTCTAGTTCTGTCTTGTCTAGTCTGGTTTTGTTTCCTGTCTTGTGTTTTCCAGCCTTTGTGATTGTCTGCCCCACCCTGAAGTGTTTCACCTGTTGGAGCCTCGTGTCACTTGCCTCTCGTTTCTCCTCATTATCTTGTGTATTTATTCTCTGAGTTGTGTTTGTCCAGTGTGGGATCATTGTTGGCGCTGTCCTGTCTCTGTGGGTTTGTTTCCTGCCTGGATTACTTTTGTTGTATGTTTTTGCTAGGCTATCCCCAGGACACCTTTTGTTTGTGTTATGTCTGGACATTTTTTGTTTCAGTTTTTGATAAATAAATCTTCTCTGAACTGCATTTGGGTACAAGCCTCGCCGTTACTCCTGACAAGCCTTAACAACTAATATCCCACAAAATTCTTGCTCTGCCTCAAACTTGAGTATCTTGATACTTTTTTTCCTGATATGTATTGTTCTGTATTTTCTTTTCTCTTTGTATTTTGTTTGTTGTTTTGTTAACTGTGTTGTCTAATTGTGGTTGTGCTGTATATTTTTGTCTCTAACGATCGC
Organism: Etheostoma perlongum; assembly: GCA_026937815.1. NCBI lineage: Eukaryota > Metazoa > Chordata > Actinopteri > Perciformes > Percidae > Etheostoma > Etheostoma perlongum. The sequence continues at coordinate 24,615,861 of CM049387.1, read as the reverse complement.
AAGGGGTTATTTCCAACTTTATCATTTAACCTTGTGGGAATCAGTAGAACTGAGAATTTAAAAGTTGGAGTTACCGACAAGTTAAATTTAAATATATCTTTGGTTGGTTGATGGTCTCAGCATTATGTTGGATCATGGAAAAGATTGCTTTTAGATGTGTTCTGTCATTGTTTCAGTTTTTATTCTCCCCTGAAAACCATGCTTGTTTTCTTTTGACTTTGAGAAAATACTGTAAAAGCAATACATTTACAAAAAAAATCCTGAACACTCCCTGGCTATAAAATTACTTTTGAATGTTGGATTGCTCCTGCTTCTGCCTCCAGACGTAAAGTTAGTTCTATGCACTGTGTACAGTACATTCATACCTGTATGTTGATTTGAACTGGTTGCCTCTCTCCACTCTTGGTGTGCGCCACCCCTTCGGTGTCATATTGGCCAGTGTAGACCACTGACTGCGGGTCTTTAGACTGCTGCTCCAGGGGGAAGGTCACGGCGCCCACACTCATCGAGCTGCAAACAGGCCACAACACAACAAACTAGTCATAAACATTCTTAAAAATAAAAGGTTCATGCAAGTCCACAGAAGACAGACCATAGCATGAATGAAAGGATGTTACATTGATAACACATACCACGTGTTAATAAAACAAGACAAGATGTATCCAAATATTTGATTGATTATATGTATTGGAAATTACACATACCATTTAAAAAGCACTAATTATATTATATAACCCAATATCTTTATCTGTGAAAAACTGAACTGATGCTGTAAACTCACTGATGCATTTTTTGTTCCAGATATCATGTTGACAAATCATTTAGTGGAATATCATAGGCATGCAGCTGTGTTTCATGAGCATGACCCAAATTAAATACATCTCCTTTGCATCATCACGTGTGACCTGTTTTTACATCGGGTGCTCATTCAGACATGTTTCACAGCCTGACATGTAGATGTTCAACACTAATCCTTATTTGGATATGGAAGTACAACCAAACATTACATAATCATGAACTATAGGCAAATCACAAGAGGGTTGTGACACAAAATCCAACCCTGGAGACCTACTAATCTGTGTCGGATTTGACAGCAGCCAATTGGGTTTATGGTGCCTTCATGTGCTCTTCGTGAAATCGTACCTTTAAGTGCTACACTTGGAAAAAGGATGCCATGTGCATGACTTTTGGTCACACATAATATCACAAAGATATTATACGTTATGATACGTTAAACAAAACGTTAAGGGACATTTGCAAATGACGTTTTTTTTCTGCAGCTTGTAAATCACGAAAACCTCTAACTACTTCATTTCCGGTAGACTCGTAATTTACCAAATATCCTACTGTCTATGAATGCATCCTTAAAATCTGCATTTGCCTTCTGTTCAGGTCACCACTATCATTGCATGTCAGGAACGAGCCTCACCCTTGATTCTTTAATTTACCATCAATCATTTCAATTTCAATTCATTTGTAGCCTAGGCCACTGTGTGTTATCATGAGGTAAAACTATAGTGTTCGTTTAGGCAATGAATAAAGCAGACAAATTAATTTTGTAAAGTAAATATAGGCCTATTTTACCGAAACAACTGAAGAAACATTTTACAGAAGATATGTACAAAAATATCCGTAGTAGCCTAGGCTATAGGGTAATAGGCTACCGCTAGGCTACTATAATCCAAGTAATAATCCAATCATCCAACAGTCTACCAAAAGGAATATTGGAACAATAAACGGCTGTGTTGTAGCCTATAATGCCACATTCACACAATTAAATCTCCATCATTTGGAAGGCTCCATAGCTAGCTTATGTCCATTTGCCCTACATTAGCCTATGGGAAATCTCCAATCTCCTTAACGTAGCAGTTTGGTTCATGACCTGGTCAGGATAATCCACAAAAATCGAAGGGCTACCTACGTGGCTTCGACCGCTCCTGGTTTAATAACCACCTCGATTTTGTATTTGGACCCGGTCAGCAGCTTGATGGTCCGGGTCTGTCCAAACCTGGCGCCGTCGGACTTGAAGTGCACCGCCGAGTTGTTGGGAAGCATCTTCAATGAAATGCCAATTTTGACGAGTTGAGGGACGTTGGCCATGTTTCCATATAGTTTATCACCAGGGTCAGTGGGATGGTTTTTAGTGTCGATCAGCTCAGGTAGACGGAGAAATGCCGTGCAGAGAATAAATCCATACAGAGCGCACAGAGCAAGGGATGGTGCTTCTGCACGTTGTAATCCTGTGTAGCAAATGCCTAATCCCAACCAATGCTCTCTCTCTCTCTCTCCCTCCCCACCACCCACTGTTTACTCCCCTTTATAATTCTTAATTAGTCTATAATTAAAGTGTTAGTTCACCTCTCTCGTTCTACAGTGCTGGGATTCTGCCGATTAAGGTTGTGGATTAGGCTACTTTAGTGGATCATGAGGACTGAAAAAAAAGTTAAAAAAAAAAAAAATAGCCAAACAAAAAAATATTGAACAAAAAAAATATAGCCTAAAAATGACCGTAAAAGCAGTGGCCAAATTCAACAAACATACAACAGTAGGCTAGACCATGTGTAGGGTACAGCATTGACAGGCCTGCAGGGTCAACCAAAAACCTCCTTCGCAGCTCTGTGAAGCAAGGTCTGGCAAAGCGTATAGGCAAAGCGACTAACCGAACACAGATGCCGATTACATCTCTACTCCGATTTAAAAAAATATTTTTTTTGTATTGTTCTTCAAAAAGGTAGCTATAGACTATAGGCTACTTCATTGAATTGAAAAGTTATTTATTCCTTTTGTTGGGTGATGGAAATAGGCTACCAAAAATAATTATAAAATAATTATTTTATATACTTATATCTTCTTATTGATGAAACATTAATTATATAATAATACAGCATCCAATCAGCCTAGCTCTTCATAGCCTCTTACTAGTCTATTGCTGGATGACGCCTGCTAACCAACCTCATACAAGGAGCTGCAGTAGGCCTATGAAACCCAGAGTTTACGGTGCACGATTCTCTTACAGTCAGGACACGAGAGCCCCTCTTAAACTAACCATTGGACTATCCTCCTCCGGGAAATGACTGTCTAGTGACATCAAGTGTCCAATCCATTCCTGAGGCAGCGAGGCGAGATTAGCATTTCCGCCATAGCCTAACGTTTTTATTGTTTTGCAGCTGTGCTTGTTTTGCTATTCAGTGTTTCAATGCATGAAGTAAGGTGTGTAGACATAGGTGGGTTTTATCTTGAGGTAAAGTTAGGCTAGATAGCTTTAAAACACAATTTTTAAGAGTCTGTTTTTTGGAGTTTGCTACATTTTTACCCGACTCGCGCCATTAGCCTAAATTAGCTATGCATGTTGCTCGGGTAACAGGGAGGAAACAATATAAGAGGGACACGATGGCTGTTTTCTCCAAGAATACTATAGGAAATTCCTATTGGTCATCAATATAATCATATAGAGTGGTATAATCATAGCATTTAGACCTGATACTATATATGCTTTTTCTAAAAATTAAATTAAAGTTCAAGATGATAAATCCAGATGTCCAAAACCACATTCCTGGACTTGTTGTTTCATACTCCTGTAATGCCAGTGTTTGACCACTAGAGGTCAAGCTTTGATTACAGCAGGAAGAGAAAAAACACAACATGTCTTGGTTAAAAAGAAAATCCAGTAGGCTATGTGCTTGCTTTTGAAAATAAATGAATGAATAAATGAAAAGGGAAAGTGCAAGTGATGACGATGATGTCACCACGAGCTTTGGGTGGATGAAATCAAAGTGGGAAAAAATTAACAAGTTACTTTCTGCAAAAACTAGTTATGGATAGAAACAGAGAAACGAAGCAGGGGAAATGGGAATGATAGCCATTTTTAATAATTCTAATAAATTCCTGTGTGTTGATTGATAATAATTACATGATTTGAACTGAAATCATCCCTGAAGCTGCTTCCATGCCATTGGCTTATGGTATCCTATTTAGTAAGAAGTTGGAAAAACACAGCCACAAAAAAAGAAAAAGTAATCTATCCTTTCCATGGCTCATGGTCTGCCAGTAGAAAAAAAAAATCAGTGACGCAGCTATCATAATGAGAAAGTCTGTTCGGTTCCAGTAGGCCTAGTTTGACACCGAACGACACATCACCGTCTCTGCTGCTGAAGCCGATACAGTTCGATTCTCGGAATATGAACTGAACTCAACGTGGTGTTTAATCTTCAACCAATTTAGTGATAAGTTTTAGTTATGGGAACACGTATAAAACCCGTTTCATGATATTTTCAGTTATCAGTAGCCATGCCCAGTTCCCTCCTCAAGTCTGACCTCGGAAATAAATGCAAAAGAACATAGCCTACTTAATTTCTGTTTAGAAGTGTTTCCTAAGCATCAATGACAGATGAATGCAGTGTGTTGGCCTATTTTCGGGCAATTTCCTCGCCTGAGTTAAACCTGCGTCATCGGTGCATTGGTGTCTTTGACGTTTCTTCAATTAACATATATATATATATATATATATATATATATAGCCTATATATATATATATATATATATATATATATATATATATATATATATATATATATATATATATATATATATATATATATATATATTCAAACAGAAAAGCATAGATATAGCCGCAAATTAGATGCTAGAACACATACTCCGCAGTGGTTCTGGTACTGCTGGCTGTGAGGCGCACTTCACTGTCCGATAAGTAAAAGAGATCATGGTTTGCTTGATTTGGGAAGCACTGGCAGGCTCCACACACTTTGACAGAAAGAAGCATGACGGTGAGTGAGAGTGAATTGGGGGAGAACGGGAGGGTGGGAGAGCCCTCCCCCCGCCAAATGGCTCTATGGATCCACTCCTTCATAACCCCACTCTTCTCCAGCCTTGCGCAGATGGTCAACGTGTCCAAACCGGACTGTGAGTCTGCTCACACGGCCACAGGATGATAAGATGAGAGCATATTAGAAGTTTAACTTTTATGCCACTGCTATTTATTGTCTAGTGAAAGCCAAAGTAGTCAAAACACCCAGCGCAAGAGCACTTGGCTACATATGAATGTCTGCCGGTCCCCCAGCGCACCGCGCTGGTGATGCCATGCCGCGAAGTCATACCGGCGATGAGAGCAGCGGCGCTGGGCTCTGGCTGAAGACCCCAACAGAACACCGGACGCAGGGCTACGCACTGAAAGATGTGGAGTCTGGGCCGAGGACGATGAACAACGCGGTGCGGGTCGGAGATGGTCTCCTGTCTCCCTCCACGGCAGGTGCTGTGGGATCGGAGAGGAAGCAGGGTGCCCGGCTCAGCCTGTTGGGAAAGCCGCTGATCTACAGCGCGCAGAGCGGCCGCAGGAACGCGCGGTACCGGCGGTTCCAGAATTGCCTCTACAACGTGTTGGAGAGACCGAGGGGATGGGCTTTCATCTACCACGCTTTTGTGTGAGTACTTTCATTTGTAATCACTGTATAGTAGAGAGCTTTACAACTACTTCAAATCTTTTTTTTTTCTTCTGTTCGTTCTTTGCAATTGAAGACCAGGTTCCTACATTTAAATGCCGAATGCAAAGGAAATAAAGTATAAAAAATAACGAATATTTCATTTAAGGAGCAATAAAATGAAAACGTGCCACTTGTTTTGAAAAAACTAACTGATTTAAGTTTTCATATTGCCTGTTGTTCACCTGATGATAATGACCAGCTGGGGTCATGGTGCACACACGTCATGGTATTATGATGCAGCTGTATGCATATGTGGTTTCCAAGGAAAAAGTTAATTAGAGCTGCAACTGACGATGATTTTCATCGTCGATATTTTCTCCATTTATTGATTGGTTGTTTGGTCTATTAAATGTCAGAAAATGGTAAACAAAAAAAAATAACAATCAGTGCTTCCCAAAGCCCAAGATGAAGTCCCCAAATGTCTTATTTTGTCTACAACTCAAATATATTTAGTTTACATTCACATTTCAGAAGCTGCAGTCGGGACTAATCGACCAGTTGGTTTTCAAAATAGTTTACGATTAATTCATTAGTTAACTAATTAATCAATTAATCTTTGCCGCTCTAAAGTTAAAGTTTTTGTGGAAACAATCACTCATTTACAATGTATTATATTCCCTATTCTCTCTCACATATGCAAATGAATCTCTCTTCACCCCCCATGCATAGAAAGAATATGTATAGAAACACATTTTCTTAACTTTTTTTGATGATTGGTTTATCGAGACATCACTGTATGTCAGTGCAGGAATTCTTTAAATGTGATTGCCTGTTGCTCCAGCCTCAGTGTGCAAACACAGTACTGGAAACAGTTAGAATTTAATGACTTTAAACATGAACTACAGGTGTGTGTGCTGGTAGGTGAATATATTTTGCAATTTATAATGAACACCTATTTCATAATGGAGACTTAATTGCAAAAAACCTGCATAGAGAATCCATAAATCAGACAGAGTACATTATTAGGCCCGATCTCTTCCTGATCTTTACGTAACACTGGAAGCTCCAACAGATTTGGGGCTCTTAGAAAAGGTCACCACGCTGTCAACTGAAAAGGGTGAATGTATTATTAACTGCTACTCCCGTGCGTGATGTTGAGTCTTTCACCACTGGTTTGGACGGAGAGTGGCTCTGGGAAAAATCCTGGAGGGATACTTTTAAAGCTGACATGTTTCATTTCTTAAATTCAAAACAGCCTTCAGCTGACCACAGTTGCTTCCTCTAGTGGGAAATAGCTTCTTCATAGCCAAAATTTCTGATTTTAATTATCCTTTGAAAACAAAAAATACTGTAAATATTGAGTTTGAGATTGCAGATTATTGCTAACATTTGGGCTAAGCTTTCCTGGTCTCTTTCCATGTCTGTCTAGCTAATAGGATTTGTTCTTTTGCCTGACTCTGTGTCCCAAGGGTGCTTGTCAACATGACACACGCTTACTGTAAACTGTATTAATCCACACCAGTTGTTATCTTGGTTGTGGTGAGATAGTTGCTTGGTCATATACACTGGTAATCTGCAAGATCCTTTTCTTTTTGCTGTGCTGTTTCTGCGCTGCACGTCCAAGAGATCACCTGTCCATCAAACAGTGTTGGCGGTGCTGTGACTATGAAGTTTGCATTTCCGTAAGTGACTCACTTTTCTGTGCGCATTCATTCAATGCGCATGTTAACTTTTGCTTTTTTGTTTATTTGAAACACCTGGCAATGTATGCAATGCATCATTTATCATATCCTGTGTGGCAGAGAATGTTTCAGAGGAACATTTTCAGACTGAAGAGTGTTGAGTGTCTTTGTTTTTGATGATTACATTTATTAATATAAACATTTGGAAGATTTTAACACAAGGAGTTGATGTTTCAGGAAAGAGCAGGCTCTGCATTAACACAGCTGTGGTTATCCCAAAAGAATACACGCTTAAGCTCACATATACTCACTGTCTGCTTATCTATCTGTGTATACACTATGTATACAACATATACATATGCACTCTCTCTTTCACCCATGCACCAGCGTGCCCTCCAATCACTGCATGGCTGTACACATTCACCACATCTCTTCCTGTTTCAACTTCCAACAGTCTTGTTGGAAGAAGAAGGATGAAGTGGAGCTGTCAGAGGAGGGTCTGCAAAGCCGGATGTTGACGTTTTTATTTGCTCAGGCGGGACAGCTGAGGTCGCAGGGGTTAAGTTGTTACATCTGCTCACAACCACAGCCTTAAATAAAATGTATGAGTGAAATAAAGAAAACCTCTGTCAGATTAGGAAAATAATATCACATTGCAAGCAGATTGACAGAAAGCATGAATGTGATTTTTTTTGTGCTTTGATGCATAAAGAGAATAGAATAGTATTCCGATGAAAATCATATATGTGAATCTGTCTACTGTACACTTAACTATATTTAAGTGCAGTTTGATTTACATGCATATTTTGTGATGCTAACTAACTCTACAAATACCTGAATAGCCTGTGTGTGTGTACACAGATCCAGTGTCAGTAATGATAAATACAGCACCAGAGTAAGACTGAACTCCCAATCAGCAATGAATACTGGATTATTCCAGTGGTTTTCTCTTTTGAATGGATTTCACCATATCGGAACAATTTTATGGCCCCAAAGAGAGAAGCAAAAGATTACTTTGCAAATGACCTAATTACCCCAAAATTCATCTTGATCTAGGAAAGCAGGTAAATGGAAAATGGAGAGACCATAGGATATTTTCAACAGTCACAGTGAATGTACAGCATCTTGACTAGAAGGGTTAGGAGGACACATTGTTGAGTGATCTTGATCTAGACTCAAACTTCAGACTTGATGTGTTTTACAGACAATGTAGGTACTTTAATATGAGAGACGATTGCGTTGCTAACCACTGAAGAATTTGTTTCACTTACATTTACATACTTTCCAGTGAAATAAGTACTCTTATGGCTGGCTATTATATTATCTGTTTGTACTAATGCAGACGTCACGGTCTGCCTTCAATTACAGTTATTTCAGTGTGTCACATGGCATTTAAGTAAATGGATTTCTTTTGTGGTCACTCCCCATCAGTCACTATGGTGTGTGTTAATGCAAGGTGGCAGGGAGGAGTTACCACACATATACACACATGCTTGTGCAGTGGCTTGCACACTTGCACATATAGATACTGTATATGCAGACGACAAAGCAATATGAAATACACAAACATGCAAAAAAGACACAAAAACATTCATATGTTTGTGCAGATCACAGTTGTAGACAAATGTGGTATGGCCACACATACAAAGAGTCACATGGCTACACACAAACACATTCACACGTGGTAGGAGATGCACAAACACACCCACAAACAAAAGAAAGTACATGATTTATAAAAGAGAATTTTCCTTTTGATCCTTTAATTAGTAAGCGGTTTTGTAGAAACATATGCTGCATTGTGCGTTTGTGTGTGTGTGGAACCATGCTGTGCAAACGTGTCAGAAAACAGCTTGACAGTGCATGTGTATGAATGGGCATTTACTGTATATTTGAAATCAATGTATCTATTTTACTCTGTGTACTATAGGAATCCCTGGTGTGCTGCTGATGGGCTGCAGGATAAATCATAAATCATCAGGATAGGCATCTGGGCTTTCCTCTTGCCAAATAGTGCTCCCACACTGAAAAACTGCTGGCATTAAGATTCAATCTCTTAATGAGATGGCGTGTGTTGGCCTAATCACATTCGCTAAAATGGGTTCCAGCCACAGTCTCCATTATGTGCTATACTCAGAAGATGATTCCTTTCCATGTTTTTTGTGTACGAGAGCAATGTTTCACCCAATTTATCTATTTGCTCAACTGTTATTTTGTTTTATGCAAGTATGACATGACACTTGTCCCTGCCATAATGTGGGTATGCGTTTGTTCCTAATGTTTCTGCATCGGGAAAGTGGTTAGGAGTGTGTATTCAACACATAATTTGTGTGTGTGTGTGTGTGTGTGCGTGTAACTGTGTGAGGAGTGTGTAGATAAAAAAAGAGCAGTCGTGCACAGCTAATTGATTGATTCGCGCATCTGTTTTTGTGTTTCATGCAAGTATGACATGACACTTGTCCATGCCCTAATGTTCGTATGTGTTTGTTCCTAATGTTTCTGCATCGGGAAAGTGGTTAGGAGTGTGTATTCAACACATAATTTGTGTGTGTGTGTGTGTGTAACTGTGTGAGGAAGGTGTAGATTAAAAAAAAGAGCAGTCGTGCACAGCTAATTGATTGATTCGCACACACGGTTTGGCTGCGTCAGTCATTGATCCCAGGCCCATTCTGGTCCATCGACAGGTAGCACATCAATCCAGCCAGACTACTTGCCACGAGGCTGATACGCTCTTTGTCAACCTCAGTCCAGTGTTATACTTTAACCACACAGGTTTGTTCAGCATCTGTGGTGCATTCATTTTCAGCTTCAATCGGCTCTTTAAAGGGAATGTCACTTTATTTCTATTTTAACAGCCCCATAGCATTCACTGATAAGGATAGACTGTCCTTATCAAATGCTTTGAACCTATGTCTAATTTTCTAAGTGTCCTCTTGTGGTTGTGTGAATAATAACTGGGGGGTGTATCATGTCACGGTGCTGTGACTGATAAGTTGAGTGGTTGGTTGTAGTGGTTTGATTGGTCAACAATGTTCACCAAGGAACTGCAGGACTATATGTCTGCTGTCTTGTCAAAAGGCTTTGATTAAACTGATTGTGTTTATGAAGCCCTTTGACGTCATGATGATTCCAGTTAAAAAATGATTTAACTTGTTTGTGTAATACACATTAAAGTTAAAGTGTAATCTGGCAGGTGGGTTCAAAAAGAATTCATCTTAGCATCTCAACATCTTATCTATAGCACATAATCAATATCTATGGTGATAACACCACGCCAAAATTCCATTCTCAAATTTGAATTTAACACTATAGGCTACTAGGATACTATTAAAAAAGGCTCTATCTACCACACAGCACTTAAAGAAAACTCCCTTTTACAGCTAATTCACCTGTTACACTCATTATTTACATCTTCCAAAAAAGCCAGGAGTTAAGTTTTCATTAAAACTAACTGCATGCCAAATTAATCAGACAAGGCCAACACGGCAAAGGCAATCGGTCCACATAAAAACACAACGGGGCTACACAGCTACAGCTAACATCATGGAGCACAATAACGGCAGATCAGCATCACCGATCTGTTTTGACCGTATATGAACTGATTTTAGCATATAGTACATGACTGTCCTGCTATTTTTACAGACGTGTGAACTACACAGTCAGTTTACATGTTCATTGACTCACGATGCTGTTTTTTTCTGATTCATTTGATACCCATCATATGATTGGAAGAATTCATTTGTGTAAAATGCCACCAACACTCCATTACTAGCTTCTACGATAGTGGGACAAGTTGCATTAACGTGGCTGCGAGCAAAACCATACAAATAAACATTTCTTTCTAGATCTTGGTTAAAAAAAGGATCAAATGCAGTTATTGCTTGACTGAAGAAGTTTAAATACTACTCGGTACTTGGTTAATTTTGGTCAAAATATATTGAGTACCCATACCCAACCCTACATCCAACGCAGTACTTGCTCTTTACAAGCATCTGAAACACTAAAAAAAAGGCTGTCACACTCGCATATTGTTCAAACAACAGGTTCATTTATTCCAAAATAAAATGTAAAATTCACGGAACATCAAAGGCTTCCTGAAGAGACTGCACTATGTTTCCTGAGAACATCGTGACATTTGAGACACCTGAGCACATAGAAGAGTCTCTGTGTTTAGGTTCCGCGTTACTTCCAGGTAGGGACGAGACTGTTGGCAAGCACCCAATGGAAAATGCTGGAAAATGCTAAGTGTGTGTGTGTGTGTGTGTGTGTGTGTGTGTGTATATATGTTGTGTGTATTGTGTAAATACTGTCATGATAAGTTCCGGTCTTTGCATGAATAGGCACAGAGTGGGTACCCTATTAAAGGTAATGTGTGTTTTATTTTATGTCTTTACTGGAGAGAGTGACAAAGCACAGACACAGTGTGAATTTGTGTGTCCAAGTCACCAGTTGGCACAATGGCATTCAGGGCAAAACAGATGGAGGGATGTAGAGGACGCAAGATAAGATGAAAACGCGTACAAAAAAAGAGTGCGTGAGGGTGAAATGGGAGGTGAAGATGAGAACAGAGATTCAAGATTTGTTGAGCAGGAAAAAAAAGGCATAATTGGTTTGTTCCATGTGCTTGGGAAGTTGTCTACCCTTATTTTAAATGAAGAAAACTGCACTTATAGTCATATCCACACAGAAGAATTTCACAGGCAGCTCTGTGTGCAAGATATGCAAACACGCAATGATAATTGTATAATAAATGCAAGTTCACTTAGTTAAGATCACGTCAATGCCAGGATGTTTGCATATTAAACATTTTTCTCTTCCTCAAAAATAAATTCAAAGCACATATTTAGGAGTTAGACCCCAAAGCAGCTGTAGGAAGTAAGCAGTGCCAACACAAAGCATGGTGGTGTAATGAGTGGGAAAAAACCCTCACCTGTAGGAATTATGGTCCCATTAAATCTTTTTGGGTGTCTGATCTACAAGATGACTTTCATGAGATAGGTAATCCATCAGAGTGGACCTTGTAGTTATGTTATCATTATGTGGTAATGCAGTTAAGAGCAGGGAATGTTTTGGAAGTGTTTTTGAAAGTTGCATTTAATGACATTCCAATAGCATTCCTAAATTCCCAGCTCTTTAGACAATTTTTGGGGAGGAGGGAGTATAATTTAACATTCAAACTGATGATTAATGCATCATTAATGCATCACTCCTAACACACCATGGTTCATCAGAAAATCCCTTTTCTCCTCTTTAAGTCATACAAAACGCACTGTATTTGTCTTCAGTTTAGTGTCTGTCCAGTTCACCAGGAACGCTTAGAATACAACGATCCCGCATGAGCATCCGGTTTCAATACAACCACTACAAGTTCTTCTCAATATTCTTGTGTTAGGTACACTTTCAAATGTGCAAAATGAAATGAGCTAATTAGCCTTCTTCAGAGTGTAGAGATTTGATGAACGATCAGAACAGCTTGTCGGTTTCATCAGAGAACCAGAGCTCACTGGTGAGAAGGTACTGCAGTGACAAATATACTATGACATCCGAGGTCACACAGGAAGTGTGTGTGTGTGTGTGTGTGTGTGTGTGTGTGTGTGTGTGTGTGTGTGTGTGCTGAAGGTTTTGAGAGGGAAAGAGCAAGAGATTGCATCTTTTAGAGCACACACTTGCATTTCGATGAGTGTGTTAATGAGAGAGAAAGACTTGCAGTGTTTGTGTGAGAGTTAATGTGTATGTACTGTATTTTTGGTTGTCAGAATTACCGGTTGTGTATGTTCAGTACTGGTACAACACACTCACAAGCACTGCACAGGCTTTCCTTCCAGTGTATAACTGTATGAGTATGCAGGGTTACACGGTGTATCTGTTGCTCCGTGTGTGTGTGTTTCTGTCAGCATCAGTGTGTGTCAGCATCGGTGTGTGTCTGCTCATTAGTCATCCGGCAGCCCTCTCGTACATCAGCAAAGGTGCCAGTTTGCTGTGCAGACTCCAGCGCTGATGGATTGAGACAGGCTGAGCTCGTCCGTCCTCCTGTCTACACAGAGTGTACCTCTGCTGGGTGTGCGTCACTACAGCCTCCCCTGCCCCGCCACACGCACCTCAGACGTTAGCCTGTCAGCTCTCTAAACGAGAGTATAACTCCAAATCACACAGTCACAGATCCTGTATACACATGCACCCATATTAAGACACAGGAATGCACATTTGCACTTACTTTACACACACAAGCATACGCACACACACACACACACACACACACACACACACTGACATATTGCAGGAAAAATGTACAAACCAGCTCAGCCCAACACTTTTCCATGTGAAACACTGATATTCAGGCTGACAAGTTTCTTATACAGAATGAGACAGAATACTGTTCGAACAGGTGTTTGCTTTTTTAGGCATGTTTTCACCTGTGGACAGATCAGGGAACTTCATTAGTCTTGCCTGTTGAAATTGGAGAAATGATTGAGAGTTGACATAGGCATTGAGAGGAAGAGAGAGAGTGGTTGGTTGGGAAAAGAGCTAAAGAGAGGGAGAGTGAAATGAAATTACAGATAGAAGGGTGATTTGCTTTCCAAGTAGTGATATTACTCTGCACTGCTGGAAATGCTGGAAGTGAAAACACACACTGACACATTTAATTGAATTAATTTATCAAACAACAGTAAATGGTTCCAGCTTTCTTTGTTTTATAAAATTGTATTTGTATTGGTTATCATTTGGGATTTTAGCTGTTGGTCAATGAAAACAAGCAATTTCAACACATCACCTTGTAATTAGTACGTTTTGACATTTTCTAGACTAATTGTTGATTAATTTAACCAAATTAACCGATTTATCAAAAGTGAAAATCATTGTGCAACGCATGAGCACAAGGATGTGATGATATGTGAATGCCTAAGTGACTCCAATTTTGATCATTGTATTATAGCTTTAACCAAAGGGTTACATACACTTGGACTTAGAAAGCCCATACCACATGCATTATATGAACATGAAAGTTAAAGAGATATTTAGTTGGTTCAGTGTCATGGCAATGTGCAGATAAACGCTGTGTGGCTTTCCTCTGGGGTCGCAGTGCCCAGAGCGCCAAGCTGCCGAGGTCTGCAGTGATCCGCCGGTTGCAGTTCCATCAGTTTTGTGTTTATACTGTATGTGCGGGCGGGATTTATTCAGTTTGATAAATCCCACGGTCAACAAAGCTATAGCTCATATTGGCTGGTTTACTGGGAGGGACTAGAAATCCTGTCTGTTTTTTTATTTTATTTTAAAAGCGAGTTGCTCCATAATATGAATACAGATTGATCACTTATTTTGTTGGTAATCGTTGTATAATCACAATATTACACTTGAGGAGGCCTACACTTCAGTGATGCACTTTTCGGATCTCGAAATTAAACCCTCTCACGTAATATGGCTTAAACAAATGTCAATATTAAACGCTGATGCAATCTTAAATATTTTATTACCACGAGTTTACAGACACGTCTCTGAGATTGAGTATCACCTATGACCTGAGCCGAGACACACCCACCAAACAAACGACAGAAAACGTATCTCAAACATAGACTTAATATTTGCAGTTACACACACACACAAACACACACCCACACACACACACACACACACACACACACACACACACACACACACACACACACACACACACACACACACACACACAGTCTCTGATCAATATGCAGGACTATTCTTCCATTATTCATTTCCTGCAGATGCTTTATAATTGGTCCAGTTCATATCATATGAAGCAATTTACCATTGACTGATGACCAGTTGCAGGTAAATACACCAAAATCTCCAATTTCCCAAATGACATTGACTGCAGCTAGTGAACTCGGATGCTGCACATATCACCATGCTGCGGGAGAGTCCTATATTAGTAAAATGGATATGAATAATAAATGTGTGAAGCAGCACCACAGTTCCCTCATAAATCAGACAAGGATTTTTCTTTTCCTCCACATCCAATAAACTGATGTTTTGATGACATTGCATCCTTTTAGCTTACGCCTTTATCCAAAGTGACTGACAAAAGGTGCATTCAACAATGAAGATACCAATAAAGAATTGCAAGAAGCACGCAAGTACATACAAATTGATTAAATAAACAATATAAATAATAAAGGTTTTTTTCACATTGTGTAGATTTGAATATTTATGTATATATTAATCTCCAAAGAGTACAACCATCCTTGACAATGCTTCAGGCATAAACATAGGCGTACTTACTGTAGTGTGGCTTTTTAATGCAAATTGCCTATTTTGCCTGGACTATAACGTAACCAGCTCAGCATTGATATCCAACCCGCCTGAGACAGCAGAGATGAAGAGATGGAGGGAGGAGGGACACGATTGAGAGGAAAGGAAGTGTGTAACAGGACAACGGCAAAATTTGTACAAAATAAAGTTGTAGTCTTCCTTTTCCCATTTCATTTAATTTCTCTGTCTTGTTACAGTTTTATTTCCAATTGCTAACACACTAAAATGACGTGCATAGCACAATTATTTAAACTGACACACAAAGAGCAAAACCCCTTCTCAAGTCTCCAAAAGTCTAAACACATTTTCAGCTTTACACACGTTTTGCACTGAACACGGCTCTCTGCATAAGACACACCAATCTGACATAAAGTCACACATTTGCCATTTTAAAACACTGCCATTCAAAATGACACTATGTCAGCTAATTGGCCAATATGTGTGCCACCTGGCCAAACACCTCAATGGTAAATGCACTATGAAAAGACCACAAGTGAGCACTTTTTTTTTTTACATCAAGTAAGATGCGACCTAATTATTTTACTTGCCACTTTTATTTTCTATATATTTTTCTGCAATTTTCAGTTTACCATTTTTTGTGAGCCTATTTTTGTTCAGTCCAATGTAAATATATCTGCTGTGCATATGTTGCACTGACTTGTTAAAAAAATACATGAATAAATAAATAAAATGTTTCAACAGCATGTGTGTGTATCTGCAAATATTTCTGTGCATGTGAACAATCTGAAGAATTTTCTACAATTTTAGCTATTTTTGTATTATGGCAAATCATAAAAAGATGAGAGTGCTTTTCATTATGCCCAACATTGAGTAGTTGGTTAGACAAAATCTGGAAATATGAAAAGTGTGTGCCATTTGGTGCAAAAGTTTGATTTTGATAATGCTAAATGTAGTTCTGGTTGCAGTGCTTAATTTTGCAGCATATATGAGATATTTTGTAGTTTGGGTGTGTGGTTTTGTGATTTGTGTTAAGTGTTTTAATAAAACCAGCCTAGTTTGCAAAATTCTATTTTAGCAATTAGAAAGAAAACTGTAATATGGAGCTAATGTGGAAAGGCATGTGAGTTGGCTTTTATTTATTGGGTGAACTAATCCTGTTAGAAACAGCTGGAGCCTTTCTCTGAAGGCAGAAGTCAGGCTTGAATAATTGTTCAGCTCTTGCCAGTAGTTTACATACATCTCTCCAACAGAACAGTTTCTTATGGTGTTTTTCTGGACAATTGACATATAGAGAAGATGCTTTTAAAGCAGTTAGTCACCTGACAGTTTTGCCCACAGCATTTTTACGTCAGTTTGATTTAAAGATTACAATTTCTCCCACTTCCTCTCTGTGTTGCCAAATCTGTTGTGAATCAATGTTCCTTTATTGCTCTAAAAGATGTCTGTTTTGTTGTGGAGGCGTCAGTCCGTTGCTGCCCTTTGAAGTGCTCTGAGTAAAGAATTGTGGGCTTATGTGCAAGAGTTTAATGGAACTGAGGCAAGCTACGTTTTTTCATCTTTTATTAAAAGCTATCAGGAGCCAGAACGTGTCCCCTGAGGAGTATGAGTGCTGTTCATCATCTTTTCCTCTTTGTTTACTGAGTGGGGGATCTTTATTGTCCCCTGCTTTGAGATCAATGGGATCATTGGTTTGTTTGACTGTCGCTAATGATGAAGCATCCTATTGCTGCACTCCAGCACTCTGCACTAGTCTCGCTTTGCCAGACTTTCCTCCACAGTGCTGCGGAGGAGGGTCTGGTTTGTCCATTCCGGGATGAGACAAAAACGAACTCTAGTTTATTGGAATTTCTATAAATCAATCACCATCGTCTTAGGTGGCTTCATTTTGGTGGAATGTGTGTATATGTACATACAGTTGTTTTAGTCGTGCAAAAGAAAACTCGGATTGGACAGACCCTACAGAGATCTAAGGAGCAGTTAACCATAGTGCTCATAAATCAACAAGAGTTTAAAATTCCAACACAAAGAAAGTGGAAAGTACCGGACATCCGGCTGAAAAGAGTGACGGAATTTCTGTTGGCAACGTAGCAATCCCGGGAAGGGGAACGTTGTGGGTATAGACTAAAGAGACACTGAATGGACTTTGGATTTTACTGTGTCAAAAGCACAAAATGAGTTAACCTGTGATCATGTGTGCGCCTCATGCTATATACACCTTCTTTGTGGTTAATATACTGTAGATAGGTGTTTACACTTAATAGAGCACACACTTTTGCAAGCCTGCGCTATTGTGTGGTCCACAACACACAATTTTACATTTATTTCTCACTGCTTCATTGACCAACCATTTTAAAATGCATTCTCACTCAGAAATTTAATTTTTTCACTCTGTTGTTGATTTACACATTAGGCTACTGTACACACACACACACAGGCCCAAAATACACACACATGCATTACAGTACATTTACATTACATTTTTTTTGATTGCTATACGACAGTGGTCACAACTGAAGCCACATGTGCAAAACTACAGTCTGCACTACCAACAGTCACCTTAACTAAACAGTAAACATCGCCTGCAAAACTCATTCCAGGCAAACCCAACTCTTGTCACACATCTCAAAACAGGCTCAGTGCAGCCAAACACTATGTATAACAATCCACACTGAGATAACACACACTGTCACTCAGAACACACTGACTTATTGCCCTTTCGGAGGCATCCATTGTCATCAACGCTAGACAAGGGGACTGGGCTAAGCTCATATTTGAAGATTGAAGAGAGCTCCATTTTTCTCTGGCCTTCCACCACTAACAGTCAAGCAAATAATGTCTCAAGGTCCCAAACAACCTTCCCACTGACCGTCATACCATTTTTCTGGAACTTCATAGTCACTACCTTGTTACAGATGGGTGCATGAACTGCCTCTGGAAGTGATAAAGAAACATTTTCACACATAGCCTGGTCAATCTTCAGCGCATCTTGCACTTGTCACTTTTTCCTCAGCCACCGGTCCATTTATGATGTGGTAGAGCAAAATGCTCTCTGGCATGAGTGGATTTGTGTTTTCCCACAGCATCCTCACAATGCAAAAATGTTTCCTCAGTTTTTTAAAATTATATCTGATTACTAAACAAAATGTGCCTTTGGAACATTGGATGAATGGTTGCTGATAATGGGCAATGTAGATATTGCATTAAAGATCAGCCACCCACTCAGATCAGCTGGTATTCTGTCTATAATGGAGTGGAATGGAAATTTATAAGTGACCCCAAACTTTTGACCAGTAGTGTGATCGTGATATATCGTTATCGTATGAGGCTGCAATGTATATCACAATATGGATTTTAGGCCATAATCTCTACCACATGATTTAGCAAAGAATATGTTGGCCCTAGCAACCAGAGTTTGTACAGAATCAAGCGACTCATGTTACACTGCATGAAAGGTCCTCTGTGTTAGTCTGTGTGTGTGCAAGGGTGTGAGTGGAAATGAAGCAAGAGGGGAGAGAATGTCCCTGTGAGTGCATGTGTGTGAGAAACTTTCTCTGAGTGCGAGTGTGTGTGTGTGTGTGTGTGTGTGTGTGCGCACAGGCATTGGGCCCAGTCCATTGACGGGAGTCAGTCTAATGTAGAGTGAGTCTCTGTTTTCTTTAAGTAAGCCTTCTCTTAGGCCTGCAGCCAACAGAGCAACCAGCCTGACACAACAAGACAGCTGGCTGTTTGGATAGCATCACACCTTGTGTGTGTGTGTGTGTGTGTGTGTGTGTGTGTGTGTGTGTGTGTGTGTGTTTGTGTGTGTGTGTGCATGTGCTAGCGAAACAAAGAGAAAGAGAGCTTTTTAAAGTTTGATTTAAGTTAAAACGACCCAGTTGACTGGTTAACACAGTCATGCGCAGTGTTGGGGAGTAAGGGAAAACATGTACCGGCGTTATGTATTCAGAATACAAATTATAAGTAACTGTATTCCGGTACAGTTACAATTTAAATAGTTGCTATGTAGAATACAGTTACACTGTTGAACTCAATGGATTACATGACAATACTTGTCTGTTTCACGAGTTTATTCACTATCTAATGGTGTTTTTCCACTGCATGGTACCTACTCCACTCGCCTTGACTCTACTTGCCTTTTTTGGTTTTCCATTATGAAAAAAAGTCCCTGGTACCTGCTAACAGGTACTTTTTTTAGTACCACCTCAGTCAACATTCCAAGTGAGCTGTGGCGATAAAAGTTGATTTGAAAACCTGCACTCTGCTGATTGGTCGGAGAGAATCGTCACTATTCACTGCGTCATCATTGCTAGCGACAGACGGGGGTTGTTTAAATAGTTTAGCCAGCGTTTTTTTTTTTTTTTTTGCTGCCCCCAGCTTCTTTTGAAACTGAATTTGTCTTTTGGCTGCAACAGCCACATAGCGAGAATCAAAAACAACACACCTTCCACGTTCTGTGTGTGCCACGTTAGGGCACAGCAGTTTCCTGCTATTACGACCAGCCACAGCTCGCCTCACGCATGAGGCGGTACTAATCCGCAATGAAAAAAGGAGGATGGGGCACCACAGTTGAGGTGATTCAAGCAGGTCCCATTAATGGAAAAACGCCATAAATAAATTAAAGGTCCCATGACATGGTGCTCTTTGGATGCTTTAATATAGGCCTTAGTGGTCCCCTAACACCATATCTGAAGTTTATTTCAGCCTTGGTGCAAAATTACAGCCACTAGAGCCAGTCCCACAATGAACTTTATATAGTATATGCCATTTCTGAGTCTGTAGATATTGGGGAGGAGAGAGAGGGGCGCAGGGTGGCAGCTGGGGGTGTGGCCTTGACCAACTGCCACTTGAAAGCCTCTCTCTTTCTCATGGGTGGGCCAAATTCTCTGGGCGGGCAAAGCAGAGAAAGGGGAGGTAACCTAAAATGAAAGCTAAGATAATAATGCAGTTCGGGACTACAAATCCAAAAATCTATCTGCTTGTTCATGTACACATTCAGCCAGTTGGAACAGAAGAACACACCAGAATAATAAATATAACAATATTTTTTGACATTTTAATCAGCAGCCACAGTGAGCTGTGTGCTATGTTGTTGTGTTAAATACTATTCATGCTGAGTTCAGCATGAAATCAGATCACAATAGCTTATGGCATGATGGAAAAAAGGCCAGTTATTGACTGACTTCTTTATTAAAACAACGTGGTTTTGTTTGGCTGTGCTGTAAACCAATACATCTGCTCTTTTGTATTTCTGAGAAAGTAGCTGCTCAAGGAATGTTTGCTGTAGCGTTAAACTGCACTTGCTGAGCCACACATGCCACCAGATCAACCAGGACTGCAGTTCTAAGGGTTACAACTTAAATGTTATAGTTGGTCTCCAATGAATAAATTAAAATCCCAGATCTTACGTGTGTGTAATATGTGTGAATGACATATGACAGTATTTATGTTGCTGTCTAAATTAAGTTGCCCATCTCTGTTTCTTCAAAGAGAAGGAGAGAGTGAGTTTTGTTATTTAAAAAAATAACTATTAAACAACAAATGTTCTCTAATTAAATTAAACATTTTCAAATCAAATTTGGTTACGTCTGGTTGGACAGTGAGAAAGAGGGAAAGAGACTGAGAGGGAGGGAGTGTAAGAGCAGAGATGGGGGATATTTGTGAGCCTGTGTTGTACACTTGCTAAATGTCAACACCATCCAATTCTGCATGAGGCTGTTTATAAGGACACCAAAGGCTAAATATGATCCCTTATATTCCCTTCACAGCTTAAATATATGTAAATCTGTCTAGGCCCTTTCTGACACTACATGATTTGAGCTTGCCGCTGGGTTCAGCACACAATGTGACTAGGTGTTTGGGGAAGTCACAGAGGACCGATCGAAATAGGGGAATACATGATTTTGTTTTTGCCAGCAGCGAAGATGGATCTGTCCCGTCCTAAGAAGCACCTGCTAGCACTAGTCCAGCTAGTGAAAAGAGGAAGGGGAGCAGCAAGGAATAGGAGGCTTGGGGGTGCATGAGACCCTCAGGTTTAGAGATCAGTTTGGGGAATTCACAAAATATTAGTTTTTCCTGCATTTTGCCTTTCTGTGCCTGGCTGGCTGCTTTGTTTCTTTTGGCCAAGCGTTATTTGGCGCAGCACAGGCCCGCACACGCTTTGCTCGACACAAGGAAAGTCTCTCCATATCCTTTGCTCTCTCACAGACTATTTGGGATTGTTACAACTCTCGTTGCTATAAATCACCACCATGTTGCGCAACACCGTCACCCCTACTCGATGAAACTGGAAATTAAAAAGACATTACATTGAGACCATTTCGACAGCAAAATCTATTGTATGTGGTGCTTAGATATGCACAGACACCAGGTTTAGATACTAATGGATTCTTAAATGCACCCTGCAGTTTGTATGTTCCATTAGACACTTTGCCTTTTTCTGCAGGAAATGTAGACAATTGTGTTCTCAGTCTGTGAAAGCTAGGAAGCAAATATAGAAAGGTGTCAAGCTATTATCCTGCATTTGTCTGTGCAGGTGTTTTTCTTACTTACCATAAGTGCTGCTAATGCATATCAGCTGTTGAGTCTAATTGATTTTCTGAGGAATTGCTGGAGCACAGCAGAAAAACTGCATTTGTGTTCAAAGCTGAACCACATAGTGCTTTGACATAGCCTATTAAAGGGTACATTCAGTGTGAGAGGCGGTAGGTTATATTAAGGGGTCCTTTTGTATATGTGTTATGGGTAAGTCTGTCACGATTTTGATTTTAAATCGGAATCAACCGAAGTTAATTCATAATCTCGAAATTTTTAATTAAAAAATGGAATCGTCGATACTGCCACGTCACGTTTGGTCGGCTTGTTAAGCAACCATGGACTTGCCAATGGTGGAACTACACCCCTCTGACCCAGAAAGACTTTTCCAAGAGACTTTACATGGCTAAAGAAACTTCGATATTTTCAGAGGATCATTTTTTTGGGGAACATCAACTTACCAGCCCAAACACTAAAAGGGTCCTTGTTTAAAACCTCACGTTTTATACATTTTTAACATTCGCTAGTAGCCGAATCCAGAGTTATTAAACCAGGCATGATGAACGTGCATGATGGACACGAGCAGACCAGCGGGATGGCGCCCACCCATGTAGCTTTGCACGCCCCCATTTCACGTTCTGCCAAGCGGAAAAAACATGTTGAAGTGAAGCGAGTCAACATTACAGCTAGTCAAAATGCAGGAGAATTATTGACAGGACTTGTTTGCCATTGCACATTAGCCTAGCAGCTAGCGGTGTTTCCTTCTGCTTATAGCTTAATCCCGACAAAACCGCATGGTTGAATTTTAGCTTGCATGCACATTTTGTAGACTAAACAGAGCGGCTTATATTGGTTATATTAGAGAGAGCAACTCGTTAGTGGAATGCAGTTGCCCTCTCTGCTCTCTGCTTCTCTTCTCAGCTGCTAAGACAGCTGTGCTGCGAGCGTCTGCCTCAGCATTGTCGGCAATTGTTTTTTTTTAAACTTTATTGACAAATTGCCATGTTTCTAATTGACTGAAGATTTAAGTTATTGTTACATTATGTTGTTAATAAATGTTTTAAATTTGACAATGTAATGGTACTTTGCGATCAAAGGTCAGATGTTATATTGCATAACAGTCTAGTCTAAAAATTGCATGGCAACTTGTACTTAAAAAAAAATAATTGTAAAAATCGAGAATTGAACCGTGACCTTAGAATCGAAAATCGAGGGTTTGGAGAATCGTGACACCCCTAGTTATGGGTGAGAAAATGTTTTTTCAATGAGGAAAATATGGAGCCTGAAGCAGTAGGAATCACCACACAGACAGCAGGAGAAGAAAGAGTGGTGTGCATCCTAACTGCTGCCTTTACAAAATGTGAAACAACCAATACAATACCCTTCTGTGAGACTTGTTGCCAGTTTCCAACTGTGGGAAAGAAGTTAAAACAAGTCAAACACATATGGTGGAATACAAATTGAAATTATTTCAAAGGTTTCCCCAAACGGCCTTAATGCCCCAAACGATCAGATCAAGGAGACAAAATATGCCCTCTGAAAAAAAAAATATAATTTCTAAGTCTAGCATTTAATAAAACTAAAGCTTAAACGACCACAGTTAAGAATATTTAACCAAAACAAATAGATCCCTTCAATACCAATGCTGCATATAAAATGCAAATAACAGCAAGTAGCTGCAGAGGGACAGTGCTGTGGAAACTGGGCTAACATACTCAGATAATTTATTTCATTTGGGCTCAGTTCTGTTTTTTGAAAAAGACTGTTCCTGGTGCTTTATTGCAGATGTGAAACCCTCCAATTTCAAGGCCCTCTATGGAAAATTATGGCATCTCTTATCGTGCAATTTTTTATAGAAAGATTATTCAGCCTCCAACAGCTAGAGGCTCCTGCAGGGATGTCTGAGCAAGCAAACATTTAGCTTAGAGACCCACATACTGCAGCTTCGTAACCTAGAAGCTGCACATTTACACATTCATGCAAATACAACAACTCCAAAAAGACACACACATACCTGTATACTGAACTGACACACTTGTAGAGCCACAAAGATTCCAAATGAGCTCATCTTTAGCTCCCAACCACAATAGATTTTCCATACTTGCAGACCCGGAACGCACACACATACACACACACATATACAAATGCATGTGACGGACCGAACCGTGACGGAAACTGCAGCTTCTCCACCACAAGAGCAAAGTAACAAACATCTTCTCCCCCCTCCACCCTCTGTCTCCTGACCTTGTTAAGCAAAGAAAAATGGAGTAGGGGAGAAGAAGGCAACATGTTTGAGAGGCCGGTGGATAAATTATGGCTGGGGTTTCTGAGGTAAATGGTGCATTGAAAGCAGACTCGGCCACATTTAAGATATTAGGACAGGCACTGAACACAAGATCTGCTCCAGACCAGGTCCAGCTCCAGCCAGAGGAGACGTGGACGGCCCAAGTCATCACTTCTGGGCCCTTATTTATCCAAGTATTCGTAGAACAAGTCCTTAATGTGTGTCCGTAAGAAAACTGTCCACAACACAAAAGTTGTTGTGGACAGAAGTAGCAAACTAGAAAAATAAAGACGTCAGGCAATCAGATTGACTTTGAGGTGAGTTGTATTGTCAATTTGTCAAGTACATGCTCATACATTTAAAGAAATGATTTGAACAGATTTTTGAAATTCTCGAAATTGTCATCAAAACCTGAAATTTAAAGGGGTAATCCAACAAATCACCAAGGATCCCAGCTGTAGTCTGCTACACAGGTTACAATGGATGTAAAAGGTGACCTAGAGAGTTAGCAAAGAACCTCATAATGTAGCAAAACATCCATGCAAACCTTTCTCAGTTTGTTTGACAGGCACATCTACTTTCAACAGGACCAAGTGCAGGACTCTGACATAGAGATGAGGTTAAAATCTGTTGTCCAAGGTTTAATTTTAAAACCCTCACCAAAAAGATTTCCACTCTGAATAAAGTTTAAAACTTCAGCTCAAGTTTAGGCCCAATAGCCAAGTTGTCTCTGTTACTTAATCTCAATCAAATTTGTTTCAGTTTCCTAAACAAAGATAAACTTTACTACATGTGATGAACAAAAGAAAATAGAATGACCCATTCATGGGATTGTCACATATTCCGGTTTGTGGTGGACGAACACAATGTTCACATAATTCACACTGACAACAAGCAATCTGTGTTTCAGATCCTGCTCATTTTATTTAGGAGACCTTATTGGAAAAATATGGAAGCTTCACTATAACTGTTACCACAACAGGGACACAGATGTTTCCCTCTGCAATGACAAGGCTCAGTGCAGCCCTTAGATAAACTGGGTGTTTGTGACACAGTGGGAGGTACTGTGCTTTTGTGTCTTTTATAATGGGAGTTCTAGCGTCCTCGTGCCACAGAGGCTGAAGAGCATAACAATGACAAAAGTGTTGGGAAGCATTAACAGAAATTAGAAAAAGATTTTTATACCGTCAATCTCAAAGAATTGCTGAAAAACAACATTTGCCGGCCAAGAAATATCCTTTTAACTCGGCTTCTTTGGCAGCCACTGTATGTGTGGTTAAGTCAGTTTCTATGTGCGTGTGAAGTTGGAATGCTTTTTTCCATAATGAATCACTTTTATTATTCATAATTAAGAAAAGCAGTGGGCCTAATACTACAAAGCAAAACAGAAATACAGCTGGGCCATAAACCCATTCTCTAATTGGAAGTATATAAGTGCAGGAGATCAAAACATCCATATTGATGGGTTAGAGGGTGGAAGGGGGGATTTTGGGGGTTATAGGTGCTTTGTTGTAAACGCTTCCCAATTTCTAGAAACATCCCCTGTTTAAAATGATAAATATATGTGAAATATATTGGATCAATGCTTACTTGAGGTGTCAAAGTCCTGTGCTTGGTAAGACCGATTTTGCCCAACTTCCTGAATTGTAAAAAAAAAACGGTGGGCATAAGGGGTGGGAGCGGGGGCATGAATTACATTTCTGAGGAAATGTATTTGACAAATTAATAGTGTACAAATTTATTTTGTAGGAGATAGGGTTATAGATGGTCATACCAATATATAATAATAATAAAACAATAATAAACACCAAACTAAATTTCTTTGCTCATAGACCCCAATAACTAAATTTCAAAATCCATTGTTCTAAAGCATAGATACAACTTCTTACATGATTTGTCACTATATGGGACAAAATGACTTTTTGACATTTGCCTTTTGACACATTTCATTTTATTCCACATGCAGGTTAGGGACTTTTGAGTCCAAAACAAGGCAAGGTTTATATTGCACATTGACACACTATTAAGAAAAGGGATTCACAGCAAGCACACACACACACTATAATAGGCTTGCTGCCCTCTTTATGTCTTCATGGAGTATTAATCATAATAGTGAGAGGTCATCATCATGCGTGCCTCAGTGGCATATTACACCTGTCATGCTGGGTTCACTAACACCCTCTCCCTCAGATGTGCCACTGAACAGGTTTATTGTAAATGATCCACTCAAAGTCTGGTGCAGTCATTACTTACATCGTTCTGCTCAAACCGAAACACTGCCTTCTCTCTCACTGCCAACCTGAAGCACCCCTGTCTCCTGTGCCTGGGCTATTTCCATGGTGACGCCCAGCCCTTTGAAAACACACACCCTATTCCTAATTCAAAAGGTCGGGGACTCAACTGGTTACCACTTGGCTTGCTGGGTAAGGTCTGTGTTTGTGTGCTTAAAACAGAGCAAACAAACATATACTGTAGATCAATGCATAAGCCAATAAGGAAACAAGGGATCTTGTCTGTGTGCTTCTGGACGGTCATTTAGTAAGTTTTAAGTAACCAACCCATTCTCATTGCACCAAATCTCATAGTGTCTTTCATGCAATAAGTTCTTCACTACTAAATACTTTAAATTCAATATGCTAAATTCATTTGATTTGGTGGTTAATTTAATAAATGACGGGGGTAAATATAGGATAGAGCTTTTATAGTTATGCTTAAAAACACTTTATTGAATTTCCAAGGGGCACATAAAACATAAAGTAAGTCAGCCACGGAGTAATGAATAAAGCCCTCGTTTTATAGCTTAAAAACAACTAAGACAACAACAAACTTAACAAGAACACAGAAGGTTTGCATAGGTGATGCATATGTAACGTAAGCAGTCAAAATGGGTTACTTGTTATCTGGAAATGTTAGTTATGTTTTGACTATATATAACTATATAGACTTTATAGTGTTGGTGTTTCTGGGTTAGTGGGGTGTCTGAAGTGCCAGGGGTTTAAACAGCCAATGAACATTTTAAAATGTACACCATCCGGACACTGTCTAATCAAACCGTCCAAATTGCCAGCAGCGCTGATGACACCAGTAAATCCAACTCTATTATTTTTATTTGTTTTACCTTTGTGCAGTAAGCTAATATGGACGCCCACCATTTCAGAGCTGCTAAGTCAATAAAAGCAATTAGACATGAAATCACTTCAGAGAGCAGATGATTTCTTACAGGAAATCTGCTGCTCTGTGATCCGGCTGAGCTGCCTCGCCAAATACAACCACAGGCTGTGAATAGCTTGACTGATAGGAGGAAAAAGTGGCGAGACAAAGGCAATTCTGTAGGCTTAATAATGTTTAACAAAACATTCTTACGATACTGTAGTTGATTCCACTCTGTTTGAGATGAAAGATAAATCAATTGTTTTATCTTTAGGGATAACTCACAGAACCTTACTGAGATACCAACATTACATAAAGACATGTACTGGCTTCATATGTCTAATACAGCCCAAATCACCAAGAAACCTCTTGGCATACTTTTAAATTAAATTGTAAAACAAAACCAAACACGCATTGTTAAACTGCATGCAAAAAGTGTAGACAGCTTTTTTTTTAAGTCAGTCTGATTGACATGAAACTATTTGCAGAAAGCCAACCTGTATTTGATGGTTTACTTACTGTAAATAAAACGTATCACACCAAAACTAAAGTGCAAGCTCTGAATTCAAGATTGAAATTAAAACTCATTGAGCTCTCACAAAGATGGAAACATCATATAAAGTTCAGACTGATGTCATCTGAAGTTCAAAAACAGCATGTAGCCTGCAATGGGACACAACGGTTTTCAATTGAACTCTTCCTATATGAGAGGGAAGGGTCAAGGGGAAAGCAGGGTATTGTCATGATTTAAGCAACAGATTCTCACACTCATCTCGTAAAATACGGACGCTTGGTCAGGTTCATTTGGCGTTGCTATTGACGTCATATCTAAACGCGCTTTATCTAAACTTGGTCGGGACTATTGGCATCACGTTTGACGCAGTTAGGTTAAGGAAAATGTTGTTAGTGGGCTTACATTTCCATGACATGTGGGACAAACGGGACGGTTGTGTTTAGGAAAAGAAGAATGGACGGTTGTTTTAGTAAAATAAGAAAGGGCCGGGTGGGTTTAGGAAATGGGACACAAACCCCCGGTCTCCTGGGTGAAACTCCTGTATTGTAACCAACTTCCCCACACAGATTTTTGGCCTTTCATACTACTCGCTATCATCTCCAAACCATGTGTAGGTGCTGCTCTCCCTGGTGCGTTCTACAAACACGCTGAAGGTTCTGACGCTGACAGACACTGTCCAAACGTCTTTATTTTACGAGTTCGGAGTGAGAACGGGTTGATTCAAGACAGCATTAGTTATTTGTTCCAAGAGCTTGCAATTAACATGTTTACGTATTCCATATTGACAATATATGGTTAGGTTTGGGAAACTAAACCTACTATTTTAGAGAAATATCGTGGTCATGGTTAAAATGCTCATATACTCGTTTTTAGAAGAGATAGTTTTAGTCACTGACCTATTTTGTCGTTTATTTTGTGAACTTCTTGATCTGGGGAAAACACTACTTGATGGACCTGAGGTGAGAGTTTGTGTGTGTCCATCAGTGTCTGGCCCTTAAGAACCACTGATGTGTGCTGGTCATTTCTCAGTTCATAACACTGGATATCCAGTCTAATTTCCAGTCTATCCCTCAGTCTTTTGATATCTGACTCATGTTGGCTAAGGCTTATACAGTTTCCATATAGTCTTAATCTCGGTTTGGGTGAACAAGCATACTGTACTGTATATCACCAGAAAAGGAGTATGTTATTTCTCTTTTATGTATAAATCATCTTAGAATTTTATTTTACAGAGGAAAATGTCTGATTTGAGGATGATTTTTCAATTATGAATTACTGATTGTACTATTGCGTTTCATCTTATCTTGATGCCAGAAGAAATGATGCCTTTTTTTCTGTTCTGTTTTTGCTTGGTAATCCCTATATTTCTCTTTTACGTAAAACCGATTCATGAGACTTTTTCAGATCATAACAACATCCAGTTTTAAATTGTGGTCACAAAACAACCATGTATCAAGACCCCTGTGACAGTGCAGCTATCTGTATCATCAAAAAAGGAACACTACAGTAACAACACTACTGTCTCAATGTTCTGGTTGTTGTTTTTAAAATGTTCTACACAGCATACCGTGTAAAGAGGAATACAGCAAAATACAGACTTAAAGGATGTGTAGACTCCACCACCGGTCTCCCCTTTTTTTTTGCATTTTCTCTGTGGGGATGAACGGCTCTGTTTATTGGGTTGCACTCTACAGTTCTCTTCTTCCCTCTGTCTGTGTCTCTGTTTGTGCTGTTGGAACTAATTTCGGAAGTCAAATATAATTCTAACAGTAAAAAAAACAAAAAAACAACTACTAATCAAATGCTGAAATTTCTATTTGGATGTGTATTTGATTACACTTTACTTGAAGGAATCAACATAAGAGTGACATGAAACTGTCATAAACGTGTCATAAACATTAAAAACAAAAAAAAACAAAGTTTTTTATTATGTGTCATTTGGCTTTGTCATGACAAGTTAGGGTTACGGTTAAGTTTGTGTTAAAACTAGGGCTGTAACGATACACAAAACTTTGGTTCGATTTGGTTTACAATGTTTGACCCAAGATTCAATATATTATAAACCTTGATTCTTTTTCTTTTTTTTTGGGGGGGTGGGTTGTAATACAACATTTTTCTGCCACATGGCCCCCAGCCAACTAGCAACCATCCCAGTCAGCACTTAACTCTGGTGCTAAGGACGCTAATGGCAGTTTACTGAATCGCCGGGAAACAGACCCAGACAAGTCAAACAGCGGCCACCCGTAGCATTACACCTCCGTTAGCGTTACCGGTGCCCCCTCTTTCGCTTTTAGCCGTCTGTCCAGTTAGCTAAATATACCAGACAAAACATGAATAAGTCACCAAAAGGACTACTAGTAAGTTAAAGATGTGTTAACACTGTATCTGGACGAGAAGGATAACTCTGGGAGTTGAAGGGGTGTGTTGCGATCCTCCCACCGCGACACAGTTTTGTGGCACGGGCACAAAGGTTGGGGATAAGATTTAGATGACAAAGAATCAGTATAGTTGATAGAAGATCCTCACAAGTATAGTTTGACAAGCATGTATGTCAGCGAGCTCAAATGAGTCTGGGCACTCTCCTGTGTTCGTGTCTCATCATCCTCTGCTGAGTTTCTCTCTGAACTTTGCAGTCCCTTGTTTAAATGTTAATTACATATTTCACATCTGCTACACTGTTCTGCCTCATAGCCTCACAGCCTGCACATAATTAACTACAGTTACCTTTCCAAGGTGTTATAAACTGGCTTCAAGCTTCCTGCATTTGTAATCATGGGATACTGGCACACAAACATAACAGGCTTTGGTAAATGTGTCTCAAACATGCACAAAGACAACCTTTTTTTTCTCAGTATGTGTACTGTAATGATCTAATGATTTAAGTTGTAAAAATGAAAGTAGCATGGATACCAAAGTGTTTTCTCTTCTGTCTGTGGGCATATTTCATCAGCTGCTTTGAAGCATGCAGCGAGACTTTTCCTTACACTAGAGGATTCCTTCCTTCTGTGGCTATACGTAACATTTATGTTCCTGTTAGCAACCGAAGCCAAACAGGTTGACCAGATTTAAAAAATCTTAATCTAAGACACAGGTTTGCACGTATTAATGTGTGCACGTATTAATCTGTGCACGTACACACATTCACATTCATGTAACCACTGTCTGGTCTTGAATCAAGGTCCACACCAAGGAAATAATAATACATAACAATTATATAATGATTATACATTATGGCCTTTTACTCTGGTTCGTTTCATGTTCACCCTAGACAATGCAAGAAAGGTAACACAGATTTTCCACTGGGCGTGTCTGTACTGCATTCCAGTTGTGCCGCGGTTTTGTTCTGTTTCCTGTCACGCACCATACCATAGCGGGAGCGTCTCAGAAGTGGAGAAGCTTGCCGACCGACTTGCAGCTCTACAAGTACTTGAAAGAACAATTGCATGTTTATTAAGCTAGCATCTACTACGGAGCCCCCCTGGGGTCAGCTGAGAAAAAAACTAAACTAAAACTCAACTTTCGGTTTTATAAATTCAAACTTCTGGGATCAATTACTCTATAGCGTAGTGTCTCCAATCTCACCTCAATTATAACTTGTCTCCTCCTAGTTGTACTACAACACTTACTGTTAAAAATATATTTATATGTTTACAGACGATCTCTAAGCACCACCGGGTGCTACTAGAGACCAATCTTATTTCTCCAGGTTGGAGGATGGATTATGAATCCGTGCGCATGGTTTAGTTTTTTTTCTCAGCTGACCCCAGGGGGGCTCTGTAATCTACCTTCCGCTCCAAGCACTCCTGTAATTAAACTCCATTTATAAAAATGATCTGTGGTGTTGTATTATCTTATTCCACCTCCAAGATGATTCTTTCGTCATCCATGGTGTTGTAGAGGAGACATACAGTATAAGATGTTGAGAAGTGTATTTTGGTAAATTGACAGGATGCTCTAGCTGTATCACATCCTTCCCGGCTCACCGAACGGCCCACAATTTGTGTGAAAATAGACTCTGGGAAACACCGTGAAGCAGATGGTGGAATATCAACCTTTTACCATAGCCGTGATTGCTCGCAGGGCCGCAGCACCTTGCATTTATCTTTGGATGTTTACAAAGAGCTCATGAAAAAACAACTAATTCTAAGTAATATTAGTAACCCTGATACATTAAACCTGTGTTACTTATGCAGAGGCACTTAATCATAATCTTTAATTGGATATCTGCACTGCAAACAATATGTATACTGATTGACAACTTGCTGTTAAACAACAGATGCACCTGCACTATTGTAAAATAGTAGGACAGGGCCTCTTTGGACTTATAAACCCGGGTGCAGCCACAGACTGCACACTCTGCCATTACTTTTGCTTAAAAATGGGCAAAAAAACTGTTGCATGAACAAGTTTTGTGATAGTCCTGCTGTGAGTCAGCCCTAGACTAATAACCACACCATGATTAAAAGAAAGATGATATCAGTTGTTTAATTTCACACCAATCATAGTCCAGTGAATCATTAAAAATACAATCACAAACTACATCATACTGGATATAGACATTCAAAGCATCCCCTCTATCTGGTCTGGGCATTTGTTTCGGTGAATTTAGTGTTCCCATTTGCAGTTTATCTCTCTGACATTACAGCTGACCAGTACTCGCTGTGCTTTTACAAATGTCATTGCAGCTTGCTCTCTGTCACTTTGACAGTTTGTGTTCCAGCTAAGCAATTCATGGCTGGCCAGCCCTACTGCTACAGGCAGAGGTGTGTGTGTGATAGTAAGAACATAGTGGAAGAAGGGCACATTTTAACATAAAAAATCCCACATGATTGGATTTGATGTCAAATATTTACAACAGACAAAGGACAAATGATTTCTCCGTATCAGAGTTTAGAATAGTTATCTAACTGCTAGAGCAATTTTCTTCTACACCCTTATAATCAGTGTACTAAGAACATCATATAAAGAGCAAATACTGTTGTTGTTTCAGTCAGAATATATTTCAGTTGGTAAATTGTTATGTTCAGCTTTCAGTACTTTGTTAGCTTATAACTTAATCTTTGTGTTTTTCTTCTACCGTATTAGAGCCACATTGGAGCCGTATTTCCTGCGTGAAGACGGCTGAACTTTTGCTGTATGAAAAGCATTCCCCTGTGCAACCAGTGGGGGGCGTTTGTGTGAGGCAGCTAAAAAGTACAAGAAATACGATATTTGGCCAGAATTTGGGATTATTGCCACAATAAAAATAATCTATTCTACACAACAGGTTATGGGCATTGTTGGTGCTCTTTCTCCGCAGTTACATTTTTTAAAGTGGACTGACACATACAAACATCATTAAGAATACACTTACTACAGTTTGTGTGAACCAGCCCGCCGCCAACATGTCTTTAAGAAAAACAATGCTTTTTAACAGCAATCTTGTCATATAAAATGTGTGCACAAGTTTTCACTCAAGAAAGTTTCTCTAGTTTTTGCTATGTTACAATAGTAACAATAGTACAAACAAAGGACAGACAAAAGAATTTAGCAAAAATACCTAAGGAGACAACAGGATGACATAGTGTGTAAAGATTATTTTTTCCCCGTCTCTTTACCCCTCTCTGTGGACTCATTGGTCAGTTCTAATGATGCTGTACATATTTCATGCCACCAGTTGCCCGCCTCCCTTTAATATTGCAATCACCAGGGAGAAGGAGCTGACTGATATGGAGTCCAGAAATAGTCGTCCTCTCTCCATGGGTTTCTCTCCACCAGCCCTTTTCATCTGCACAATATGAAGTTGGCAATTGATCAACTCACTGCCAGCTCTGTGTGTGTGTGTGTGTGTGTGTGTGTGTGTTTTCATGCATCAAATTATTTATGTCCTGCAGTCTATACCTGTAAATATTACATCTGGTGCGGTGGCAGTGAAAACATAGTTTAATTTGTCTCCAGGCAACAGTCCATGAGCTCTCATTTATGTGCCACTACTTTCATCTGCTCTGGCACTTTTCATAGGTTTTATTGTCTTTCTTTCAGTCTTTCAGCTCTTGCTTTCCTTCCTCTTCTCTTGTAGGAGTGTGACGAATGTGTGTGTGCACACGCTGCCTGTGCGTTGCTATATAAGCCTTTGCGTCATTCCCATCTGCTTGAGCTTATGCAATTCATCTCTTTAAACTGTACATCATTTCTCTTTCTGACTCCATGCTTTATTATATTTTACAATATTGTACAATATTGTGCTTTTCTTTTTCGGCTTCCTTCACAGCCTGCGAGAAATGTTTTTCGAATGAGTCTTTAATTTAAATAATTTACTAACTTTTTTATTAATTGTTATGCTCTTCCCGTTCCTATGTTTTTTTATTTCCCCATTTGATTCTCCCTTTAAACTCTTGTCTTTTCTTCTCTTTTTAAAAGTGGAAACACAATCTGATCCGAGGTGTGTAAAAATTCTCAGAGGCTTTTAATTGTCTTTTACTAGAGTTTTACAGCTCTTCAAACTAACTGGCAAGCTGTGTGATTCTTGCTGTAGCCTGGAATTGTGGGTATTGTAGTGTTGTTCATGAGAATGAGGAGAAGATGAGAATACACAAGGTGCTTGTAAAATTGGAGATGAGCCCTTCAATTTTGAAAAAAACTACTCATCTTAGCAAGTCAGCATGCTAACATTAGCTAATTAAGCATTAAACGCAAGTACAGCTGAGGCTATTGGGTCAAGTATTGTGCAAATTAAAATTTTGATATGATGGCGCAAGATGGAGAGTTACGGGGCCGTTTGGTAACTATGGAATGGACCACCAGAAGAAAATAGGGGAGGGTCATGTCTTTTTATTCTTTGTTGAGGGGAGGGTCATCCAACTTTTTTTAGTCTAGGGGGGAGGGTCAGCTAACCTTTGTATTCATAAAAACAGCACAATTTCAAAGTAGCTTGTTTGGTGCATATTTTTCCTCGGCCCCCCATTGCTAGCAGATGGGTCCCTTCCTGTTTAGTCAGCCAGACAATTTGAGCTGTTGCTTTGCTAGTTCCATTATGTTGTAAAGACATCTGCTGAAAAAATAATTGTATTCATTAGCATGATTGCTGTACCGTTTAGTTCAAAAACATTGAAAACACCAACGTACGAAAACAGAGTAGACCAGACGCAAGCTTTTATTTTGAAAAGTCAAAGCTCGTGGACAGCATGCAGCCGGGAGTGCATGAGATGGGAGGTCTCCGGGGCTGCAGCCCTACCCGACTCAAATATCCTTTCGGTCCTGGTGATTATTTGTGTAACTGCGCAAACAACAGCCTTAAGTCATTAAAGAAGGAAGGAGTGGGAGCTGCTAGATCCTAAATTGACGCTCGTCTTAGAAGTTTTGGATAGTGATAAGCTTCGGCAGCTTTACATATGCTAAAATTTAAACGCCTAGTGATGCGTCCTAGCAACCAGTTCATGTGTTGAACTTATTACCCAGTGTGCTTTGTTGGTCTCAATGGTTTATTGTTTTATTTCATGTAAATATATAGAAATGATCATAGAAAAATATATTGTTGGCAAAGGCAGAGTCAAGTGTTTTGTGACTAAAGATCCCAAAAGTCGTCCGGTAGCACCTTAAATAAAAAACGAACAGTCCCTAGAGGATCACCTGTTGCAGTTTATCCTGAAGGAAACCTGAATGTATGCAAATTTCCAATCATCCATCCAATAGTTGTTGAGACACTTCACTCAAAACCATAAATGTCAACCTCATGGTGGCACTAAAGATAAAGTCATGGGATCACCAAAGTCTTCTTTTCTTCTGGAAACTATGAATGTAGTCCAATATCATAACTCTGAAAGCACAATTTAATGATTTATGTAATCCCATCTTTAAACCTATATTGTCTTTCTCCAGGAAATGTCTATATCACTATTCCCCATTTATCACATTTCTCCACAGACATACACACATCACATAGACAGACACATACACACTCAGAGCAGGACTCACACACGCACAGGATTAGTGTGCGTGGATGGGCTGAGTTTAGTGGTCTGAGTGGTGTGGTCAGAGGTTTGTGATAGCACAGGAATGAGGAAAGCTAATCCTTTAGTAGCCCTAGGACGTTACCTGTCACATGGCATCACACACACACACACACACACACACACACACACACCTGTCTCAGGGGAAGAGATAAAAAGTGGCTTGTATCTTAAAAGTTGACACTACTGCCAGAATCAAGCAAAGTTTAGAACAACATTGTTTTCAGTGAGATAAGACATAAAATAATAGTTTGTGGATTGTAATTATGTAAATGAAAAAAAATATATTCATAGCCAGCAAAAATAATTTGACTTGGTACATTTCAGTACATTTCTTGAATGTTCTTCAGACCTTGAAATGACTGATTCCGATTAAACCCAAGCCAAAGTCTAATCACTGCAGCATTTACAGAAATGAACCCACTCATATTAAATATTTGTATTAAATCATTTATTTTCATAGTGACACACATATACAATTCCTGTCAAACGTTTTTTTTCCATATCCTAAAGGATTTTTGTATCTTCAATATTTGGCGAAGGCCACAAATCTCCCTGCTGCCAATAATGTCAAAGTTGGTATATCACATTCCCTGTGGGGGCAGAGCCAAGGTGTCCTTGAGGCGCCAACATGCTCATCACTGTGTCCTTTTTATTGAGGTAATATGCTATGCATAGTAAGCTTATCAGGTTCTGAACAATTCAGAAAATGCTATAACATGACATACAAATTACAAATATAATCAATGTGAGCTGGAATAGGCTCCAGCCTCCTGACCCTGCAAAGGATCAGCAGGTATAGATAATGGATGGATGGATGGATGGATGGATGGAAATAGTGGGAAATTATAGCCTAGACTTGACCAGTTGGGTTCTGGCTTAGACTCAAAGCTCTGAAGCTCATTGTGATGGTGAATGTTGAATTGTCACAATAAGTGGATTTGCTAGCAGAGGCAAAATAAATCTGTGTGAATTTGTTGTGCCAAATTCAACAGTGGTAAACTTTGACCAACATTTATACAGTGAGTATGAACAGTTCCACAAAAGAGACACGGTTTGCAGACTTTAATGAGAGTTGATAGTATAAATACATCTTTTGAATAAACGGTAAAGTTATTGTCCCGTCACAGATCAACAGTCAGCACATTCATTAGTTCGGAGAGCTTTGTTTCCCATTTACTGTGTATAATTGTTTTGGATGAACTGATGTACAATCCAGAGCAAAAGGCCAGAGGGAGTAAACAGCCTGTTGCAGAGAAAGTAGGGAGGAGCTATTGTGACATAACGTTGGCATATTCTAGACTGGCTAGCATGTTAGCGCTTAGCTCGCCAGCTACTGTGTAGGCAACAGCTGGCAGCTAGCCCTGCCAGAGGTCACTATTTCACCAAACTACTAGAACTATATTTAGCAAAACTCACGTTTTCATATACTCTTTGGCAGGTCATATTACAAGAATAGTGGTTGGACTAAAAGTGAAACTGGTTACATTATTCACAAGGCCCCTCTGTTTCTGGTAACTTGCACTTTTGTAACACTTTCACAATACAAATATTGCTCTTTTTTCCACATATTTAACCTCAACAATACTTGACATGTACTCCACAGCAGATTGATGTGTCAAACAAAAGAAAGCATTTAGTTGATGTAAAGTATGTAGACGTGTTTTGTGTTTCCATCTTTGGCCCTGAGTTTCTGCACTTAAGGGTAAAGAGAGTGCTAGAGGAAAGTGGAGAGATGGCAGGAGGGTGGTGATAGAAAAGAAGCGAGGGATACAGTCTGACAGAGTGGAGGTTGATGTCTCTGTTCAGCATTACTAAACCTATCTTAATCCCACCAGGATTATGGATGTTTAGAGATGTTTCAGACATGAACAAGCAACATCAGAGTTTGGCCGTGACCTTTGACCGATGTCATTCAGTTTTGTTTGGGCCTGCACCGAGAGCAGGCACTACTCTGATCCAGTGGTTTTACTGTGTATGAACAGTATGCGTGTGAGTGTGTGTGTGTTCTCGTATAACTGTATTTGTGGGGTCCAAAAACCTGGAGTTCAGTATACTTCCAACAGCTTCTTTGTGGGGCCAAAATGCTGGACCCCACAACTTTAAAGGGCTGTTTGAGGGTTAAGACTTGGTTTTAGTATTTTTTGTATATTATTAGAATTATGCCAGCTACACACTAGATGTGTCGCGTGTCCGTTTTTATTTCTGCTCCCATGTTAACAGGTTAGAGCTTACACACTGCCTGCGTGACACGCACGTCTCGAGCCGTGCCGAACATGCATGCATGCTGGAAATATAAACACCTACAACACCTATTTTTCACACGATACGCGAGCGCGTTGGAAGCGCTTCTAGGCAAAATGTAATAGCAAAAGATGTTCCTATGTCATTTTGACACAAATACATATTAATAAATGACATATGTTACATAAATGTTTGAAAAGTCTCTAGGTTTTGACATCAATGCAGATATAATTATACAGAACAAAATATTCTGTAACCTATTTTGCCGTCAATACTGCCGACATTATCTTGCTTTAATCAAATCAGTAGAGTATATATATATACATTTTTCTGAGCTTGAACCTGTCAGCGCTATGTCCTAAGATAGGCTTCCCTGTACGTCACCTAGCATCAGCGCCGCGTCGGACACGTTTCAGGTGTGTAGGACATATAAAAATCCACGCAGCTGACACGCAACAGAAACGCCACGCTCACCGAACGCAGCCAGTGTGTAGCCGGCCTTAGGTTATAGTTAGGGTGAGGGTTAAGGTTAGGCATTTAGTTGTGATGGTTAAGGTTAGGGGAAGGCATTATTAATACATGATGGGTCCCCACAAAGATAGTGAGACGCACTGTGTGTGTGTGTGTGTGTGTGTGTTTTGTGAACTACATGGAAAGTGTCTGTGTGTAACCACCTGCTGAATATACATATAGCATACTGTAGAGAACCTGTCAGCATCTAAGAAATCATACATGCTCATAAAGCAATATATATCCAGATACAGCACTCTGACTCACATACGTATATGCACAACTTTAGTTACTTTAAAATTCTGAAGCATAATTCAATAAATGACATAATGTCAATTACACATTGATTTAGTTGTGAAGTTTTAAAAACAGTTTTCATTAGGATGAACCTTCCATTAACAACAACCAGCAACCTGGAGGTTAAAGACATGAGCTTGGGAACTTCCAGCACACATTAGGAACTTGATCCACATGTATAAGAGGTGCTGTTGTGAGTAACTCGATCAGATCCACTATGATTGTCACATCCAGAGCTCAACTCTGACAGGAAAGGCTATAAATACATCGAGAAGGGAAAATCCTCTGTAGGAATGAAAACAGGAGCAGAAAGAAGGAGGGGAAGCAGGGGAACAGGGAAGAGGGCAAGAGAGGAAGTATAATATAGGATAAATATAGTTTTTAACTAATAATAATGGAATAGTGATGCCACTGAATGAACAGACAGGGTAACAATATGTTTACAGTCACACTCTGTCATCCGGTGGCGTTGTTGTTGTTAGGGATCCAGGGGAGTGTGCATGCGCACACAAAATCTGCTGCCAACTGCCAGGCTTCACTCCAACAACTCTGTTGAAAACACATTTGGTTCGTATACAGCTATGATGCTATGATCAGGGTTTAGTACAAAAAAAATGCCACGGTAAAGATTCTGAGCTTTGCTAAAACCATTCGGGGGCCTAAGCCAGTTGGCCGCAGGAGGGAATAGCTCTTTAATGAATATCTCACTCAGTCTCTTTTGTTTCTCACACCAGTTGTGCTCAGTACATAAAAAAGAGCCAACTCAGATGGATGTTAAATGTCCAGGGCTGAGCTTTAACATGTGTGTGCATGTGCATTTGTATCCTCTACATCTCAGTGTGTGTGTGTGTGTGTGTGTGTGTGTGTGTCTGTATGAAAGAAAATGTGTGTGCTGTACTGATTTATTTCACGTGCAGGTGTGACGCTGTATGTATAGCTATCCGCTGCTCCTAGGATGGGTTAAATGCAGCAATAGAATTTCACTACGTGTGTATGTGACGATTAAAAATAACGTTTCTTCCTTTGATCCATTTTGTGTTCAAATTTAGTAGCTGTTAAAATATTCAATGGGCTTCCTTGAGAAGAATGAGATCCTTAATTTCACAAATATCACAGATTGATTTACTGAGGTATCATCTGCATTGAAACAAAGGTTCAAAGGTCAAAGACCACATAAGATTGTCCAGTCATTACTCATATGCATACAGCAGTGTGTGTGTGTGTGTGTGTGTGTGTGTGTGCGTGTGTGCGCATATGTGTATGTATGCGTGCGCAATCTCGCCTCACTATGCCATAAGCCTACACATTCAAGGTCCCTGCTTGCATTTGTGTTTATATTATCTATCATGCATGTGCATGTGCATTATGACGCCTCAGAGCAGCTGCTGCCATGAATCCTTCGCCATGAGTCAGGCAGTAGTGAGTTGTTAGAAGACATATCTACCATCTTACAGAGGGAAAATAATACAATACAAATCTTTGCTTACAATCAGTGCTGACAAGAATTATGTATATTAGATCGGGAGCAAGTTTATTAGCAATGCCATATGATGTTTGTATATCTGTATCATCGTATTCAAAATAGAACAAGCTGCACTCACTGTAAGACCAGCTACATCTTTAACCATACAGTAGCTAGGGGAAAAGGATTACTTTATACTTTAGGGCTGGATTACACCACACAGAACAATGCATTTCAATAGATATTTGCCTGCTCTGTTGTAAATAGACTTACAATAATTAAGGTTGGACTATGACACAAAACTGCAACTTTGCCTTTCCTATGTTAAGTTTAAATAGTTTTGTGATTTGACTCCTTAAGGACAAATCATTTGTGTATTTGTGTCTTTAACTTTACTTATTGGTAAAGCAGCTCTCCGGACAGATTTCTATCTTCTATATATCCGCTAAAGACAGATTGATTTTGTGCTCGCCGGTGTTAGTTTTCTTCAGGGTGGCCTTAAAGGCCCTTAAGAGCAGACTCGGTTTGCACTGTGCCGAAAGTTTTTGAGCTATTGGAAATAATAGGATACAGTGCACAGTGGTGCTATTGCCTAGCCTGGTCCTACCAGACTCTGGTACATTTTATTTATACAGAGAGTCTGGCCACTCTCAATTGACAAGTGTTAACGTCCTTTAAGGCGGGTACTCCTAAAGTTTTAAACTATTGGATCTGCCCAGAGTCACTCTGGATCTGCCAAAACCAATCTTTAACGGTTTTTCAGGACGTACAGTATTTCATTTCACCCAATGGCGTCACTCGCATCTTTCTCCGCCGCCATTATGGAACTACAACTTTAGCGAACAACATCAATGTCATCATTCTCAGCCACTCCCTCTGTTCGCTGATTGGACCACCAAAATTATGGCTGGAGAAAACCCAACACTATACCGCGAACCCAGACGTAGTACTGAAGGGAAATGAAAATTGAGCGTAAGTATGCAGGAGGGCGGAGCCAGACTAGCTGTTGCAGACCAATGGTCTGAAAGGCTCTTTTTGGCAGTCTACATATGATTGGCTGCAGAATTGCTCTGTGCCGCTGGAGCTGTTGTTTTCTTGTAAAGAGACAAACATCTTGTTACAGCCCTTCTTTCAACATATTATGCAACAAAGATTTCACACAGCATCTCACATCTTTGGTTAAACAGTCTTAGTGTGAGTCCAATTAAAATAGAGGACCAAGACATAGCTTGTGGGTTAAATCCACTGGTGGTTACAGCTCATGTGAACATACAGGGAAACTGGTAGAACTGCAGTTGTAACATACAGTGAGAAAGACAGTACACAGAAATCACTGTAATGTTTGAAAACCTCCGTCCTAGTTTGTCTTCCCTTATGCCACACTGAGGACAACACTGTGTAGCGTTTTTTCACCATCAGCCACACTCTACAGGCTCACTGATGACATACAATATGGTCCTCTGAAAAGAAATGATTTCTTTTTAAGCAGCCCCATGTACATGCTAGTACTCCTCCATGACAAAACAGCATTTTCCCATTTTCGGATTAACACAAAACTAAATAATATTTGACATTCTGCTCACTCTAGTGATTTTCTCACCGACACTGCTTTGATAAGCTGTGGCACTGCAGAGCAGAAAGAACAGAGACGTTTCACATGTTGGAATACCAGCGGCAGCATCTGGCTCCCAGAAACACATGATATTTGCAGCCTCATAAAATGAGTCACACTTTCATTTTGGTTAGTGACTCATATCGCTGCATTGACTTTTCGAAAAGTCGGAATCCAACTAGCCTTCCAGGCCATACTATAAGTTATTACTGATATAACATCCCATCCCTATTGTTCGAGGTAGTGTGAAGGCAATAACCTCAATTATTTCTTTGTCATAGCCAATGCATGTCACTGATTGAGTTTCTTGAATGCCACAGTAGCCGTATAATACACTTAATGTTCTGTTGCACATCCTGTTTAACAAAACATGTTTTACAAATACATTGAATGATATCCAACTCTCTTCAACCCACTTTTTAGCCTTGCTAACTGATTGACCTTATGGATGGCGACTATTAAATGTATTGCCATAACATTTTGTTCTGACATCATGGTCCCCAGAGGATGAAGTCTACTTTGGTCATCCCCTGACTTATCATCTAGCATCACCAGCTGATCAAAGTTGTCATTTATTAAATGAAATGTCTCAAAATCTACAAAATGGATTGGCACATTTTTACAGAGATTCATGGTTCCCAGACTATGTATTGTACTG
Source organism: Etheostoma perlongum (assembly GCA_026937815.1). Taxonomy (NCBI): domain Eukaryota; kingdom Metazoa; phylum Chordata; class Actinopteri; order Perciformes; family Percidae; genus Etheostoma; species Etheostoma perlongum. Next base: position 24,573,250 of record CM049387.1, on the reverse strand, counting down.
AATGGACTGAAAAGACTTTTTCTCTGGCGCCACCATGTTTGTATTTGTGATTTTGAGTGAAATGCCTCAGTAACTATTGATTGAATTGTTGTGATATTTGATAGCCTGGTTGATACCAGACATTTCTCAGCTGTAACTGAGAGTGGGTCTGGTGAAGGTTCACAGCCCATTTCCAAAGGTTTGTCACCAAGGGACCCCGCTTAAATGCATCTGAACGCAATTGGATAGTCCTTCAACCAATCAGACCAATGATCCGGGTGATGTAGCAGCGACGGGTTGCTGTGCTTTGGTGGCCGTCATATTGAATGTAAACAAAAAGCTCATTGCCGTCATTTTCCTCGTATGAAGCCCGCCTCAACGACTTTTCATCTAGTGCCATCATCAGGTCAAAATTTTAATTTGTCCAATACTTTGGTTTATAATCAAATACCTGCAAACATTCACATCTGCCTCAGCTGGACTTGGTATGTTATGCTAATTATCATATGTTAACATGCTAACAGCCTAAACCAAGATTGTTTATTTGGTGAACATCATACCTGCTAAATCACCACGTCACCATTGTCACTGTACGCATGTTAGCATGCTGATGCCAACATTGGTGCCTAAGTCAAGCCTCACAGGGTTGGCTGCAGACTCCTGTTTCTTCTCTTTTCACGTTGACAACGTCAAATCTAAACTTGATGTGGGTGCTAAAATTAAAAAAAAAATTAAATCTAAAACTGACCGGCCATAGTTGCCAGTTTTTGATGAAATTTTACGGATCATTGTGCATTGTGTTACCAAATTGCCAAACAGGTGCCAACAGCAGCATTTACAGGGTTTGTGTTTATTTTTCATGTTCTGTAATTAAGTAATTAAAACAAAAAAACACTTCATCATGCTTTTTCTATAAACACACTGTAGTGTAAAAATAGTATATTGCATCACATTATATCCTCACTGGTTATCCCTCCTGGGTACAGAAAATAAAACTTTATAAGTTTTCAATCCTTCTAAATCCATTTTTAAAAAACTTTCTCTAACATACAGTACGACACAAAGGTCAGAACAGTGGGTAACAGAGTGTGAGGAAAGCATTTTTGTCAGTTCAGTTGCACGTAAATAATTGACTGCAGCACAGTTTGCAGACACCACCCAGCTTTCTCCCTCTGCCATTCCCTGACAGACTCCCTTGTTCCACCCTACCGCTGGCGTTAAAGTTTATTGAGCCCAATCTGCAGAAAGTGTCCAAACAAACAGCCTTGTTGACAAGATAAAGGTTTGCATTTAGCTTGCCCGCTTGCCAGAAGGGTTTCCTAGAGTTCAGTGGAGACCATGGCTAGAAATAAAGTCAGCGAAAGCTTGTAAATAGAACCAAGAATAGAACCAAGACAGACCCCAAACCTCGGCGCTGTACCCTGGATACAGGTTGTTTGGAAACAGATCCTCAGCAATTTGACTGCAGTAGAGTTTCTTCAGAGTGGTTGAGTTTGCTGGGTTTTATAAAAACCCACAGTCACGCCCTGATTCACGCTCTGAGTGGCTTCTGTTTTGAGGCTTTTTTAAACGAAGAAACAAACTTGTGCACTTTATGTGTATATTTTTTAAATCTAGGTTGATATGAGTTCCTGCAATTCATCATTTAACATCTTAATCCATCCACTCATTATGTAAACTGTTTTAAAGACCTTCAATTGGCATCTTTCAATATGTAATGTATTAACAATCAGTTCTATTAAAGTGATTTCAATTTTGTCAAACAAGGTCTTATTTGGCCTAATTTTCATTGAAAGGAATCCAAATCTCTTAAATCTCTATGATGCAGAAAGTAGATGTAAATGGCTACATGTTTTATAAGGTTTTTGCCGCTCATTCAGCCATCAGGAGCAAATTGTTGTCTAGTGTATTGCCCAAATGCACTTTGACATGTGGATCAACCCTGTGATCAGTAGACCATCTACTGCACCATAGTCAGGGGCATCGGACTGGGGTTGGAAAGAGTACTGAGTACCCAGGGCCCTCTTGTGAGGAGGGCCCAAAAAGATGCTAGAATGAATAGCTGTGGATGTGGGTAGGGGCCCATAGAGGGCCCAAAATGTTGTGCTATGCCCCTGGCCATACTTGTGTTATAGAAGGCAATAGAAGTATGATGGACAGTTGTAGTGACAGTAAATACAAAAGTATAGTATTACCACTAGATGTATAATAGTAGTACTTTAGTGATTACACAGTGGAAAATTCCTATCCTGATGAAAACTCCTACAAGAGGTAAAAGACACACTGCAAAACGGATTCAGATAGTCACAACCATACCGAACAAAAGAGATCAGCAACATTATGAAGAATACAACAAGCAGCAATAAATGTAATTATATTTAGCTAAACACATTGTTTTAGAGCCTGTGTCTACTCTCTAGTCTGTTCCAGTATGTCAAGCTGCTCTTTCTTCATTTTCCCATGGCAACTATTACCAAAGACTTATGATGTTTACACCAGATTACAATTGCCTTAAAAGAGCTTCACTGTGTGCTAAAAGTATTTTGACATGACAAACGAGCTCTGCAGCTTTTCTGAGGGCATGTAGCTCTACTTTTTATCCATTTACTTGAAGCATTTATGCAGAGTGAGCCCTCATTAGCAAGACTGACAGCTCTGTTTATGTACTGCTTGGTGATATTATGTAATCCCAAACATAACAGTGGGAAAAATCGATAAATAAGAGCTGACACAGGCATTTATTGCCTCCATTGACAAGTAGACCCATTTTGCTCTAGCTCTACTTTACATCAGACGCTAAACACCTGCATTGAGAAAACAGGAAGACAGTGACTGGATTCTAACCTGCAATCCCAAAGCTACTTTGTGTCATATTTCTCCCAAGTGTTATATCCCCCCTTCACCCTTTCTAGCCATTAACGCTGGTAAATAGGGCCACGACCCCAGCTTGCGAGCCCGTTAATGGGTGCATCTGTGGGGGCAAGGCATGGCCTGCTGCACCCCTGAGCGGGGCCTCTCGTCCAGGCCCTCTTAAACGCAGAGAGCTGGAGCCGTAAGCTCCATAGATGTCCATGCATCCTGCTGGTGATGGCTCTACCATAAACGGTGGTGAAGTGGGAATACGTTCCAGATGCTGCAGGAGAAACAAGCACACGCGCACAACCACACAAATGCACACATGCCCATGAACATTCAGCTGTATAGAAAAAAAGACACCGCACACACACACACACACTTGCACATGCTGAAATCTCTACCAGTGTGGGCCCCGGGCAAGAGGAGCACTAAGACTGCAATGAGACAAAAGTTCAAGGGTCAAAGACCACATGAGATTGTCCGGTCATTACTCATATACAGACAGCAGTGTGTGTGTGTGTGTGTGTGTGTGTGTGTGTGTGTGTGTGTGTGTGTGTGTGTGTGTGTGTGTGTGTGTGTGTGTGTGTGTGGGGGGAGGGGGCATGGGGAATGTAGGGCAGTTAAAAAGGGAAGGTGTATGCTTTACACCCCCACACCGCACATCTTACATACACTAACTGGAGAGAGTGATACTCTGCAGCCGCACCCATACTGTACCTCCAAAGCAGCTGTTGAGATGCAGATTTAGAGACGTTAGCATAGAGACGATAATACAAGCAGGTGATTATGCCATTTTCATAACAGGAAACTCACATAGGAGCACAAAAGCAGTACACAGCAGTGTTTTTAATATAGTTTGATATTTATGATGAAAAGACCCTTATGTGATCTCTTTATCTCTTACTTTCTGTTTCCTTTGCACAAACATTTCCAATGACTTACAGTTATCACCGAGGAATTCACAGCTGACCCGGATTCCCACCATAGCCACCAGACACTGTTTGCCGTGCTATGTAAAATAACCTTCACTATCTATAGACCTCACTACCATCATCTATCTGTCTTCTTGGACCCAAACCACCTTACCAGTTATTCATACATGTGACATTCAGCTGCTTCTTGTACCTCAGCATGTTCAAAATTATCCTGGCGCATTACCAGGGGTAATGGTCACAGAAACATTTGCTGTTTATAGCATCTGCAGATGCGGAAGTAAGGAAGTCTAAAGAGGTGAATTAAGGACGTTATTCACTAGAACGTAACCTGAGAGAACTAAAAACATGCATCAAATCCTCTTACTCTACTGTAACCGAAAACCAAAGCATAGATGAAGAAATAGGGTTCCTACACACTACAATGTGCTTCTGACTTCTAATTTCTGATTCATTTTATTGGTAAGTGATTTATTGACCGGTTGCATTGACCTATAATCTAAATTTTCCCACATAATTTGGTCCTGTCGGGCTCAGTTCAGGTTGCGAACCTCCCCATTACAATTATTTTAGCTCACATATTGGAGGCCATAGTTTTCCTACAATCTCCATGTGCATAGTTTCTAGCTGTGCACGAATACGCATGTGTGTTTGAGATCATGTGTGTGTGACTAAGTGCTCCCGGATCATGTTTTAAGGCAAGGTCAGAAAGCTAAATTTGACTTTACTTTTTAATCAGCCGTGTGCAAGCCAAAGAGAGTGTAGCTACCAGTTGTTACAGTGCTGGCTTATAAATCATTTTCTCAGTGGTGGAGAGTAACTAAGTACATTTACTGAAGTACTGTACTTTAATGCAATTTTGAGGTACTTCTGTTTCATGTTATTTCTGAAATGTCTACTCCACTACATTTATCTGACATCTTTAGTTACTTTGCAGATGAATACATTTAATGATATGAGTTTGTATAATACAACACGTTGATAAAAATTAAGCCTGTGTTTTTGGCGTGTCACCTTTTTACAAAAACACAGTCTACCTTGTCATGTTTCAGATGTCTATAAGTTGTCAGCAGTTCCACCACAGAGACATTTTGCATCTAAATGTCTCATATGGTTTAATTTCAATAACTGTTCAAATTAGCCAATATTTCACAAAGAAAGTAGAGAGAAAAACGTACCCCAGAATCTGCCTTTCCAAAGATGCATATTTGGTCATTTTGGTTGTTGTAAAATTTGAATAAACATGTTTGAACATTGCTTAGCTGCATAGTTTATAGCAATACAGGAGGGTCTTGCATTGTGAAGATTTTAAACACTGATGTGTGATGGCAGCACACAGATACCTGCCATAAAAAATCTACAACTTAGTAATTAATATCAAACTCAGCAATCATTTAAAATATTTTAGTTTAACTTCAGTATGAATTTCCACTTTGTCCTTTGCATCTCGTTATTTATCGTTATTTCTGTTTAGTGTTTTTCCATATCCGAATCGAGGGTTACAGTTTTTACAGACCATAAAGCCCTCTGAACCAAATTTTTGATTTGTGATTTTGGGCTTTATATGACTCTTTACTTACCACTGCAAGACTGTAAAAAACACTTTACTTACTTTGTTACACGGCCACAGTCTCCACTTGGTATCGGTGTGTGTTTGTGTGTCTTTGAAGACAAGTGTAAATTGTGTGTAACCCAGACACCACACTGTTGACCACAGCCTGTGATGCTGTCCAGACCGCAGGCAGCTCACAGACACCACTACTGTTTGTGGGTGTGTGTATGTGTGTGTGTGAGTTCCAACAAGAGATGAAACACAGCTACAGTAGGAAGCCAGACACGAGATCCACTAATATTCCATTACGTAGCGCTCTTTTCCGCAACAAGGCTGCAGGCTGCTCATATTCACAACATACAGCCATGATTTAACTTTTACTCTGTACATTAGTCGCCTCCAGGGAGACAGTGATTGCATTTACTTTACATTTTAGGAACTTTGCTGACATTCTTTTCCAGAACAACAAACAACAACAAACAATCTTGAATTCGTACAGTTATGGAGTTTAAGTACTGATCCAGAACAGAAGTTAACACAAAGAATAGTGGTTTATTCAGACTGGCTAGTGTGTACTCATTTGCCTTCTTTAGTTTGGGAATTTACAACAGCATCTGAACTCCAGAGTCACCAAATAACAGAAAAGCCTTAAAATAGAAATCTCCGTCCTTTTCCTGAATCTTAAAATGCAAGGGCTCATGGATAACAGGAGACTGATAGGGATTTCCCGCAACATATTACATATTTCATGGTTTGATTGTGGTTGTAATTGGTGGTGTAAGGTAGCCGTGCAGTTTGAGAAGTAAACCAGCTCCATTGAGTGCGTTTTTTTCTTATTAAACCAATTTAATACATGGAGGTAGTGGTTGTAACACAGCAGGGCCAGCAATTAAAATCCTACAGCTGACTAAGAATAGGCCTATCTGTTATGAAAAGGCAAATAGCTTCACTTTTAGGGTGCCCTTGAGCAAGGCACTAGACATGTATGAATGCCTCATTAGGTGTAGTAGACAGAATTGAGACCACTGTTTTTTCAACATGTGGGTTCCCTGCTGCCCGATGAGTAGGTGATTACCTTTTACTGTTTTTGTGTTCATAGTCATTTCACACACATGTATGCACACAAAAGACCCATCAAAATTGGGATATACAGTATATTATATATTATATGTTACATAATTAGTATATTTATCTAAGTTGAGTTATAAGTCGGGACTGGTGACTTTCCTTACACCTTCTCAAGATTGTGTGTGTGTGTGTATGTGTGTGTGTGTGTGTGTGTGTGTGTGCGTGCGTGCGTGCATGTGCGCATGTGTCTGGGAGTGCGGCCACCCTAATGGATGGAAAATCTCTTTACACACTTTAACACAAGCTCAAACCATCCCTTACTTGCATTCGTATACACAAACACACACACAGAGTAAATCGGAACACGTGCAAAAACGCACATCCCATGTGATCACACACACAATGTGCTGCACTTGCTCTTTTCTTCTTCACTTTCTTCTCTCTCTTCTCTGTGAATTTTAACTCGCTCTTTAACTCTGATTCTCTTCAACAGACACACACACACACACACACACACAAATGCAATCTCTTTTCTTCTCTGTCTCTTGCTTCTTTTGGCAATCTCAAAAAACACTTGTCATGGTCCAAGTCCTGCTATTAATTTTGTTATTTCAGCCAAAAGTGCCTCATGTTTCAAATTCTCTGATGGTTTTGTTTTTTCTCTCAGTCGAGACTCTGGCGTGGAGCGAGTGTCATGGACATTAACTTAAATTACTGAACATAAAAAATGATAAATTAAGATTGACTAAAGTAATGTTTTTTTTTCACTGAAATAGCTTTAGAAGCCTTATATAGAGTTAGATCTTCTCAGATATTTTCAAATTTCATCTTTTAGATCACTGATATTCCAGCTGATATGTTTTTTTGACAAAATGACATTACGTTTTGTATTTCTGGATGTGTGTTTATTTGATGTGTATTCATGTGTATTGATTTGTATAGCCTTTATTTGCACTGTCAAAGCACTTTGTAAAGTTTTGTATTTAAAGGTGCTATACAAATAAAGTTATTATTATTATTATTATTATTGTTAATAGTAATAATGTTACGATATACAGTATATTAAAGTAATACCTAAGAAAATCTAAGCAAGGTTCCTCGCTGAAGAGTAAACAGAATTGACACCTTGTGAAATCCCCAAATCAAGTTCTGCAAAATTTCAGCAACAATTTAGCTGAATTCAGTATTTGGTAGTTGCTTTACCAGTCTCAGCTTGAAATAGCAACAAGCATGTTAAACTTTTTTTTTTTTAGCATAAACTTAAATAACACTTTGGCAAAACCTTTACAGAGTGTGTCATATTGTATGCAAGTAGATCTGACTTCAATGGATGCCTTGAAGATGGACAATCAATCGGAAAAACTGTGATACTGACTCCAGGATCACTCTAAAAAGCTTTCATAACTCTGTTTTGAATCATTAGATATCATGGATGATTAAATTAAATTGGCATGGGGTTGCCCTCCATTATAGAGCCCACTGTAATACTCCATCACTTGTCAGATCACATCAATTAGATAACGAGAGAATGGAAGCAGCAAATCAGTGTTTATGTTCAGGTCTGCATGCAATCATATCACACTGTGTCTCACACAAATGCACGTAAGAACAACACATAATCCCTTGTTATCACAACAGACAGCTCAGGAAAAAGCTCCCCCCCCCACACACACACACACACACACTGCTGGCTGTAGTCTTGCCAATGTGCAACAGCTGGGCACGGCTTAAGTCATAGACACAAGTGTAAAGGCATGCAGCCACAAAGCTCTTCAGTGCCCCTGTGCTTGACTGTTTGTTTGTGCAGACCACCAGCAACAGTGTTTGGTGAGGTTATTGGATATTCAGTGTATCGTTTGTTTGTTTGTCTGAAATACTTGGATAGAGGATGGCACTTTCAGTGCGGCTCAACTGACTTAATTGATGGCATTTATCATCAAACTATCAATGACCTCTCACTTTTGTCTTATTTTTCTCAGGTCTTGTAGTTTGTAATTGGTATTAAATTATCCAACGAAATCATGCCAAACTCTACGTGGCTCTGTCTGTTGGCCTTTTATGGACAAGGTTGTGTCTGTTTTCTTTAAAATGTTGGTGGTTGTAATCCAAAACGAAACTGTTGACATGGAAATCATTACAAAGACCAAAAAGAATGAAAGAATTGAAGATAGGAATGAGAAAAAGAGGAAGGACAGAAAAAACTGAAAGAAAAAACAATGCAACATTGAAATTACATAGACACAGAGTGGGACGGTCCTATCAACTGCCAGAAAGTGGTGGTAATGGGTTTACAGACAAAAGAAAGCAGCGAGGGAAGGAATTGATGGAAAAAGACATACTGAACACTGTGTGTGTGTGTGTGTGTGTGGGGGGGGGGGGGCTTTCACACTCATCAGTTTTCCAAAAAGGGTTAATCAAGGCCTTACTGCTTCTGTTACACTCTGTTCGCCTACATTTACAGTCAACATTCAAGATTCAGTTTGTCACAAGCAGCCAGTAGTGACGAACCAAAGGACAGAGCCAATGTTCCCGTGGCAACGTCTCTGTGATTAAGAAAAAAGATGACACTGGCATGCGGTCATTCCCTACAGTTTTCTACAGCTTCAACATCAAACACTGATCCAAGGCTCACCTGAGCCAGTACAGTTTGTTTCCCGATTATCTCAGCACTTATTGAGGTAATCAGCTGTCTGATGTACAGAGCCAACTGTTAAAAGTGTATGTAAACACAATATTTTGCGGGACAGCAAGGCAAGTTTTTTACATATACTGTACAGCACAATTTATAGACCAAATTTAAAACTGCTTTACATACACAGAAAAAAAGTCACATTAGAGAGACAATGTCAAATGCTTCACATAAAATCAATGATTAGAGTCAATTTAAAAGAGACTTTAAAATAAACTGTATCCATTCATTCAAATTTAGAAATAAAAATGAAAATAGATGAAATAAACAATAGGCCTGCTTAAAAAGCTGTTAGAGTTTAGGATCTCACACCTGAGATCCTTTGGTAATACTGATTCCACAAGGTTTTGTGAAATAAATTAGCGATTATTATTTTTCTCTCGTAGTGCATGCGCTTATTTCTTTCCCTTCTAGTTAGACAGTTCTTGTGAGAGTGAACTTGCTTTAGAGAGCAGTGAGATTTCCCAGTGGAGAAAAAGAAAGAGTCAGGACCTTTTACTTAACAAACATATCAACATTGTGGCCGCATTGCATTCTGGTCCACTTGGTTTCTCATACTCTTCCTGACATACGGTCAATCATAAACAAATTACTGTCAAGCTGCAAGAAATATTTCAGCTTCATAGTAATTTGTTTATAATTGGCCATATATCCGCAGGAGAATGAGCAACCAAGTGATGTTGCAAAACTCAAACCAACCGATCATGATCAACATCTTTATCATATTAAGTTGGTGTACTAAATCAATACAAAAGAAGATGTGAAGTGTTCCTACACACAGATGGCCTTACCACACAGGACGACGGGATCCAAAGAGATGCCAGGTGTTATGCAGTGCTGGGACATGCGTTACACATCTGCACACACAAAACACGGACACATTGTGCACATCTCATTGATACATGCCTTCAATCATAAACAAATATGTTACACAAACAGACACAGGCATTAGATTGCCCATAATTTCCCCTCCAATCAGACATCAAAGAGCAGTCTGAGGGCCAAGCTTTTGATCTGGTTTACATGGGTGTCATTTGTGCACGCGTTTCTCCCATCTCCCTCCACTGGCAAACAGCCATTTGTCCCCATCGCTGATTATTCCTCTTATCTGGAGGCCATCAGCTTGGTTGATTAGGACATTCCGAGAATTCCATCTTTCCCCCTCTGTTAGAATGTCGGCATTTCTGCTGCTTGTTAAAGTGTTGGCTCTAACTGCACACTTTTCCTTGTAATTATTTTGTTTTCATTTCTATTTTATAGGATTGTTGTTATCTTATTCCATCTTATTTCAACGGCCCTACGTAGTGCTTCTAAGATCAATAACATGGCAGTTTATGTGTGTTATAAAGATTAAGAATATTTAATATATTTTATCAAGCCTTTACCATTCAAATGATTGCCCACCTGATGATTTAATCTGTGTGACCAGGAAATATTGTGTCTTTTCATATAACTGTGTCTGCATCTGCACATGCTTTCTATAATGGCCTGCGTTGTTACAGTGAATGTCCAGCTAAGTGGTGAGAAACAGTTGTATTTGACTTCTTAGTAATGCAATAAACAGCAATGATCCTGTCTAGAGCAGAGTCATGCAGTCAGCACAGCCTACCAGCCTGTATTTCACCAGCTAACCAATAGCTACATACTGTAGATATATGGAGCCCAAAGAGAGTCCAGGGTGCACACTCAGGAAACCAAGTGCTATAGTTTTCCTCCAGTTACACATCATTCCTCTTTTGTCTGCCACTCATGCCACTAATGGTCTTCAAAGCAATGTCTCCTACACGTCTATTCCTCATCAGTTCTTCCACTTCATTTCCTTAGTGTGGAACGATTTCTTCCAGTCAGACACAGAACAGCTATTGAATCCAAAGAAATGCTCTTTTTTTAATATTCTTAAAGTCTGAGTGGCTCTGATTGTTTTTGCATCCGACATCCATGCTAGTTTACATACTGTATGAGACGGATTTTCTCATCACATATTACTGCATACACACACACAATGAAATGTTGAAATGCCACCTCTACCTCTACAGCCTACACCCTACATCCAAAAGCACAGTGAAAAGGACAAATATAGTCCACCAATCTGGGTTTATTAAAACAATAATTTAGAAATTGGACATAAAGTAACAGAGCGTTGTGTGTTTTTCTATTAGTTTTGGGTTATATTTCAATCAGGAGAGACTTCGTTGCAGATATGCAAAGATTTTTTTGTACATGTGCATAATAACAAATGTACTCTTTGGAGTCTTTTGGGACTGGACTCCATCATTAAAAATATGTTAAAGGCTTAGAGAAGACAGACACATTCCCCCCCGGTGGACCCTAGACACTGGTGACTGGTCACTGGACATGACTGCCGGAAAGGAACTCGTGTCGCAGTGGTTGGACGATGCCTGGAGGTGGAAGGGGAGGAGGAGGGTTGCACGTTTGCCTGAAAAGACAGCTGATAGCAAGGAGAGAAGACATTTAAAGCAGGATGTCATGCTGTGATTGGATCATGAATTCCGTGGCCAATTCTGGTTGGTTTACTGAAATGTGAACTCCTCTTAACAGCTGAATAGTTTTAGGGAGAGATAAGGTGGTGATTGAAGTTTATTTAAAAGTCTCATCATCTGTTTTCATCAAATGCATTCATGTGTCATGAAGTGTAGGTACATACATGTCTATATCTGAAATGTTTCATAAAACTGCTGTGTATGAATCCATGACAGAAACAATGGAAGATGCAGGGCCTTCTCCAATGTAGCACAGGAATGTGTTGATTTCATTTTGTATGTCTTATGAAATGAAGGAGAAATGTGATATATAAAACTTAAAATGTGTGTTATTTTGATACATGAAGACATTAAAAATCAGTAGTTTATACGCAGTCACGGATATCTGGTGCTATGATGTAAAACTGTGTGTTTGCTCTCCCCCATAGGGGCCACAAGTAATTGTAAAGTGTATTGTTTCTATGATTCTCTCAAACACATACAGCAAAAAAAGGAAAAAAGGAAAGAGAAGTGAAAACAATAACAGGAGATGTAGCTAATTTATTTGTAGCCCTCAGGCTGTTTGCGTCCCATTTCCACCAGACTGGAAATGAGGGAAATCTCCTTCTTCCTCTTTGTCTCTCTCTTTTTGTTCTTTCTGACTTTTATTCCTTCTTACTATCTATAAAATATATATTATCTTCTTCCATTTTCACCGTCTTGCTCCTTATTAAGTCTCATCTTCTCTTTGGGGCATCATACCTTTTCCTCCACAATAACTCATCACTCACAGTCATCCTTTATATGTGCACAATTTTTGACGGTCACTCTCCATTTGCATGAAAAATGTTGACTCCTAAAAATTGGAATTGATAGTTTATCTTCACTTTTATCATTTGTGCTTGATTTGATTGTATCTAAAACATTATGAAATAAAGAGAGAGCGAGGTTAAGATCATTAAATATTTTATTACAAAAACATTTTTGGCATGAGGAATTGTTGAATAGTTTCAAACCAAATGAAAAAAAAACAACAACATTGAGTCAGCTTCCCTTCTGGAGCACATGGTGTGTTTTATACTGCCAGCAGCAGTGGCAACAGTAGGTAATTGGAATTAATCATTCCCAAACTTAATTAGCAAAGAATTTGAGCCAAAATACGTCATTGTACCAGTCACACTGATCAACGGCAAAAACAGTATAATAAAGTACAGTAACATTTAAACGCCAGACAGTTCACCTTCTGATCCATCTAATCCATGTAGTTTTCTTCTTATGAATCAAGCTTCTAAGAGACCTTTTCATCCTTCCCATAACCTGGACACCAGACGAAAATAAAAAAATAAAAAATCAAGGAAGCAGATAACATTTTTAACCCTTAAAAATTAAACATCTTTTCTGTATCATGTGCTAACTAAACAGACATAGAGCAGGATGCAAGCGGGAGCAGAGCAGATGGGGCCGTGTGGGACGATACATGCGTTGATACTGTAGCTGCTTGGACTGAGTGTACGATGACAGCAAATATGCATATCCATGCACACACTCAACACACTATTAGCAGCACATAAAATATAGTAGAGACTCACACATTTACATTGCCGTAAGCTGCGCTGAGTCAGCCTCTCCCTGTCACTGTGCTAAGGGAACCAGTCAGCCATGTGTTGGCCTAATGAGCTGACTCTACTCCACCAAATCAATTCAACACCACAACCTCCCCTCTAATTCCCTCATCCACAGTTCCCCAGTATGTGTGAGCCTCTCATCTTCACACAGATCTTGACATGTTTTTACTTAATTTATTTGTTTGTTCTGTTTTCTCTTCATGATAGGAAAGTTGGTTACCCAGTTGTCTCTACTACACGCATCTCACAATCAGTTAGCTTCATACAACCTACCAGCTCCTTACTGTCCACTGAATAAAATGTTTTTATGATTATAGAAATGGGCACAATGTTTTAAACTGGAAATTAATCTTCTGTGCATTAAAAAGTAACAGAGTGAGATTTAAAAGAAAGAAAAGCCTCAGTTTAACCTTACCAACTTAAGAGAAGTACTGAATGCATTTGTAGTTTTTAGTAAATGTTAGGGCCAATTAAGTTGGAGTCCATGGGGTGCTTTGGTGACCAAGGGGTTTAACATGAACTGCAACCTGCCCTGTTTGAATCTGGCTAGTGGCCCCATCTCATTCCCCTCATGTTCTTTTTGTGACATCCATTGCACCCAAATATACCCCAACGTAATGTACATTTGGCCATACAGACATACATACAGATATATGGCCATCTCATGGCTTGGCCGTTTAACCACAACGAAAGTGCTCCTCCACTTCAAATGCATTTGTTTAAAAGAGTGGTACAATTGATGCAACCAAACCAGAGATATTGTTTTTATTCCACACATTCTTCTTCTTTGTCAGAATCTGGCACCTACATTACTCACATTGCAACTCATGCTATTGTAGCTTAAAGCTGCTAGCCTAAAGCAGAGATTAGGAATGGCCCACAGAGGTCTGGTAACCTCTCTTCTTTCTAACATAAAACCCCCAGAATTTTTTAGTAGTCTTCAGACCCAACTGACACTGTCACAAGCCTTTATACAGCTTATTTGACATATGCAGTAGTACTCCCCAAGACCTGTAAGCGGACTTTGATAACTAAAATCGATGGAGTTCCTCTTTAATTCCTGATTTTAATTTAAATCTGGACATTTTAACAAAGCACAGGCAATTGCAAGAGTAATATATTGCACAAGAATGATGTAACAGTCTGCAATAGTACCGACATTTAAAAAACCATTGAAGCCGCAAGAGGATCCAAGAAATAGGTGCAACTTATCAAATCCATTGAATCACCATGAGCAACAGACACATGCTGGATCCAGGTCTGGAAATTACAATAACAATCCTTCCTTTTAAAAAGAAAGCCAGTAAGCATGCTTTCCAAATTAGATTAAAAAAATGTCTGGCTTGCCAAAATACAGACCCAAAGCAAGAACGTTTTCTGACAAACCATATTTTTGTCTTGGCTTAACGGAGCTCAATTAAGCTGCACAGACATTCAACTCGCTCAGTCATAGCTTGCTTTGGATTGTGTCTATCAAGGTCTGAGTAAGAAGTCTTCATGCACATGCTGCTAGCTCCCAGTTAAGTGGCATTAATCAAGGCTGCCCACTAAGCCCAGTGGATTTCCTTAGACTCAAAAGGTGTAATGCCCTCTGTCATCATACACTTGATATTGCTGGCTAAGCTAAGTGGAAATATGTCATTGTTTATACCACTGCAAGAAGAAAGAGGAAAGCTTATTTGCTTGATTTAGACAGCCAGCACATTTTACTGTAAAATCGATGACTTCAGGTCTTCTTCAGGCGGGAACACAAGGGAACAAAGTTGTGCTTGTTATTCCCTTGACTCAGAGGTTTGATTTGGTTGAGGCTGTGTTTTTGTGTACTCTGATTTCTCAGATATTAAATGATAAAAAGTGTTTGAGTGAAGTTAAGGAAAGAGAGAAACAGAAGCTAAAACCCCATCCCCTCCCCGCTCTGTCACTCCAGTTTACACACTGTCATCTTTCAATTTGATGCCTGATGTTTTGTTTTTGGCTTGGTTTGTTCATGATTCATATCGAATAACAAAAACATAATTATAAATTTAAAATACAGTTGTGTTATCTCTCTCTAGCTGTCTATATTTGACTCTTGCCCTATCACACCCATTCCCCATTTCTCTCTGACATCTGCTGAGCAGTACACTGAACAGGAGTCTTGGAGTGTATTTGTGCTGAAATGGGTGCTGATAGGTATCTATATGTGTGTGTATGTGTGTGTGTGTGTGTGTGTGTGTGTGTGTGTGTGTGTGTGTGTGTGTGTGTGTGTGTGTGTGTGTGTGTGCGTGCGTGCGTGCGTAAAATCTTTCCGACTCGTCACATTCCCGTCACCCATCCTCGGTGCATCCCCATCATGGAAAATTGGCTCCTGTCCTGCTCTTTCTTTTTCTTTGTACTCCTTTCCAATCCTCTCTCTCTCTCTCTCTCGATCACAGCTGCTTCTTAAACTGGCATATGACATGTCATCAGGGTTTGGGTCCCTCTCTGCTACTCTGTAGATTTACTGTAGATGTGAATGTAGTTATTGAAATGGGTTTACAAGTTTGTTGTGCCACAGAAAAAAATGAAATGAAAACTCATACATCAACCAAAGTTCAAATTATATACAGAAAGCAAAAAATTAGAGCATTTATATAGTATTATATTATATTGCACTTGCACCTTTCTCCTATAACCCTCTCTCCCCCCATTCATTCTTTCCATAAACCATAAAAGTCCTTAACCCTGTGAGGATTTTATAGTGATAATAGCTTATTTTCAGTATGCAGTATTTACATTTTTTGCATGGTGCATGATCGCTACCGAGTGTTCCATGTACTAAATATTCAACCTTTTAATTTTAAATTAAAAAATAATAAAATTTGAAATACAACATATTGCCAGCCCATTATTGCCTAAAGGGTACAGCCCAGTGTCATGGCAGTTCGTGAAATGGTCAGGTTATTTAATCTATTGATTCGTGTACAGGTCACGTTAATGTTGTTATTTTTGTATGTTGATTACAAATGTTTAAGTAATGTATTTCAATCCGTCCCGTTGTCAACGGCGGGTGGCGTTTCTTTTCCCCGTTGTTGCGACCCCCAGATCAGCCCAGTGTCACGGCAGTTTGTGAAATGGTCACGTTCGAAAATCGTGACATGTACACGAATCAATAAATCTAAATGACGTGACCATTTCATGGACTGGTGTAAGACCGGGTTGAAGGGTAATACACAAAACCCTTATTGTTTTCTATGTAAACTTTTCTTTTATGGTCTATGTAATCAGGATAGCCCACTGCCCTAAGTGTTCATAAACACCGATACTCCAGAGAACCAATGATTTTTTTGTTGTCTGGACAGGCTGCATCTTTTGTCTGTATGGATCATCCATTGTACCGGTATCCACTGTACAGGTGTATGTTACTTTGTACAAGCATATATTGATGCATCAAAATGCGGATTGTGCGGGTGTGTTGTCCTTGATTTGGTTTGTTGTTTTTTTTGGAGTCCAGAGTAAGCTTAAAAAAGAAAAAAAACACACATTGGTCAAAATTATATGTAGGATATGTACTCTTACTCTGCTGTTGGTCTTGTCATTTCTTCAATCTCTAGAGCTACAATTGTATGTGTTAACCTGAAATTGACCAAATCAGGAAGAAGAACTCAAACAATACACTTACTTTGAGGTAAAAAGTTATATTCTGTGTTTTTAAGCTCGGAGCCAGAACCCTTTAGCCCTGGTTTAAGCCCTGACTTAGTACAGATGCACCTCTCTGAAGCTTCCTTAATCAAGACATTGAATTCCTTCCAACTTGGCTGACTTAGCTCCTTGAACTATTATATATGACTATTATTATAACAACTGCTTTTGATGGAGAAAAGTATTTCAAAAGTGTGCAGAGAAAACTGGCCTGTGCAGAGCAGCGTCCTTGGCCCCAGCTCTGTTTGGTCAAGTAGTTGCTTAGAAATAAAACCCAATGTTTTATCGCTGCCATCATCAGGTAAGATACTGCACTCGACTGGATAAACACAAGGATTAACTAATAGACTGTTGGCAGAGAGTCGGCCTGGCTCCATCCCTCGTTCTCACCCCCCCCACCTCTTTATCTCATCTTGCCTTTTTTCCTCTCTCCTTGTCTTCTCTCTATCTACCAGTGTGTGCTTTTATTCAAAACTTCCTCTTGCATCATATACGTTTGAAAATCAAAATGTGACAGAATGAGCGGCCCACACAAACATGTACTGTAAGAATACTGTAGGTATTGTTTATAATAAAAACATGATCAATGCAATGACATAGTATCCAAAAAGAGACTGAAAGGCAATTAAAGACTGTGCTCAGTCTTTTCTCTCAGCTTGTCATCTCTTTTTTAATCTCTCTCTTTTTTCTCTCACTTTTTATTCATGATGTATCGATCTACCAGGCCTTTCCTAGAAGGAGAAATGTTATTTATAGTTAAGCTCAATCTTTATCTTCCCATTGCAGCCCTGTTGCTTTTATCCAGGAGAACCTGTTGTTCTCTCTCCTAGCATTCAGTCATTTTGATTCACAGGATTCAGCTTTTTTTCTGTGGACATCTCTTCTGCTCTTCTCTTTGCACGACCCTCCTATCGCCCTCCTTTTGTACCTCCCATTGTTTCTTTTGTTCTGTTACCTTTACACATTATGATGCATTTGCTCTTATCCAAAGCGACTGGCCTCGCTGACTCTTTCAGTTTCTGTTTTTCTCTTTCAATTTTTCGCTCTCTGTTTCCGTTCCCTCCCTTCGTCTTGATTGAAAGGGTATGCATGGTTGGCACAGAAAGAAAGAAGGAAATAGATAATGATACCAGACCATATTGTGTGGAAAATCCTGACCTTGCACGTACCCAATCCTTCACACATACACATGCATGACACACAGATGCTTATTTCATATAAACATATAGATGAAAACGTGCACCCTTTTATAGTGTTCATGCATGCTACATGCTTTCACACTACAGACAGCCTTTCAACCTTTCAAGATGTAGATTTACAGTCACATATTGTGTTAAATGTGTGTTTGATTTAAAATCTTCCATTTAGATTTGTCTTCTGAGAGGTGATTTATTATCCACATTAAAAAGTAAAGTCAAATATTCCTCTTCCTGAAGTTGTTTGGATGGTGTGTACTGGTCTGCATGTGTATGCATGTATTCATTTACTTATTTATTTACTTACATTTATTACAAGCTTACATATGTATATGAACACAACAATATATTAGCTTTAGAGTAGTACTGGTGCTGGAGAGTGGTATCAACTTTCCCATCTAATCCTCAGCAAGAAAGTAATAAGTGTATTTTCAAACTATTCCAAAAAAATCATCCGTGCATATTGTCCACTCTAATCGCAAACTAGCAACCCAAACTGTAACATTCAGACAACATTTGTGGAGACAATCAATCGTAGGATCATGCACCGTCAAAATGAAAGGATAATGTGATGAGGACACATTTTCACATAGTGGTTGAAAAAGTTGGTGAATAAACAAATGAAGTAGATAGATTGGTGCGGTTAAGTGCAAGATGAACATTAACAATAACAATAAGGAACACATTTAAAATTCTATGAATTAGAAATGCAAATTTTTTAAGGACCTGATTACACACACACACACACACACACACACACACACACACACACACACACACACACACACACACACACACACACCTCCCCATGCGTCTTTGTGTCAGCTTGTAGTGAAGCAGCCCAGGTTTTTGGCTGTATATGGTTTTGTCTGTGGGTCCTCAGGTCATTCATCAGCATGAAGTCAAAGGCTGTTTGTCTCTGCCATATGCACCAAAGCTGGCACTCTCACACCTGCAAATTGTCTGGAGTCCACTGTCAAGCACCAACGTTACCAGATGTTGGTTTGACATCTTGACGACAGAGCGGCGCAGCACTCAGCTGAGACATTTAATAAAAGGAATGAACTGCCATTTAGTGTGGAGTGTCCAAAGCACATCACAGTAGAATAATATGACAGCTGTTTATAGGTACTTAATGTCACAAAACAGCTGCCATATTATATTTTATTAATGTCTGCTAAGCATCAATATCAATCTACACCCTTCCCCTGTGTAACTATATGCACTTAAGAAGTCCATTTTATGTATTAAACTGCATAAATCACTTTGTAAAATTGACTTGAATAGACTAGAAATGCTTGAGCATTCAATTCAAAACTATAGTTAATGTAATAGTTAGCTATTTTGTAAAATAAGCTTATTAGCCTTCTTGTCGAGAGTTAGCAGAGACAAACGTTACCTCCCTCATGTCTTTGAAATGGATCTAGATTCAGGAGGTGAGTAACTTAGTTTAAACTGGAAGCAGATGAGTCTCTACACACTTCCAGCACACCTACCAGCACTTCTAAATCTTAGACGTACAGTGCAGTGTATCCGCTGGTTGGCTACCACATGGAGCGAAGTCACGGCACCCCACTGTTGTTTTCCAAGAAATAGTTACAGCACATAAATCATTGCGCAATTGACAAATTGCATCCTATGGACCTTTTCCCAACAGTCCAAAGGAGTTCTGTCACAGATATGTCACATATTTAATGGACAACCTTGCCTCAAATCCATACACGTGTCCCCACACAGTTGTCTTCTCAAACATGGCATGACTCCAGCATCAACAATTTGTTCTGCGAGTGACGGACCAAGAGACTAATTCACCTCAGGACTGATCAATGTAACAGGTTTATGGATTGCATGTGTCATTGGGCTCCCATCGTTCAATAGCAGCTTCTCATTCGTCTGTGTGCACACACTAAATAATAGGGTGTCTGAGTGCATATAGTGATGTTGGTTATTTGCTGAATGCAGAATGATTTAATATTTAAAAGTATGCCAATATTATTAACTTAAACAAAAAAGTGGTCCTGACTGTACATGTTAATGTATTTCTCAATGCCACACTTTCCCACCAGCGTGTTTACATTTAACATAATAGTTGTTAATAGTCTCCTTTGGCATATGATCATTGTGTCTGGCCTCCTCAAAAGGGAAAATGCTGCTGTATTAGATGTAATTATGAATGTGACAAAGGAATATCTGCAGAATGTTTTGATAATACCATCAAAGAAAAGTAATGTGCGTTTTTGAAGTCATACATGTAGCTTCTGAATGGTTAGATGTAGAAGCTATTCAATTTCATATAATGGGCCCATTATGCTTGAGGCTGTCTGAACACCGAAATAATGCTGTATTTGTTTAATTCACTCTATTCATTATTCATACATTATTATTCAGTTTGGTTTATATCACTCAAGACTTCAAAGTTATGCAATGTGAATAGAGAGAACAGAAACATGAGGATTGTTTTCAGGCCTTGAGCAAATAACCCTTTTGCAAATGTGATTTTTTGATAATAATGATTTAATTTTACAATTGTACATAAAGTCACATAGCCATAATGATTTCATTTGTACGCTGACATTCAACTGAGCTTTTTATTATTACTATATTAAAGTTGGTTATTTGTAGGGTGAAAATAAAAGTCAAGAACATTCACTTTGCTGTTGAATGTACTTTATAAACCAATTTGATTGTCAATACAGTTTTTGAACCTGTATATGATACCTTACTATACAATTGTCTGTATGTTATTTTCCCCGTAGGGATATTTTTCTTGGACTCAAATGTTGCAATCATACAGCTGCCCCCATAGTAGTAATATAAAAAACATATAAACAAAACAGCACATACTGTAGCAAAATCACAACACAAATTACATATATTTCACATTACATACAGTATATTGCACAACCAGTAATAAGAACACCATGAAGCTATTGCTCAACCCCTGCAGCCTAAAGCAACAAATTATTTGAAATTGTTTTAATTGAGGTAGGCACAAATGAGTTTTTCGGTTGAGTTTACATTTGGGTAATCTATATAGTCTGCCAGAAGGTAAAGAGCACAAACTCGGTGTGGAGAATATGACATGGGTCAGACAATGTTCTCTATGTTTGCCTGAGGACAGACTGCTCATATGGACTGGTGTTCATTCCTCCCAATCATACACTAGCCTAAATTGTCAATAACACTAAAAAATCATGCCAACTTTGTTTTTTTAACTTGGCAAAAAAACATTGCAATATTTAGGGCATTGACATGTAGTTTATCCACTCAGTGTAACAATTTGTCTGCACACCGATGCAGGATGAGGCCTGACCGTGCACACAAACACATGCTGACTTAAAGCATCTTTTCCCTAAACACATCTGTACATCTGAAAGGTTTCTGATTAGCTGAAAGGTCAGGCTTATCATCTGACACATAAGCGCCTCACTGCACTGCTTAGCCAACTTTATAACACCTGTGGATATGCTCTTTGATGATGAGTCACAGTCTTTATTTCCATTGCACCGTAGTACTGTGTACTGTTTACATCTGTGTTTCTTTACCTATACCTGCTTTTGTAATGCAACTGACACCTGCAAACCCTTGAGTAAAGCCATTGAAGAGTGCCATGCTACTTTTCAAATGCACAAACTAATCAAAAGTTGAGCTTGCCAGTTCATCTTTGACCCGTAAACAGCACTGCATAAACAATCTAAACTTAAAGTCCACTTACTTGATTTTGGACTGTGAGTAAAAAGTGAATGTAAATGTGAAATGTCTGCATTCAAAATCTTCAAAAAACTATTCAAATTCAAAAACTATTAGCATCAAAATATACTTGAAGTACCAAATGTATTCAATATACAGAATGGTCCATTTCAGAATAATTTATATTGTTTTACTGGATTATAATTATGAATGCATTAATGTGTACATCACTTTAAAATTGAAGCTAGTAGAGGTGGAGCTAATGTTAATTACTTCATATACTGCTGGGTAAGGCAAGGCAGCTTTATTTGTATAGCAAATTTTAACAACAGGGCAATTCAAAGTGCTTTACACAAAATCAGTTAAAAAACAGTTAAAAAAATAAAAACCGATAAACACATGAATAAACAGTTAAAAATAAAAACATTAAGACACATAAAACACAAGAATAAAAGTTACAGTGCAGGTAGCTCAACCATAATTTATTATTTGATTTTAAATTTGATATTAATAATTTCAATCTGCAAAGCAACTAGTAACTTAAGCCAATAAATAAATGTGGTGAAGTGAAATATACAGTATTTCCTTCCAAAATTTAGTGGAGTAGAAGTAACAAAATACGGAAAAACTCATAGTAAACCACAAGTAGCCTTACAATTGTACTTAAAGTACAATACTTGAGGAAATGTACTTACATTCCATCACTGCCAACACACAGACTTTACTACCACAACTAGATGCTGTTTGTTAATCTGCTCTCCACGCTGTCTGTCTGTATGACAGTAAAGAGCTATTAAAGAGGGAGACAGTATGAGATGCAGATGTGGGCTGGAACCATCAGTCCTCCTCTGCTGTAACTCAGCCGCAGGTACACACACTATTCATACACGCATGCACATACGCCTCCCTTTTTAAATTCCTTGTGGATCCCGTGAAGTTCGTGAACAATAAATTGTGGCATTAGTCATAAAGTGCCAGGAGTGAGAAAGAGAAAGTGATGTTAAGGGAATCTAGAGAGAGAAAGACGCGGAGATGGTAGAGGGAGAAGGGAGGCCAGGAGGAAGGTAGAGGGAGAGACAAAGAGCAATAAAAAATAAGACAGAGAGGGATTAGAGGAGAACAAGGCTGGAACACATTCTGTACACAGAAATCAAACACTCAGAGAACTACAGAGATGGTAAGACAGTAAACATCAGAAAGACAGATGGCATCTTTAAATATGGCCTCTTTCCCTCTGGGAGAAAAGCAGGCTGGGGGCTGCTGGCCAGTGCATATGTTGCCTGGAAGCTGCCTTATGAATATGAATATGTATTTACTAATTAACCAAGTTACCATATTATATACTGAGATACCACTGGATGTAAATGTGAATGCGGCCACTGATGAAGTTGAGCCAACAATAATGCTAAAATAAGTTGCAGATTCCTTTTTTTAAGGAATTATTCTTCCCTCTTCAGTTTTTAGACTTAGATAGATAACAATAATAACAATAATAATAACAATAAAACCTTTGGCTATAAAAAGACATTCCAAATAAATTATTTGTTAAAAGCAGTTCAAGTGTCCAGGTATTTACGTGAGTCCAGGTATGTATGTGTATGTACTGTCCTCTTTACCCTATTTCCTCCTTCCCATTTTTAAGTGATACCTAAACTACAAATCAAACGTAGTCAAACACACACACACACACACGCACACATCGCTATAAAGTGACGTGATTATTTCTCCTCTGCAGGGCTACATTAAGCAGGATATAAACTGTACCAAACATTATTAGGACCAGGCTAAGCACTGTTTAGAGCTCCATCAAGCTTTATTATATTGCTGTTACCTATTACTATGGAGATTCAGCTGATTAACAAACTGTATGAATGGACGGAAGACTAACACATTCTTTTCTTTTCTTTGTGTGTGTATGTGTGTGTGTGCATTTTATCAACACAGGTTCATCCTGGTGTTTGGATGTCTGGTTCTCTCTGTGTTTTCCACCATCCCTATTCACCAGGAATTCTCCACACACTGCCTGCTCATCCTGGTAAGACACACACACACACACACACACACACACACACACACACACAATCAAGATGTGTCTCCCGGGGAGTGCTTACTGAGTTCATATTATTAACACGGATGAATTTTGAAAGTGTCACATGACAAAATTAATATACCTATTTATTTATCTATTTTTCACTGTTAATCACCGGCGTCTGTACAGCATCAACAGGGGTCAACATTGTTGTTTATGTGTGTGTGACATCAAAACTGCAACTAGGAGTACAACCATCTGGTACAAGTTTGCAAGTAGTAAGTTACGGGTTTGACTGCCGTTCCAGGGCATTTTCACAGGTAGAAGGTTGTGAAAACACGAGTTACTGGTTGTCTGGAACTCAGCAGAAGTCAAGCTAGCGAGCCAGCATGCGTAATGAGAGGGCCCTGGAACTGGCACACCTCAGTGGAATACAGGCATTATTCATTTGATTAATTACAGCTGTGCTTTTTCTGCTAGGACAGTCAACATGTTTACCATAAAAAACTCACTCATGTACAATCTTTTTCACATTTACCTATGAAATAATTAATACTTGTATTAATCCCCAGAGGGAAATTATTTTAGTCGCTGATGTTACGTATTACACACAGGCCTGAAATATAAAAACACACACAGGACCTTATACATGCACTAATTGGAGAGAGTGACAAGGAGTTGATCCTCTGGTTCCCAAGCCAAGTCCCTACAGACCAAGCTACTGCCACCCCCAAGTATTATCATTGATGAATGATGCTAGTTGGTCTGAGAGTACATGTGTTTTCTGTATTGCAGTAGTTTCAGTGGTTAGAGCACAACGAGAACAAGCTCAGCAACAAAGTATATCTTCCTTGACCCTTTGCTATGTCTTTATTGCTTATGCTTCCGCATTTGTTCTGCAGAGATTTAAATGTGCAGGTTTTGTGTGTGTGTGTGTGTGTGTGTGTGTGTGTGTGTGTGTGTGTGTGTGTGTGTCCTGCAGGAGTTTGTGATGATTGTAGTGTTTGGTTTGGAGTACATCATCAGGATATGGAGTGCCGGCTGCTGCTGCCGCTACAGAGGCTGGCAAGGACGCCTCCGATTCGCCAGGAAGCCGTTCTCTGTTATAGGTAAGTGTGTGTGTGTGTGTGTGTGTGTGTGTGTGTGTGTGTGTTTGTATGTGTGTGTTTGTCTTACACTTTCAGACAAAACTTGTGAAGCTTGGTATTTTCAAAAAATCTTTCAAGATATATACAATATAGTAATACCGAGGTCTCTCTCGATGACTATCTGGGCAACAACTAAATAAATAAAATGGGGAATGTCAAAATGAAAGTCATAGTGTTGAATCAATACATACATTGTATTTATTCATTCTTATCTTTACGCTTAATTATTCCCTGGTGATAGATTACAATTCAGAAAACTACACAAAGAAGCATGTAGTTCTTTTTTGATATTCACAATATTGTTCAGTACAATGAAATCCGCTCAAAGGCTATAGTAATTTTTAGAGATCATCCTCAGGTAATGATGTTATTTGCCAATATGGATAAGTGCTGTTTTCCCAATGTCCTCCTCAGTGTGCAGTTGAAAATAGTGTGAAAACACATCCATTTAGAGGACAGAGGTTCTTGATCTTTAGGTTGCTCCATTATTGAGGAAGACAGTCTTCTGGGAAATACAAGAGATGAAAAAGTGGTAAATTTGATGTTTGTGGACAGAATGCCAGAAGTATTAGTCTAATAGAGACAGAAAAGGGAGCAAATAGCCTGTAGTGATGAATGGACCGTTGAATGGATCTAAAAAGTAGTTGAGTCAACAACAGTTCCTGTTGCTAATACTGTGGAACCCGTGACCTTTAATTTTCTCTTTTACTCCGCAGACATCATCGTACTTATAGCCTCTGTTGCCGTGGTTTCAGCCGGTAGCCAGGGTAACATTTTTGCCACCTCTGCGCTGCGTAGCCTTCGTTTCCTGCAGATCCTGCGCATGGTGCGCATGGACCGCAGGGGAGGGACCTGGAAGCTGCTGGGATCTGTAGTTTATGCACATAGTAAGGTAGGACAATTTGAACTGTTTCATCTTTTCTGAACTATGATTTATATGGTTCAGATATTTATCCAATCTGTCATCACCCGTCAATCACGCAGTGTGTATTGTTTTTAACTTTTTCCTTGGATTTGCTTTGGTTTGTCTGGATTACCTTTGTAGCTTTTTTTGTCCGTCCAGTCTATTACTTCTCTATGCTGACTACCCAGTTCTTCTGCTGTGTATTCCAGACTACTATTGCACACATGTACATGTATTACTAATAATAGCATTGAACTTTAATTAGGTACTGTAGCACTTTTCAAAAAAAGACTGTGTTTAAGACACAAAATTTAATGAATTAGGAGTAAGTTGAGTCACTATAAGGTACAGTAACAGTAAGGACAAGGTATAGCAACATCAGCTGGACTGTATATAAGTTATATAAATAAATAAAAAATATATAAGTTGTTACGCCACCAAAAAGGAGAAGGATAGAGCAGGAGACAGAGCAAATAAAAAGTAATTAGAAAGTAAGAATGGAGTTGTTTTTGCATATACAGTAAGCAGACATCAGTGTAAACACTTGAGCTTGTTTCAAATAAATGTATATGATAAATATAATAATTACATTTTAATATATATGATAACACAATTCAAAATATCAGTAATAGTAGCAGAAAAATGTTAAGATGAAGAGAGAATATGCTAAGCAACTTTGGGCTTATAATAATAGGCTTAAATAACAAAAAAATATGTGCAGTATGACAGTATATTCACCTTAAGGTAAAACATTGGTTTATTATTCAATAATACTGTCTCTCAGCAATGTTATATTTTAACATAAGTATCATTTAACAATACCATGATTCATGTCTGTCAATTGGCATGTTTATTTTAAGTCCCCATTGCTGCAAGTACATTATATGCTCTTTTGTCGTGTATATGTGCTGACAACTGTTGAGGAAAAATCTGTTTTTAAAAAAAGAAGACTTTTTCCCTCTAAGATGTCAATTATTTTCAGGGTCAGTGTATCCAATACATTATATTTATCTTTCAAACTGTGTGAGGTGCCAAATAAAGCTTTATATTTAGTAAATATAGTTTTTTGTGTGTCTTGTAGGAGCTGGTGACTGCCTGGTACATTGGATTTCTGGTGCTAATCTTCTCCTCCTTCTTGGTTTATCTGGTCGAGAAAGAACTCAACCAGGAGTTCGCCACCTACGCCGACGCTCTGTGGTGGGGCACGGTGAGCAAAAATACATATTGCACACAGATACACTTGAGTATACTAAACTCCTTTAGGCCTACACACACATACACACTACATACACACATATGTTAAGGCATTTTAAATTCCCTTTGAATAAAATCATGCTGTGCTGGTGGTAACTGCTGTGAAGGCGTTTTCAAAATCAAACTTTGTGACTAAGGTTTATTAATTTATGTGATTTTATGTCAACAACAATTGTATGGATATAGTTCTATACATTATTTTCAACTTTAATCAACTTTTTGGGTGTCATTTGGTGAAAGATGTGTCATCGTTTAAGCTCATTTCCTAGCATTATGTTACTGTATCCCACAAGGTTTGGATTTTAAAGGGCTTAAACAGCTATAAGTCGTTAAATTGACTGTCACATTGTGTTGGAATCATCAAATATGTTTTGAATATGTTTTTCATCCAACACAGTACAATCACTCCCTTTAATCCCAGGCAAAATCTGTTTGACCTTAATGATACCTACAATACAATGCCTTTACAGTCACACTTGTCTGGCTGTACTGCACTGTTTCCTCTTACATCTGAAACCCATTATGCCTTGAAAAACACAAAAAAAAAAAGGCCTAATCAATAAATTCAGTTTTCTGCTGCCAGGTGCGACTGACTCATTAGGCTTTTGGGACTGACACTCAGACACACTGTGTTCACACGTTCTCTGCTCCAGGAGTATCTTTCTTTCTGGTAGAGCCTAAAATCAGTTATATTAGGGTGAAAAGGTAAAGTTTAGCCACATTAACTTTTAATATGTATAACTCAACACAAGAGAAAACAAAGAGCCATCACCACTGGGCATCAACCATTTAAATATGCTAATCAACAATTTTCTATGAACTAGTCATTCACATTGGTGCTTTTTTTTTGGCATGAGACACATTCAACACCTATTCATTAAATCATCCAATCATTAAATCCAGCAGCAGTGGTGTAAGCTGACTAGCTCATCACAAGCATAGCACTCACAAGGTCACCAAGCTCATTATCTAGTTTTTTGTTTCACTACTGTCAACTTGCAAAGTAACAAACAAACTTATCAGATGATGCATTGAAATGTCAGCTCTCTCCACTCTGTTATTACTTTAAATTAAAGTCAAGCAAAAACAATTTCTAAATTTACTCTGGCCATGCAGGGCTAGGCATTAACTTTTTGTGGCACTTTTACATTTCACTTGTCCATGCATAAAAGTCACTTGTCCAGGTAAAGATTCGTCATTTTATAATATAAATATAAAGTGTCGGAAATCACAATTTACCGCTCACTATATAATAAACTATTAAGTGTCTATTGTACTGTATAGGAAATAATTGATGAGTGCGCAAAGGACAGATTACAGAAAAAAGCCCTGGTTCATTGTCACACCTGACTGTTGACCTCTCACCCTTCAGATCACCCTTACAACCATTGGCTACGGTGACAAGACCCCGCAGACATGGACTGGACGGTTATTATCAGCTGGTTTTGCTCTGCTGGGGATCTCTTTCTTTGCCCTTCCAGCTGTGAGTCAATCACATTACAACACAGAATAATGAATGAATTAATGAATACATGTATTACTTCACAGCTCCAGAAAGTAACTGCTAACAGGAGTAGGAACCTTGATTTATCTTTGGGGATGTTTAAAGTTTAAAACTCTGTGTGTTTCTGCACATAGGGCATCCTCGGGTCAGGTTTTGCCCTGAAAGTGCAGGAGCAGCATCGACAGAAGCACTTTGAAAAGAGGAGGAACCCAGCTGCGAGCCTCATTCAGGTAGACATACAAATGTTCACAGTGTGTGTGCGGTGCGTCTGTTTTTTGACCATCTCTTAGCCTTTAACTGTGTGTCTCTTTGTCAGAATAACAGCATGTGTGTGTGTGTGTGTGTGTGTGTGTGTGTGTGTGTGTGTGTGTGTGTGTGTGTGTGTGTGTATGTGAGTGCATGTGCGTCCACTTGCGTCGTGGCACGTTGATGATGAGTGTGTTGTAAGTGTATGTATGGTTTCAGCATCTCTCCTCCTATTAGAGTGAAGTTGTTTTTATCAAGAGTGTGTGAGTGAGTGAGTGAGTGAGTGAGTGAGTGAGTGAGTGAGTGAGTGAGTGGGTGTGTGTGTGGTGTGAGACTGACTTGTTAGGCTTGTGGGACTGACACTCAGACACACTGTGTTCACAAGTTATCTGCTTTAGTATCTTTTTTTTCTGGTAGATCTGGTAAACTTTGCATTTTTCTGTGTGTGTGTGGGGGGAGGGGTATATATAGGTGTGTGTGTGTGTGTGTGTGTGTGTGTGTGTGTGTGTGTGTGTGTGTGTGTTGCCCATCTCTGGGCTTTCAGGGTGTGAGGCTGATTATGACTGAACGTTGTGCAAGGCATGAAGTCGTCTCTCATGTCCAATAGCAACACACACTGCTAGGATTTATGAGCCGTTTCCATGGCAATCAGTCCCTGGGCATATGCTCCTCCAAATCATCACTCATTAACAGACAAGACCAGCTGTATTAGTTTTAAATGCACAATAAATAAATAATGTGGAGTGTGTGTATCTTACTGTATTACTACCTTGACCTACTTTTTGAATTGAACTTCTCATCTAGTAAAGTGCCTGCTATGGTATTATGTTTTGTCCAAATTGAATTTCTACAATCTGAGCCTTGTTGTTTTAGATCAGGTCATCATTTCTTTCAGTTATGCTAATATGAAACGTTATTGTCTGAATGTAGGGATAAAGTACTTGTAGTACCAGCTGTTAGTCACAGCTTTAGCTAAGACTCCTTGGGACAAGCAACACAAGCAAACAAGTCAACAACATTGCAGTTTACCCAGTTACCAAAACCTCATGAAGAATGGAAGAGATTGGAAAGCTTCTTGGAACTTATAATAGTGATATAAAAGTGGTTCTCTTTGGTAGGGGGGCATGAACAAATCCAATTGACATCAATGAAGAAGCCAAGGCACTTGTCTTTTATGAAAAATATATATAAAACGCCTTGAATGCATCAGGCAGATTCTAAATAGAATAAGATAAAAACAACTTCAACACATTTCAGCGTCCATCCTTCTTCAGGAAGTTAAAGGCACAGGAGTGGGGTGAAACAATGTAAAGCACCAGGTGTGAGCACATCAACAGGTGCAGTGTTCACTCAGTCAATCACAAACATGCATGTTGTCAGCAGGGTGCAACAGTGCCAAAGGTTAACAGTGTGACCATCCTGAGTAATAAGTATGCTTTTAAGACACAAAATGATTATCCGATGGCTAGACTTTTGAAAGATCCTGAAAGCTATTGGTATATAGACCATATCTCAGCAACACTACGCGGTGGTGATAGGATCAAACAGCTTAACCAATGTGAAAGCTTCTGGATTTTTAAGCTAAGAGCTACACTTTTCCCTGGACTAAATTAATGTTTCAATTTCAGTCATTTCTTGTAGACTGTCTTCTGTTTTGTATGTTTATACTGTTGAGTTGGTCTCGTCTCTTCTGGCTTGTTTTCCTTTTTGTGTTTTTCTTTGTCTTGACTTGCAACATGCATTTTTTGTCATTTTATTTTTTAGTGTAGAGGGGTTTACCTTGATTGCTGAATGGCTGCAACAGTTGATGAGCTCACACCTGGTGCTTTACATTACATTACATGTCATTTAGCTGACGCTTTTAGCTCTTTCAATTGCTATATATCAGAGGTTGCACACCTCTGGAGCAACTAGGGGTTAAGAGTCTTGCTCAGGGACACATTGGTGGATCTCCCACCAATGCTGAAACGCGTTGACGTTTTTATCTTATGCTAGATTATTAGAAATTTGGTTTGGACAAAAAATAATACCATAGCAGGCACTTTACCAGATGAAATGTTCAATTTAAAAAGTAGGTCAAGGTAGTACTGACTGTGAACACTGATGTAGAGGGTGTTGACCTGTTGATGTGCTCACACCTGGTGCTTTCAATTGTTTTACCCAACTCCTGTACCTTTGTGCTGTCACCCTGTTTTTGCAACCTTCTACCTGTGAAATTGCCCTGGAACTGCATTCAAACCCGTAACTTACTACTCGTAAACTCGTACCAGATCGTTGTACTCCCAGTTATAGTTTTGACGTCAAACACACATAAACAACAATGTCAACCCCTGTTGATGCTCTACAGACACCAGTGATTAACAGTGAGAAATATAAATAAATATACATAAATAGGCAACCTAAATTAATTCCGCACACTGTAATCAAAACAAAACACATACAATTGTGTACTACAACAGGTTATGTTTATAAAATGAAGCCCAAAATATGTTGCCAACTACAATTTGCTAGTATCAGCTAACGCTAGCTAACGTCAATGTTAGGTATCTGCTAGCTAACGCTAACACTAGCCAGAAGGGTTTGTCTTCGTTTTTGCCTGGAACGCTACCAAGTCATGAGTCGTGACTTAAAGTCATAATTTACAGGTTAAAAATTTGTTTGGAATGCAGCATTAACTTCCTGAAAAAGGCTGGATGCTGAAACACTTTGAAGTTGTTTTTTTCTCATCCTATTTAGAATGTGCCAGATGCATTAAAGGCATTTTATATATATTTTTTGTAAAAGACGAGTGCCTTGGCTTCTTCCTTGATGTCTACCAAAACTTCATATTTGGAAGTGGAAATAACTTAAACTCTAAATATCCCTTTTCACGGAAGACATTTTAACTTGTCCCAGTAAGAAAAGTGTCTTGGTATTGTACATGCTGGCTGGCTCACTGTCAGTCTCACTGTCAGTCTCACTGGGACACTTGAATAGAACGGAGACATCATTGATGCTATTACCTGTTCCTTTCCTACTATGACAAGTCAAAATGTCTGCTGTTAAAAAGGTCTATTGTTACCCAAACTGTTTGATGTAAAAGATTACATCCTACTACTAATCTAGTACTAGTACTAATGAAAGGGTTTCTAGACTGAATGGGTCACTGACAAGCTGACAAGGCAACCTACAAATAATACATTTTTCTTTCATTGATATTCCATAATTCATCAAGTCAATTATTTAAGGGCACAATCAGGCAATCAACTTCTACATTAAAGCATAGAACTATCATATGATCATGTAAATATATCACTTGAACTGCACCAATGAAAATGCCACTACAGGGTGTAAATAATGGACACTGTAAACGTCACTGTTTGTATATTGTTAATCATGGGATATTACAGTAAATGGAAATTGCATGTGTGTGTACAATCATTTGAAAGTTGTACATCGTCTGTTTAAGAGAAGCGTCACAACTTATGTTCATCATTAAACCTCATTAACCTCATCAATAAGCCACAATGTCTCAGACCTGCAATACTTACCTTAGTGATGGACACATGGATGCACTATAACACAGCGGTTTATTAATGACAGTATGACAGTATGGGTGCATTCAGTTTCATTTTACTTCCAAATGAGTGTTGATACAACCTGTAATAAGATTTGTTACAACCTGTCTGGTTGCCTCACCATGTGCCGCCTCATTTCCAGATCTCAGTATTAAATCGGGGAGAAGTTTTTGGAAATACTTGACAAAGACCAGTTGGAGCCCAATTGATCCTAAATAACCAACTGAGGGAGCAATCAATCCTGCTTGTGTTGATCTTGTTTCTGTCTTTTGTCTTTTTGGCTTCATATCAAGCACCTGGGTGCTGTCTGTTGTCCAAACTCACATTTTCCTCAACAGGTGAAAGGAAACTTGGAAGCGGATTTGATGTGTTAAATCTTTGGATGACTTTCTGTCTGTCACTTCACTCCCCCATTTCACACAGCTCTCCCTGCTTTAAACCAATGTGTGTTGTGTGTGTATCTGTCTGTATGTATGCAGTGCAGGATATTAGAACTGTCTTCAAGCCTCAGCAGCTAGTCGACTAGAAATTTCACCTGCTGCAGCAATATTTTGCTACTGTACTTTTAGAACATGATTGAATCTCCAAATGACTTTAAAGTAGTCTCTAGAGTAGTATAAAATTGACCAGCATTTGGCAAGTGACTGGTGTTAATTTCCCACCCTGTCTGTGTAAAGTGTTTATATAAAGGCTTTCCAGTCATATCACAAATCTTGTAACAACACCTGGCTCCATCAATGAGGTTCAGTTGGCTGCAAGTTAATAATGATTTAAAATAAAAAGGAAACAATCTGCAGAAATTAATGTGGTGGATTTAGGCCATTGCTGCTGAATCCGGTATGTTCTGCATGTGAGGGTCTAAAACCAAGACCTCCAAACACAAGTGTAGCATCTTGCCCTCAGTTAAACTTAGACATTCTGTTTGCTAAATCTACCCATCCATGCACAGCCACTATTTAATTTGCCAATAGCCATTAAACATTGAATAACAATAATAAAACAATGTTTTTTCTATGTTAGAATACAAATTATACACAGGCCTGAATTACACACACATGCTCAGTACCCAGTCATGCACTAATGGAGAGATGTCAGAGTGAGTGGTTGATGGACAGGCACCATGAGCAGTTGTGGGTTCAGTGCCTTTCTCAAGAGCACTTTGGCAGTGCCCAGGATGTGAACCGGCACCTGTCCTGCTACCAGTCCACCACCGTACTTTGCTCCGTATGGGGACTAGAACCACAACCCTCCGGCTACCAACCTAACTCCCTTACAGACTGAGCTACTGGCACACCAGGTTACAGATTCTGGCTGGCTTTTAAAATATTGCCTAAGATGGATATACATTTTAATGTAATCCAAATAGCAAGAAAACCTTTAAAGTTTAAACATTTAAAGTTGAAATAAGTCGTTTTAATTCTTCATGGCAATACTGAGGACCTCCAATATGGCTGCCAGCTGGTTACATCCTATAAAACACCCTGTGTATGTTACATGTTGTTCATATTTCTCAGTCTCTTTATCTTCACTATGTTTGTGCTCTTGCCCTTCTGTGTCATGTTTATGTGTCTCTGTGGGTGTGTACATCTGAATGTGTGTGTGTGTGTGTGTGTGTGTGTCCCCCCCCCCCCCAGGCGGCTTGGCGTCTGTATTCCACCAACGGTGCTCGTCCCTACCTCAGGGCCACCTGGCACCACTATCAAAGCGCCCTCCCCCCCCTCAGGCATGTATCCCCACCACCACCTCCACCAGCACCACCTTCACACCCCTTCCCCAAACCCCCCCCAGCTCCCTCCAACAACCCCCAGCCCCAATGCATCAACACTACCCAAAAACTAATCAGCGTTTTCCTTTTTCTTTCCTCACCTTCCTTTTCTCACTTCCTACCCAACTTATACATTCCTTCCCCGTCCCCCTTTTTCCCCCCTCACCTAATTGTTTCATTTATCATTATTTTATTTATCCTGTCGACTCTGCACGTAGTGTGTCTGGCGTAGTTATGCTGCTGATGAGAACTCGGTTTCCATTGCTACCTGGAAGCCTCATTTGAAGGCGTTGCATACCTGCAGCCCCGCCAAGTAGGTAACAACTTACAGACTTACAAACATGGCCGCTGCTGCTCAGCCATTCTCATCTCTTCTCTTTCATCTCCATCTGCTCCTTGCCATCAGTGTAGCTTTAACTCTTTTTCCACTGTATGACTCACTGTTATGCAGCATGGCAATCATTATTTCCTAAACATACCTATATTAAACTTCTTTTCTTTTTCCAAAATGAATGGTTTACCATACCGTGCATGATCTTTAAACAACCTTTTCACATTCAGACAGCTAAATGCATTAACATCTGAATGGCTCATTGGAAGTCACTGAGGTATTCTGTTAATAATAGTACAAAATCATAATTCATTTGGAGATTGTAGTTTTATAAATGTTTATTGTAAAAAACGCTAACATGCCAGGTTATTAAACCCAGAGATGTGCAGGAAAATGAAACATTAACAAAGGAAAGTGGACAACTTCCATTATTTTGTTAATATACCACTAGTATAAAGTGATTCATCTTTGGTCAAGTTAAATAGTTTTGGGATTTATGAGTTCAGTTGCTTCCTAACATTTGTGTTGTCCTACATTTTTTGGCGTGTGACTGTGAAGCAGATTGCCATCCCTGCCTTCACAAGCACACATGTACACACCAGACATACAGTAGCTCCGTACCTTTTCGATTTCCTTGTCTGTCTTTCAGCTAAAGCTTAGCCTTACTGTGCATGGCCATAGCTTGCACGTGATTGTAAATAATTAATCCCATTGAATCCAAGTATCTTTAGTTTTCTTTCCTTTTGGCTTGATGCGTCATTTATCCATTAGTGAAAACAACTGTGGAATGCTATTTTTTAATCTGTTGGATACTAATGTCTCTCCCTTTGTCTCCTCCTCTTTATCCCACTAACCCTTGAAGGAAAGAGCAAGGAGAGACTACTTACAGGTTTGTATGACTCCAAAAACACATACACTCAACATATGATGCAATTATAATTAAATTATATGCCTAATGTTTTTGTAATTACACCTCTGAAACTGTGATATCTGCTATTATCTGGTTTGTGGACTTGTTTGGTCTATTTTTTAGTTCATTCATTGATTGATTACAGATTGGGTCTTTCATAGGTCTCATCGTCAATAAATGATGAACTTAATTATTTGTTTATTGACATTCACCGGGTCATAGTGAATGGTTAGTGAATCAATTGAGGACATCAAAGGTTTGCGACATATTTATTTGTCAATCGCTTGGTTTGTGAATTGATTGATTTAGTGAATGATTGAACCCGTATTCACCCTATAGAACACATAAAAAAAGTTGTGGCATTGTTTTGACTTATATTGATATTAAACTTTTTTATTTCTAAACGGTATGACCTAGCAAAGTGATGATGATGTTGTCATCCAGAATAGGAAGAGGAAAAAAAATTGGAAACATTAAAAGTGAGAAAAGGTACACTGCAGTGCTATAAAATACAACATAAAAGGGATAATTACAATGTGCAGAGGAGAGTTACAGAATAACAAGGTTGAAGGTGTTGTGATAAATGTAAACCAGAGGTGTCAGATCAACATTTATTTACCATTTGAGTAACAAATTCTCTTTATTATTTTATGTGCTCTGTTGAAGTAGTTATTGGTGTGTGTTGATCTGAGAAAGAGAGGCAGGAAGAGATGCAGTGATAGAGACAGATGTGTTCTTACATCAACCACAGGTAGACCGAAGCTATACAGCAATAAAAGTACTACAAGAGCTGTTTATAAATGTCCTTTTTTTGAAAGTTTTGTAGGTGCTGGCTTTTTTAGCTTTCTTCTCCTTTCTTTCTTTTATATTCTTACCACACTTTTCCAACTTTTTCTTTATGTCTCCATCTCTGTTTTTGTCTCTCCTCCTCCTTTCACTGCTGTTTCCTTCTCTGCACTTGACTCTCAGGCAGGGAAAGGTGATGGACTTCTTTAGCTTTGTTGAGAATGCGTGCGTGTGCGTGTGTGCGTGTGTGTGCGCACACGTGTGCGTGTGTGCACACACGTGTGCTTGTGTGTATGCATGCACGCCTTCAAAGACAGGAGTCTGTACCATGTCTGTACCATGACGCACTTTTTCCATTGGGATGGTATTTATATAATCATCAAACACAAGTCTAACAAAGACAGAGCAGGGGGAGATACAGGATTTCAGAGAGGGGAAGAAGACAGAGAGAGATTTGTAAGTTTAATTATGCTAGTATAGTTTTTACAGTGCGCCACTACTTTGGCAACATTTGGGAGTCTTATAGTGAGACAGCAGCTTCTTAGGCATTTAAACTTAAGACAGCCACACAAACACACACACACACACACAAAATGTGCATCCTTAAACACAACTACCTTTAATTAGACTTTGTTGCATCCACTGCAGCATTTCTCCCTCAGAAATGCTTCTGTTTAGGACTGTGTTTAATTAGAAACTGTTGTTACAGTCCCATTTACACTTGTGAAATGGTAATTATGTGCACTTTTATGTGCCCCTCCACCGAGAAAACACACAGCACTGTGTTATTAGTGGTTTTACAGACTTTCGGCGGCGGTAGGTGCCGTGGTAAACGGCTGGTGGTTTTTGTTTAAGCAGACTTGTAAACACCAGCAGTAGTAAACATAAGGCGCACCACAAAGTGCTACCGGACATCATGCTGAGTGTATGAGTGCTGGATATTGGCAGTGAGAGGCAACATGAAATAAAGTATAATGGGGTTTAATCTGGAGTTTATGTGTGTAGGCAGGTGTGCCTGGCAGAGTGTGTGTGCCTCCTGGTACAGTTCATTTAAATGATTCAAACTTTTTTTATTTTTTTTTAAGTGTAACTCTGATTACCTTCAACCTGAACACAATTTTTTGGCATTTAAGGGTGTGTCCGAACCTGTAGCTGACTTCTGCTCTCTCATAGAAAAATCAAAGAATCTTTATTCCAAATTATACTGCACTTACATGTGTTTGTAGTTGTAAGAGGGCTGTTTAGTCCACAGCACTGCTCAAATAACAGCATTCACACCAAAGAACGAAAAGTAGACTAAACTGGCAAATGCAACCAATTTAATTTGAAAAACAACCCCTAAATTGAAAGTGAATACAGTCTGATTTTTAGTGACTATTTCAACTTTTTGAACACAGGCAGGCACACAAGCAGGCATAGTGAGTTAGACCACATGTCACAGAACAATCGTGTTGCAAGGACATGAGTTGATTTGGAGCTTTTGTATATGATTGAAGAGCCAAACCCTGACAAGCAAATCTGAATAGTTTCTCACTGAAGCGTGTGGTGAAACGTTGGTCTTATTTGTTAGGAAAAATAGCTTCCAGGTTGTACATGTAGAGAGTAATACTTTAAAACTATACTAAAGCTGTAGTTTGATGTCACTGTGTGTTATGAATTTACACCATAAATATATTTTCATTTCTTCCACTACATCCCTGTTTACCCACTCCCACCCTTCTCTGGAATATGTCCCCTACCCTTTCTCTGTGTATTACTCTGCATCAATATTGACAGGAGATAATTGCTCTTCTCCTTTCTCTGCTGAACTCCTCTTTTAATCTCCTTCCTCCTATATCTTTGCATTCCCTTGTCCATCCGTCTTATGCTACCTTGCTCTAGTAAGGGTCTCAGTAATGGGAGGCTCTTCAGAAGGTACACTCGAAAATAAAGGAGGTACCTACAGTACTACCCAGCATCCTCTCTGCCCTGCCCTTAGCCCGCAATAACCTGTGGGAATGACTGACTAATAGCATGAAGGAGAACAAAGAAAACAAACTTACCTTCCTTCTTACCTCAGTCCCTTGGTTAGGACTCTGTGTGGGACAACTACGGCTGCTTGCTGCCTGTCAAATGCAAATAAGTGCTGTATTATAAATTAAAGGGAAAATCCACCAAAAATAATTTTTACATTGTAAATGTAGACATGGTTTTAAAAGATAACAATAAAGTATTTATTTTAGAGAAATTAAAAAATTAATCTGAATTTACTGTAGGTAATCATTTTCCACAATCAACAAATTGCATGTTGAGGCCCTTTTATTCTAAAATCACTTAATTTAAAATTTATATGAAAAATAAAATGTGAGTCAATTTTGGGAAATGTTCTACATCCTCGGTAAGACAGCTCAATAAGTTAGAGTAGTTTTTTTTTTATTTTATATTTTCTAAAAACTGTTCCAAGTCCAGCCACATGAATATACTGTATATATGTTTGTATTTATATTTTGTAAGTTTCTTTTTGGAGGCTATAGTGTCCCATTAGTTGTAAAAAATAAATTATTTCCTAAATGGAAATACAATGAGCATTTCATTGTGCTGGGCCCAGTTTATCTTAATGTCCAACTGAAAACATCTACCTGCTCTCTAAATCACCAGGTTTGCATTAATTCGAAGGAATACCATTCCAGTCCCCATCTATATAGATGGAGATCTCATTTCAAAGTAGCCAATCAAATCTTGCATAAAGCAGTAACATCAGCATTCTGTCACAGGCAGAACAGACAGTCACTCTGAGCCAGACAGCAGTCTGCTACACATTAGCTTTCCTGCTGAAGTCACTTTCTGATCTAACATACACACATTAAACACACATTTTGTCCAACACCTTGGCTTGGAACAAAAGACCAAACAAACATTTACCGTGAAAAGTTCACTGCTTGGGCGCCCAGATAGCTCCGTTGGTAGAGCGGGCGACCATATGTTAAGGTTTACTCCACAACCGGGTTTGACTCTTGCCCTTTGTTGCATGTAATTCCCCTTCTCTCTCCCCTTTCATGTCTTCATCTGTCCTGTCACAAATAAAGGCAATCCTGGAAGTGAAACGTTGTGTATATAGACTACAGCACATTAAACAGCATGTAAACTTATTACCTACACTGTGGCCCTGTTGGGCAACAGCACGCAGCCTTCCTACTATGTCTCTTCTTCCCTGCTAAATCTGAGCCTTCCAGTTGCTGTCAATCAAACACAGACACCCTCCCTCCGGCTGAGAGGATGAGGAGCATTTCTGATATTTCTCCAACGACCTATTTTATTCCTTTTAATTATTTAAACTATAAACAATTCATTTTGACATTATTTGCGACTGCAAAAAAGGGATGACTAAATGGGATTTCAGTTATCCCCCATCACCATAGTTGGCACTTTTCCGTATATTACGGATGTGGGTATTGTACCTTTGCCTCATTTTACTGCATGCTCTCTGCATTACTCTCTCAGCACTTCTGTTTTCAGTCATTTTTAGCTTTAGCGATAGAAAGAATTATAATAAATTCATGTATTACTAAAAGATAAATTCTGCTGTATCGACTGTATCTAACAAAAGAAGTTGCAGTTGTTTCAATATGAGGGTACAAGGTACAGCAGATTCAGAACAGGAAACTACCACTACCACTGTACTGCTTACAAATAATATGAATTTTGCCTTTAACGTGGTGAGAATGCATTGCCATATGATGTGAAGTCTGGGAAAGTAAGGAAAAATATAGCACAGGTCTAGGTTTGGGAAATTATAGTCTTGCATAGCCTGATCTATCTCCACATTTTGTTTTAGGGCTGTAGGGAAATTATGGCAAATAAATAAAAAAAGTTTTGGAATATGCAAGTAAACACAAGGAATTCAAACTAATTTAAAAAACTGAATATCAGGTGATTATTGAGATATGGAAACATGTGAAATTGTGGAAAATGTGTTGGAAATCTTCATCTCTTTCTTAGCAACATTATAGTTTACTGCAGAATCTCATTGATTGAGGACTTTCTTCCTTCCCACCAGCCCCTGTAAGGTTACCAAAGATCTAAACATTATGTGTTTAAATGCATTTTTCTTTCCAGTGGCTTTTCAACTGACAAATTAGATGATAAAGGAAAATAATAAGATTCATAGTATGGTTTTAATGGTAATATAATAGTATTTAAAATGTATTTTAAAGTTATTATACATAGCATTATGAC
Organism: Etheostoma perlongum; assembly: GCA_026937815.1. Classification (NCBI taxonomy): domain Eukaryota; kingdom Metazoa; phylum Chordata; class Actinopteri; order Perciformes; family Percidae; genus Etheostoma; species Etheostoma perlongum. The sequence continues at coordinate 24,532,874 of CM049387.1, read as the reverse complement.
CACCAATATATCACACCATGGTGTAACTAAATTGAATAATTGAGACCAAAACAAAGGTTGTGTTTTTCAGATTAAAACCACATTTCTGATTAAAAACACCGTTGTGTCCGGTTTGACCTTTAATTGTTTAGATTTACCAATAAACATTGATTAAAATATAATCTCTAAAATATTTAGCTGTTTTTGCTCATGAAGAACGGTGTAAAGCACTCCAACTTTTTCCAAAAATATCTAAAGATGGAAAATCATGTTGAGGCTGTTTGAGGCTTCTCTCAATAATGGTCTCATTTGTTTACGGTAGTCTCAAAATGAATGTGGTGATGATGTATTATTGTTACCATGCTTCACACATCACCTTAAAAATGTTATTAGCTCTGTTTTCATAAGTCGACCAGGATCCAACGCTGAGGGTATTTTTTACTGGCTTGGCGGGCAGCCTGGCTGTGTTCTGGTGTTTTGGGCATGTCAGTTGGATAGATGATGTTTGGTCTGAAGGGAAAGAAAGAATATTTCCCTGTGTCTGCACTCTGAACTCTTCTTATTCTCTAAGGGGAAATAGGTGTTGACAGCATCCTCTTTTTCTTTTCTCTCCTTGTGTCTCTCTATCAACCTCTGACCTCTGTCCTACACTCTCTTTCTCTATCAACTCCATCCTAAACTCCATTTCCCTAATTTCCCTTACCTTTTCCCCTTTGTCTTCCCATCATCTATCTCTTGATCAACTCTTCCATCCCGCTGTCTACCTCATCCCAAATATTTGTCTTTGCATCTTTTAATGTTTTTCTCCCCTCTGTTCTCTTTCCACATCATTGTTTCCCTCTCTTTTCTTTCCTCCCTCCCTGCAGTCAGAAGTTGAGTTTAAGGAGCGGGTCCGGATGGCGAGTCCCCGTGGTCAGAGCATGAAGAGCAGGCAGACGTCCGTCAACGACCGCCAGCGCTCATCCCCTGGCAACGAGGTGATGGGCGGCGCAGATCTGATGGGTGGGAGCCCTGCCAAAGTGCAGAAGAGCTGGAGCTTCAATGATCGGACCCGGTTTAGGCCGTCACTGAGGCTGAAGAGCCAGACTCGCACTGCTGTCCCAGATGGTGAGTGGGACTATGTGTGTTTGTCCATATTACCATTAATGGCAACTAACCAACCAACGAAACATCTGACTAATTACCCTTTTTAGCACTGTATGCCATTACACACACACACTGTTTCCTAAGATACCATATGTCAGTATGTCTGGCTGAATTTTAGACAAATCTTTATGAGATGATGTACATGGCAATTATGCAACGGTGCATCAAATGAAAAAAGACTGTACATACACATAAAAATAAAAGATGCATTCAATGAACAGCTGAAACAAGCAGAATCTATATGTGATACTGTCAGACAGTGGGGTATAAAAGAATAACAACAAACAATGAATGTTGAAGGGTTAATCAGGCCTTCTAATTTAGATCAATATGTGTTTACACTCAGAGCTTACAACCACAATGTAGTGGAGAAAGTAGATAGATTCTCAGTGTACAAAAAAATACCACATAGCCTAAAGTTAGACAACAATCATACCATATTTCTTTTTAATATGAGATAACACATGTACTAGTATCAGTATCATTATTCAACTCTCTTTCCATTTTTCCCCCTTTACTTTTCTTTTACCAATACTGTATCGATACACAGGCGCCAAGTATCAATCTTTTATTCTACATGTGTTGGTCAGTTTGTCTGCTGGACAATCCCATTTTGCAGCAATAAAATTGAAGTGAGACGAATAAACAAAGAAATGTATCTTTTTAGATTAAACAGATGTTGACAAAGTTTCCTTTTGGGGACATCCTTTTATATTGGGAAAAATTAGAAGTTGGAAATGTTTTCATAAATTTCAATATTTAGCAGAATATTGCAATATGTTTAAAATCACAATTATATTGTATCATGGCATACGTATCGTGATGATATCATATCAGGAGGGGTCTGGTGATTCCCACCCCTAATATATTTATATACTGTATACTCTCTTCTCTCTCTTCCCTCTCTCTTCCCTCTATTCTCTTCTCTCAAATATTTTCATTTTAAAACATACTTGGAGACTCCTGTCCAGACACACTATGCAGAAAGTGAAACGATTGCACCGGGCTACATTTATTGATGAAATGACGGTCTGTCTTTTTCAGTGGACACAGGCATGACCACGGAGGATTCCTTTGATGAGAGAGGCTGCCATTGCGACATCACAGTGGAGGATCTATCGGCTCCCCTCAAGGCTGTCATCAGAGCTGTCAGGTGAGGTCCTGCTACTTTTTCAGGCATTCTAGCTGATGCTCTTATCATTAGCATCTTTAAATCACAAATGTTTGAGGACTTGTGTTTCAGTCTGTAAAGTAGTCCTGTTTGTCTATTTCTTTTGTCTGTTTATCAACTATAGCTGTCAGTTGATCTGTTAATCCTGAAACCATGCTGGAATGTGTGATGGTTTGTTGGAATCAACAATGTTTCCTGTTGGTCAGTAGTGCAATTGAAGCCCCTGTGCTCACTCGATAAACTGTGGTATCTATTTCTTTGTATTTTGTGGCTTCTTGACAAAGGGCATTTCATTGATTAGTCACATCATTCCTGAACTCCTCCCATAGGGCTTTTTTATGCCTCCACGCCAGGAACAGCCGGACGCATTATGTTTTTGGGTTGTCCATACAACCATCCGTCCTATTCTCGTGAATACGGTATCTCAGTTTGCCATGAGGGAATTTATTCAAATTTGGCACATCCACTTGAACTCAATGATGAACTGATTAGAATTTGGTGTTCAAAGGTCAACTTCACTCATCACATCATACTGTTCTGCAAAAACACTTTTCTTTCTGGCCATTATTCAAAGCCACAAATCACAAAAAACAGGGATACTGAATTGGTCACACTAATCTTTAGTGATTGATGGGGTGGTTGTATAGATCTTCTGTGCTGCTGTCTCAAAGCTGTGTGTGGAGCATCCTCACGTCGTCAAAAAATACACTTTTATAAAGTCTTCACTACATATATAACATGGATCTGGGCAGACATGAAAGTTTACTGCAACTTGACTGGTTGGAGGAGGCATACAGACACAGGGTGGTAGTTTCCCCCCTTTGTCTATTGATTCTGAACCACAGCCCCCAGAACAAAACAGTTACCGGTTAAGTGGTAAGGTCACTAAACTGCCTCCTCCTTTTGGGACTGGCTGGTTGTTGACCGTTTTGTTATTGCAATCTTGTCTGTAGTTGAGCTCTTGTTCAAGTCCAATCAAGATCAATATTTTTATTTATTGGGAAAGTATTTCTTATAGGCTGTTTATGATCTGTAGCTGCTGATGGAAATGTTCATGAATGCCTCAGTATGCAGGACTTGAATGGCTACATGAATCAAACCAGGTTATAAAAAATACAACCAGCTAACAGAAGGATGCATTTATATACTGTAGTGTAAAGAGTCAATGAGCTACTGTATATACATGTTTTGCAGCTTGGTTTCATACACAAGTTAGTTTATCACAAATAATGACTGTTGAAAAAGATTCTAAATATGTTTGAATTTTTGTCAGTGTTTAGGTGAAACCCTTCTCTCTACATGTATCCACTCACAGTGCTACAATATGTAAGGGATAATGTAGAACGAGGCGGTTTGTTGAGATCAGGATCCCTGACCCCGTGTGGGTCAGCTGTTTAATGCAACCCTCCTTCTGTCACTCAACACCAAAGTATCTACCCCTCCTGCAGCGAATACATTTCTGGCAAAAGCCACCAGTCTGGGCACGCAGTTTATTCCCTTTAGAGGCTGTGGTAGTAGACGTATATTTTATGAGTCGGGCTGTTATGGGGTGCTGCCGTGCTATCGCTAGCTATAGCTAGGTGGACAAATTACTCAGCTGCTGTTTTAATCACTGCAGGAATTGACACAACATTAGCTGTAGTGAGCTGCCCTAATTTACATTAAACTGAACATTTCTGTTGATGGTGAAGTAAGTCAAGGTAAATAGGATTCCTTTGGGAATATGTATTTTGACATTTATGTGCTCATTCATCTGGTTTCCTTTTTGCTGTTACTGCGTAGCAAGACCGTATATAAAGACGTAATGATAGGTGCTCACCAGATCTGCTGTCATTGCTTGAATTGGAGGACAGAAGTTGATCCACATTTCTCCACTTTTTGCCACATCTGATAAATTATCCGGACTTCTTTCAGCGGATTGATAGCACAGACAGTTAAATGGATCAACAGATGCCGTTGTTCTGGACGGAGACCAGTGAAGAATTTTAGAATTACTTTCCGTTGATAGCTCAGTGTTACTGCGCAGCCTCCAACTGAACTTTACGACGTAGATGTGACGTGAGCAACCTGTCTGAAAGTTGTAAGTCTTCTGGTAGCTGTGCCAAGAGAAATCTCAGTCATTCCCAGTCTTGCAGAGATGGACAGTGTAGGTATTTTAGGAGATAACATAGGCATAGGCTAATTACTGGTAACTAAAATGCTAGTTAACATAAGTAATTAAACCTAAACAGCTAATGTAAGTCCAAACTGTCTGCGAGCTATCTGCCTTGCAATGAAACCATAACGTGAGCTACAAGGTAATTTTATACATTGTCGTGTTTTTTTAGAAATAAACAATGGACAAATAGAGTCTTTAGACACTTCAGATGTAAAATTATTCACTGTCAAAGCGGCGGCAAAATGAATGGCAGTCAATGGAATGCTAACGGCGGCTGATGGCTTATTAGCATCAAAATGGCGCCACAGGAGCGCCGCTTAGAGAGGAGAGGCTTATCCCCTTGATTGATAGCTGTCCTCCAGAGTGAACAGAACTGTGTCCATGGTAACACTTTTCTATGCATGTCAACGGTGTGTTATACTTAGCAACAGTCGGTTGTCAAGAAAATAACAGAAAAAGTACAAAAAGAAAGTGCAGAATGCCGAAGAATTCAACCAAGCCATGTAATAACATGTAATATAACACAACAACACAGCCCTGTCTTTCTTCCCTCCACTATACATGTAGGATGGGAAAAACATACATTGTGTATGAGTGTAGGGGTTCACACGATATTTGGTTCCCTCAAGCAAATCTTAAAACTGATTTCTCTTTGTTCTCCACATTTTCCTCTTTATAAGAAAGACCAACTTCTGGGTTTGAGAGTTTGCCTGAGGGGAGTTCAAGCTGTTGTGTGTGTGTGTGTCTGTGTGTGTGTGCTTTTCAGCAGACCCTGATCTCTTACACTGGCACCGGCACCCTGTGAGCGAATGTTTATCCAACTGGCGCCAACTGATTCTCTCACTCCACTGCTGCTTCTCACCCTCTTCACAGTTTTCTATTGTAAAAATGTCCATTTTCTCCATCAATAAAGCAGTATTTCCACAAACAAATTAGGTTGGGAAGACAAATCATGTTTGGTAGTTCCGATAATTTTCTGTATGTTATTAAGAATTCGGGATTGCGTCATTTTTAAGGGCATTAAAATGACATTATTTAACCAATAAATCTATTAATGGTTATTATTGGGTGACGAGTGAGTACTGTACCACAAATAAAAGGTCTGAAATTCTAATGCAAGATAAAAGACCAAGTCCAATTAGTTTCTGAGTCTGTATACAAATCTATTATTTTGTATCTTACCAAAAATGTTTCCCCCTGTAATACTCACTGCAGTCACATTGTCTTAACTTTTCTAAGCTAGCTATAGCTCTACCAGCTACACCTGACCCTTGCCTGTGCTGTACACAGTGCCAGGTGGGTATAACACAGTGTGTCACATCCAACTTTATTCATATTGGAATTTGTCATTTTTATCTCTGTTTTTTTAAGATCATTTTTGGCCATTTTTAGTTATTTGATAGGATAGTTTGGGTATGAAAAGGGGAAAGACATGGACCTCTGTACATGATTGGGGCGCATGCTCTGCAGGTGAGCTAACCAGGCGCCCCAGTTTTTATCATTTTAACAGAAAGTACAAATTATGTAACAATTACCAGTGGAATCTTTTTAGAATCCACATTTGACACAAGTCAAATGTGTTGCAATGTTCCACTTAAAAGGATAGTTTCCATTATATTTAGAAAGATATAACATGCCAAGGTATTATCCTGCTGTCGGGGATTTACTGATACCAAACGTGAGTTAATAAATTATCAGGAAATTGAAATGGTGCAATAATAAGTTTGTAGTTAATGTCTGCAGACATACAACTGAAATTACTAAGCGGTTTACTAAGTAGTTCGTTTTCTAGTGAATCAAAGTCCATCAAGCCACCTCTATTACCTGCACATCTGTTTCTCTCAGACACACAAACACACACACACACACACACACAGATCACCCGTACCACCCAACCCCGGACTGCCTGCCCACCCAACAGGCCTTCTCCATGGGCAGCAAGAGCCCAGGACTTTCCCAGGGTGTCGGGTTGATGGTTGGACACCCCCTCCCCGGTCAGGACTGTTATTAGAGACGGTTATCTGTTACCATTGGTTCCATTTAGACAGTGAGAAAAACAGAGCAGAAGTCACCGGGGAATCCAAATGCACCAAGTTTATGGATTCCCTTACCTGTATCAATATTATCCGCTCAGCAGTGGCTCTGTTCGCCAAAATAAAGGAGATAGAAGATCACGCTCAAGTTTCAAAGTCATTAATTTTGGTTGTTATGTATTTGACAAGACAACTAGGGAACCTTGGCTTCCCTTTAGACACTTTTTTAGGTATTTGAGATTTTAACAATGTTTTCATTATAACACTCCAAAGAATGATCAACAAGTGATCTGTAACAAGGATTGTCCCAAAGCTGCTGCTACCATCTAGTGCTTCCTTGTAGTAATTACATCATTACATCCCATGCCCCTTTTGACTTTGTTATTAACTTCAGCATCCCCTGTTTGTGTGTGTGTGTGTGTGTGTGTGTGTGTGTGTGTGTGTGTGTGTGTGTGTGTGTGTGTGTGTGTGTGTGTGTGTGTGTGTGTGTGTGTGTGTGTGTGTGTGTGTGTGTAGGATCATGAAGTTCCACGTGGCAAAAAAGAAGTTTAAGGAGACATTGCGTCCATACGATGTGAAGGATGTCATAGAGCAGTACTCTGCAGGACACCTGGACATGCTCTGTCGCATCAAGAGCCTTCAGACTAGGTCAGTACTCACACAAACACACATACACACGTACAACATACAATACATTCACATCACAAAATCTCACAAAACTGGTCTGTATAAAAATCATCCTCTAAACATTTGGGTAATGTTTTTACCCCTTTTTTAATGTGAACATGCTCTTATATTCATGTTTACTATTTTTATTGATATCTGTTCATTGTTTCTAATCTTTTTTTAAAGTTTTTATTTAAAGACTTGGATGTTGCTGTCAATGTTGCTGCAGTTACTAGTCTATCTATATACTGTATACAGTATGTATATATATTCAATTAACCAACTTTATCCTTGATCTAGCTTCCAACTACCGGTATGTCTTTTCTACCCAATGTGTGATTCTGTGTATGTACTGTATATGTACACCTGTGTCCCCTTTCTCTCCCAGACTAGACACTGTAGTGGGTCCCCCTCCAAGGCCTTTCAGCAGCCGTGTCAAGACCTTATCCTCTCCCTCCCTGCATTTATATTACAGCCAGGCCCGGAGGAAACAGTCTGCACCGGGGTTAGACCTACCCTGTCCTTATCTGCTCTCCAACTGCTTCCCCGCTAACATAACGAAAACTTTGAGGATGTTGCACTTGGGTCAAGCAGCATGCATTCATGCATATGAAAATACAGTGCATGTTTACACATGAATAGCCCATAAAGGTGGGAAATAGCCACGGAAGATTTGGTTTATTTCTGTTCATTGTGTTAAGATGCAGTCCTGTTTAAATAATATTCACAGTTGGTTTTAGTCTACTCAAAGTTAGGTGAGGTTCAATGAATCTGAGATAGTAGCCGTTATACATTGTACCTGCACAAAACAACTTACCGAACTGGCTGCTTGACCCACGTCTGGCTTTAGAGGTCATCAAGGAGCTCAAGGAATAGATTATGGACAATGTTTTACACAAAAAAAATGTTTGATGGAGATGTTACATTGTGGACATAACATAGCTGTGGTGATTTGGGCCTCAATGATGTGCATTAAGAAACAAGCATTAGAAATTATAATCTTCATTTGATTAGTAGTAAGTAATGTAATTTTTGAAGTAATTACACAATTTGGGCTCCTTGAGGACCTCATCCAACTAGAACATTTTGCCAGCTAACAAACATACCATAGGTGACATAAGAAAAGATACTCAATGCATCTATTTTGTCCTCATGTAAAAGCTCCAATCCAGAATTTATTTGAAGTCATACAACTTTATTTATCATATTAGATACATGAAGAATTTGAATACCTTCAAAATTTAGTTTTAGTTCAGTTCCTATTTCCTTTTTCAGCTTCAATAGAGACACTTTCAGTTCTTGTATAATAAGTCTATAATCACTTAATCTATTTAAAGTAAACCTGGAAATATTGTTTCAGCATGGGGTGCTTTTCCAGTTACGGATTTGGACTTTCACATTTACAAACCAGGTTTTTTAAAAGGAAGTTTGTTTTCAAGCTCTTCGGTTATCTTATGTTTTGTTGTGCTGAATGATGCTAGACGATGCCAGTGTTGTCAACAAGACTAGAAGTGTGTCTATTGGCTGTAGGTACACACAGACCACCTGAGTGCTGCAATCTACATTTACTATATCTCATTAGCAATGCGACTAGACCGACATTATGTCGGTGGCCAACATCATGACAAGTAAACAGAAGTGCAAAACTGATTCTTTGAATGTGTATAATTTCATTTAATAATTTGCATTGTTAAACATGGCTTGAAGGGGAAGCTTAGACCTGTGGATAAGCTATCTGCATGATCATGTTTGCCACTGCTGTATGTTCCTCCATCAAAGAGTCTTGTTAATCCAGACATAATGACTTGAAAAACATACTTTTTTCAGTTATCATTTTTGATTAGTGAAGTGCAGGTTATTATTGACACATCACAGCCTAAATGCTGTTTTATAAATTAATCTGCATTGACATGAATACAAATGTGGAGCTCAGATTGAAAATATTGCTGAAACTGAAAATAATTAAATTTCAAAATATAAAAAATTAGAGCATGACCATCTAGAAAATACCAATATTATAGTACCAATATTGACTTTTGATAACTACATTTTTAGCCTACATTTCCCTCTCATCCTCTGTGTTTATCTACATGCCAATTGTCCACCTGTGCTTTGTGCTTTAGTGAGTGTTTGAGAGATAGACAGAGTGAGAGAGAGATAGACAGAGTGAGAGAGAGAGAAAGAAAGAAAGAAAGAAAGAAAGAAAGAAAGAAAGAAAGAAAGAAAGAAAGAAAGAAAGAGATTTATCTGACCCAGTCTTTTTCCTGTCTCTAGACTGGCCAGTGCAGCGGGCTCTGGTCCCAGCCTGAGTAGCAGACCAAGGAACATGTCTTCTCCTGCCCTGCATTATTATTACAGCAACCACAGGAAGAAGCTCCCTGGCTCAGGGTTACTTTTATTTAAATTTATTTAAGTTTTACCTACACTAGAATCCCATTAGTTCCCCCTATGGTGACCATTAGTTCCCTTGATGTCCTGAAAAGTGTCTGACTGACTGTGAAATGTCACACGCAAACAGACTTTCTTACTGCACCAGATGGTTGGAGTTTGCATTTGACAATTCAGACACACAAAAAGGGTTTTACAAGTAAAAAAAATGTTGACCTAAAACATGATTATTCTATAATGCATTTAACTCCAGCCATTTGGTGAGTTTTAATCAAAAATGTTTCCATTTAACGCAAATGTGTACTAACGTTTATACACAAACAAGCCCAAACACATCATCCCTGTTGTTACATTAGATCCCATCCATAGTTCCATACTGCATCCTTTTTCCCTTCATCACAAAGGGGAAAATGTGTGCCTGTGAATGTTGCTAACTTGTGTGCAGTTGTAAGTGTTTTCCAATCAATTCATGTGTTTTTGTTGTAGATCAAACAAAATCATGTGTGACATTTTCTGGGTGCTGACCTTTGCTAGATCAATGCATGTTAGAGATGTACAGTACAAACTTTATTAACTCCACTAATTCAGCAGTATTACAGTGTCAAATAACTTGTGAGATGTGATCAATGCTGACATTCAGAAGCTGAAAACAGATTCACTGGTAATTTGAATGCAGCATTTAGCATCTAGCTTGGATTTTAAATGTCTTAAAGCAAAACATAATGAAATATATACGTCTTCCTTATTCCTTTTGGAATTGAAAGTGAAATAAATAGCTGGTAATGGATTTACACAAACAACATTGTTCTGCAAAAACCTTGTAACTTCAGTATTGGTATTTTTCAAGTGGAAGGATAATCCTGTAGGCTGAGAACATTTTCTTGGTCTGATGAATTTATTTAACTCAAACATGTATTGTCATCTTGTGATATCAGGTTTTCACCCAACATCAACAATATGATCGTTGTTTTGAACATACTGTATTTGTTAACCTAATTTTGAGATAAAGTTCTCATAAATGACTTGTGCTTTTATTCTCTTTTCCTATGACTTGTGAAAATGTTATTATTATTATTGTTTTATTGCTTTTGGTTTTCATTTCTTAAAAAATGAGCCTATGAAACCCATGGCTACAGACTGCATTTAATCCAATCTGAAAATGCTTTTTATTTTTATTCCAGAAAAACTGGAGATACAGGGTTTTCATATAAGGGCACTGATACAGCCAAGCTATGTGTGATGTGTGTTCTACTAACTCTAATCTTAACATCCTACTGCTGCTTTAGGTTTGTTGCCTGGGATAACCTGAAATGAAGCTTGGGCGCCTACTTATATTACAGCATGAATATTTTTTCAAGTATATTAACACCAGTTTGTGTGTGGATCAGGGTGGATCAGATTCTGGGAAAAGGCCAAATTCCTGTAGATAAGAAGATGAAGGACAAACTGCACCCAGATGGAGACTCCCTAGAGAGCATGAGCATGCTGGGACGTGTGTGTAAGGTGGAGAGACAGGTGAGTTAAGAAAACAATCTAAATGGGAAAAACTACATCAGCACTATCCTTTACTAATGCATTTGCAATATTGTAGTCCCCTTCAGTGTTGATGATCTGCAATGAGCTGATTTAGGCTTTTGATCAATACCAATGACTCAGGAACTATTTTGCCAGGAGATTTCTGCCTTTCAAAACTCACTTTGTGGTCTGTAATCTGTTTCGAAAACACCAGAGATCTGTCAATGTTACGGGAAAATTCTTGGTTGAAAATTGAGATCAATAAAAGTCATAAGTTGCTTAACAGCTCTTCAAGCTTCACTCTCTCTCTCTCTCTCTCTCTCTCTCTCTCTCTCTCTCTCTCTCTCTCTCTCTCTCTCTCTCTCTGTCTATGTCTCTCTGCCTCCCTCTATGTTCTCACTCCCTTACACTTTTCTCTTTCCCAGGTAACTTCTATTGAATCCAAATTGGACTCTTTGCTGGACGTTTATCGCCAAGTCCTACACAAAGGCCCCACAGCACTCACCCTCTCCTCCCTTCCCCTGTTCGAGCTGGACAACCACCAGCATCGCAACTCTGACTACCAGACCTCCATCGTTGGTGGGGATCTACCCTCCCCCCACAGAGGTGATCCAGCTGGAGGTGGAAGAAATAACAATGGGGACATACATCGTTCTCTTAGCGCCAACCCTAGAGGCCTGCGGCTCATCCTGGCACACGCTGATGATGACGGCCCCCCAGACTCAGCACCTCCATCCTATCCCCCGTCAACAGCCTCACTCTCCCCATCACCACTGCTGCCTCCCGATAGCCCCTACCCAACCTTGGTCACGCCCAATGGTAACTCCAAAAGAGCACACTTCCCTGACCTCCCACCACCACCTTCCTCAACAGGGGGTTTTACCCTCCGGCTGCCCCCCATGATGCATCCCTCCCACATCCGATACTCCGCTGACCCCATTCCAGATGAAATGGCAGATGGAGAGCTGGTGGATGAGGGGAGCTTGGGCCCCTCTTTTGTTGTTGGATCCAGTGTTGATGCTGATGAGGAAGGGGACAGTGAGGCAGGCCCTACCCAGGGAAGGGTGCAACTGCGGGAGAAGACTGGCTTGAAATCTGAAGGGGTTTGGAGGAGGCACATGAGCCTGGAGCTTGATCCCCTTATGCTGCTCTCGTCTAGTCCAGAAGAGAAGCCTTCAGAATGGGAAGGCAGTCATGGAAAATCCCTCTCTGTGAACAATCTCAACCAGCCTTCGACCAACCGTGCCCCTGGTCTTGCCTCCGTGCTCAACAACAGCAGCAGCAGCAATGGTAGCAAACGTGGCAATGCCTACGGTGACCTTAGAAACTGGGATGGAACAGAACTCTTCATTAAGGAGTGCAAGCTAGAGCCAAAAGAAGAACATTTCAACTTACTGTCCCGGGAACCTGACAGCAGCCCCTCAGACCTTTTACAGACTGTGGAGGAGTCTGCACCTCACCCCGAGTTTCTCTGTCAGTCCCCACATGTACAGCTGGCATAACTACACAGACACACACCATCACACACACACACACACACACACACGCTCGCATACTATATGTACAAACCATTGTTGGGGAAGCCACTTTTAAAGTATTTTTACACTCTACATATATTGTTGTAAATGTCTAATCAGTGTTTTCTATATGGACATACAAGGTTTCACATTTTGTCTAACATGATTATGTCCACTCATTAGGGTACTAACATTACTTTTATGAAGAATAAAAGTATAAAATATGTACGAAAGTGGGCATATTTACATTTACAGACAAAATACTCAAACAATACACAAATACAAGATACCTTCATTTAAGAGAATTTGCTTTGGTCTTTATCTAAATATATTTAGATATTTAGAGATTCTTTTAATTAACTTTTTACAAGACCATATAATAATAAAAATGTTGATAAAACAAAATGTTTTTAAAAAAAAAAGTGCAAGAAAGGGATGTTACCTGTGATTTCTGAGCCTAGTCTAGACATCAAAGTGTAGATGTCCATCAAATAATTTGGTTCACAACAAAAATATACTGTGAGTAATGTTAACTTTCTTTTTTAAATTTCATTTCCAGCAAGCTTACATTTTAATTTTGATAATTGAATGAGTGAAGCAGATCACAAAGGAATACTGTATGATTGTCTCACAGCCAAAAACAGGTGCAAGTTGCAAAAGCCAAGAGTGTAGTTAAACCTCAAACAAGCCACTGGAAGCTATAGGTCAACCACTTCTTTCGCACGCATGCATGCACACACACACACACACACACACACACACACACACACACACACACACACACACACACACACACACACACACACACACACACAGACAGACAGACACAGACAGACACATCCACAACCAGAGTACTCCAGCCAATTTGAAAAAGAGCTGTGATTGACAGCTTTACTTATAATGCTTTAGTTTTTCATATCATACTTTTCATTTTAAGACTTTTCTGAAGCATTGAAAAGGATATTCAATAACTCCTTATTTAATGTCTGTCTTTGGCCATGCAAAATGTCATCATATTACGAATGCTTTCATGATTTCATTTCCAAAAACAAATGAATGAAAGGAGAAGTGAAGCCCGGTGTGATGGGAATACTTCAATTTAAAAAAAAGAAACATTTTTTTTTAAAAGAGTTAACAGTCAATTTTCTTAACAGTCCTTTTCTACAACCACAGAAATGTAGTTCATTTTAACCCTCATGTTGTCTTCGGGTCAAATTTTCCTATATCAATGTTCTTTTTAATTACCCAAAATAACATAATTGATTCCACACAATACTCTTTGGCAGGTAAAAATCTCTACTTTCATTAATTCTATTAAAAGTTGAGATATTCCAGTCTGTGATTATCCATCAACATACTTTCCTTTAGTTTTAGTGCTTTTCTAACTCAAACATTAGGTATAATTTCCTAAAAATTAGGTTTATTGACCCTAAATTCCAAAAATACCTGTAAAACTAAAGTTAATATGTTAATTACGTAGTGTTGAAAACATCAAAAGTGACAGAAATTGAAAAAAGTGTTGAAAAAAGGGACAAAAACGTAAGAAAAAGTTTAAAACATCAATAAAAAGCATAAACTAAGGGTGTTGATTTTCATTTTGACGGGAAGATTACACAAGGGTTAAGTTTTTATGGTTGCTTACAGTTTTTGCCGATTGCTTACAGATGTGTTGGGGAATTTGGCTCATTGAGTCAAAACTCTTCACCACAGCCAGATAAAAAAACAACACTAAATACATATTTCAGTTCTATTTCAAGATTAAACTGCAATCAAAATCTAACAATCCTTATTGGAAATGGCATTTTTGCAACAAATGTTACACACATGCACCACTTTACTCTTTCAAAGCAGCAACAACACACTCATGTACTTTTTACAAAACTCTGCTCTCTTTAGTATTTTATATATTCTGGGAAAATTCCAGAAAAAATATATATAATTTAGTCCTTTACCATTGCAGGGTTTTACAACAAAAACATTTTCAAAAAAGAAAAGTAGAGTTACAGTGCAGCAGCCAGTACAATATGTTACTGTTAACAATAACAATTGCAGTGAAATTACAGTGCAATGGTAAACAAAACTTTTTTGTTGTAAAGGATGTGGTGGATCATTGTGCCTCTTCCATTGCTTGCAGAAGAGACAAGTTGGCATGTGGTTTTCGTTCATACACTTTCCAACCCCAAGCTCAAAATAATTCCTCTTTCAGATTGAGAAATGGGGAGTAAGGGGCTGAGTGTACATTTGTGAAGTTTCAACATAGTGGTTGGTGAACCAGTCCCAGACCAGAGCAACCCAGTGGAAACTAACATTATCCCAAATGACAACAAACCCTCAGCTGCTGGGGTCCATTGTTAGGTTCAAAGCCTCAAGTTTAAAAATGCACACGGACACAGACTTGCTTTTTGTGCTTTGCAACGGGGACGAGTACTGAAATCATTCAGCAGTCTTCCAAAGCACTTATCCCTTGCTCTGCCTTTTTATTGAATGGGTGTAGACATAAAGTTGTTTTACATAAATGGGTGTAGTATATAGTTGTTTTACATAAATGGGTGTAGTATATCATTGTTTTACATAAATGGGTGTAGTATATCATATTATTTGCTTCACCATTGGTTGAGCTGTAGCTGGGTGTATTAAACAGTTCACCAAAGTTGAATATAGAAACAATAACTTTCTTTCACACAGTCACAGCTGCAAGTTTATCTTATCTTACTCTGCTAGCTCGTCACTCCTGTGTCTAGCTTGCCTCACCTCAAACATTTCTCCCTTTCTCAAGGTTTCACATATTCACATGATAACTATTTCTCAGTATAACGTCCCTCATCCATCCTGTTTAGTGCATCCACAAATAGGATTATGTATGCAGTAATGTAGGGACCTAAAATGGCATGATGATGGAGAACTCCTTACAGACTAATGGCGGCACACAAGGTGACCATGTGTGTGGGGTGTGTTGCTAATTTCAGGTAGTGTTTTGCATTTCCAAATGATTGCAAGAGTTTTCATTCTTGAACAAAGTGTCAAATGTAAGAAACAGTGTGTAGAGTTTTGCAAGAAGTGGGTTGCAGAACTGCAAAAAAAGTGCAAAGCAGAAAGCGTGTTTGTACTTTTGGTGCCTTTGTTAAGGGTTTTGATGCTTTTGTCTAAGCATTTACTTATACTGTGTAAGCAATCGCCAAAAACTGTAATTTCACCTGTCAGCAAGTTGTCAGTAAATTTGGATGAGACAATCCTATTGGGGGGGAAATTGTCCTATCAGCAATCACTCAAGACGAGGTGCTGGGACATGTGCCACTTACTTTGGACAGTACCCTGGTGAGTTAGTTGCTGATGGTCTGAATGCTGAATTGCTGTAGGTTTATCAAATGGGCTTTCTCAGCCAAGCATGAGATGAAGCATGTCTAAGCTGTTGCTAGACACACTCGCTAGTAGCCTGGATGTCCTGCATGTTAAACTAATGTTTCCTCCAAATCTTTAACAAAAATTATCTGCATATATGACTATTATATTCTAATTTGAAAATAGTTGTATAAATAACCCAATTACTACAACAATATAAATTTTTAGAACAAACATACAATCTTTTGAGGTCTTTTCAAGATTTTTTTAGACAAACCCTATCTTTTTACTGGGTGCTGGTTTGCCTTGTGTGCATCAATGAGGATTAAAGGCTGCTGGACTGAACATATTCCCTCCTCCCAGTCCAGAGCAACACTAGGTGTGGTGATGCAGGGAGAAATGTACAATGCACATACTCCATTTATAACATAGAAGGTTATCTTGGATTCAGATGAGAACCCATGATAACAATTTACTGTACATGCACTGCTGTTGATCCAGTATGCATGTTGTTACTTGATCCATGTCTCCATTCTGCTGCTGACAGTGTCAAAATATTTGAAATATTTACATGCTAGGATAGGGACGGAGTGAGATGACACCCCTGTAATCTCAATACAAAATCCTAATTAATACCATGACTTTTGGTACTTCAGCACCCAACCGGTGCTCTAATCCAGAGGAATTTCCTCAAGGAAATATAAGACTAACAGGCAGTAGACTAAGACAAGTCAGAATCTCATCTGAGATTAAAATTAATATGTGAGTTATGTGTGGCGTCTTTACAAAGAAAAGTATAATTTATCAGGATTTTGAAAGTGCATGCACTCCCTCCT
Organism: Etheostoma perlongum; assembly: GCA_026937815.1. NCBI lineage: Eukaryota > Metazoa > Chordata > Actinopteri > Perciformes > Percidae > Etheostoma > Etheostoma perlongum. Next base: position 24,516,126 of record CM049387.1, on the reverse strand, counting down.
CACCACATAAATCATAATTATAATATTTTAGCATTTAGGATTATTATAAATCTTAAAATTACTCAAGTGTACACATTCATATTTTGGGAGACTTTGTCCATATTAAGATTGAGAAGCTTCCCCTGCCAGGTCTATGGAAACTGGTGTTTAGCAAGTTTCTCTTAAATGACACTGTCCTAAAACTACTCGTGATAGCAAAACAACTATGTCAACCATCTTAATTTTTGTTAGCCAATAATTTGTTTTTGCATGTTCATAGCAGTCTTAAAAATATATGTCTTAAAATGTATTTTAATGTGTTAATCACAACCTTTATTCATCATTGTTTTTCAGTTATATTCCCTTTGTTTTGAATAGTAAGTGCATTGCTTAGCAAATTAACATTTTGTAATATAATATAACAAGTATTATCTCCAACAAATGTGGATTGTTAACACTTGTAGATTGATTTTGAAATATTCTACAGCCCATTCAGAAGTTGTTTTGGGATGATGAAATATATTATCAACTTGAAAGTAGATGTTTTGGGTGAGTTTGGGAAGCCTTAAACATGTGAAATGGTAGTTTAAGGCCTAATTTTGTAATTTTGTAGGTATTGATTAAGCTTTACTACATATAAAAAAGAGGCCAGCCAAAGCTGTCAGTTACTTTGGAGCAATATATTAAACACAAGGAAAGCCCAGGGATTATTCCCCTCATAAAACAAGCTAATTTTTGCAATCTGGGAATTGCTTAAGGGTGCCTTCCTTGTGTACAAAACGTCTTCATTTTTTCTTCTCATGGCTATTAGTCCTGTTTGCCTATAGCCCATAGCATACTGTATAGTTGAAGTCAAACTGCTCATTTTGGGTTGGGAATCCAGTTCACATCATGTCGCTTAAGCCACAGACTTTATATGGCTTTGATGGCTAAAAATACCATTTCTCTACTGCATGGACAGTAATTTATTACACAACTGGGCCTTAAAGCTTGATAATGTTAACAGTATTATTTTCTTGAAATTAATTTATTAAAGTGCACATTATGTTTTCTGGATGAGAAATGCAAAATAATTGTATTATTCATTAATAAAGTACAAATTAACTAAACTGTTTTGTTTTTGTGTGTCTTTTTTAGCAATTAAAAATGTAAACAATCTCAGAGTAATAGAAACATGGTCATATTGCCCTTTGCGGAATGAGAATATATTAAGTTTGGGGTTGTGGATAATGGACTAATGGATGTAAAGTGCTTTTTTTTTTAAATATATTTATTTGGCAAATGTTTTCACCTTGTTATGTTATACTTGCAATTTGTTTTGATTACATTCCATATTTATTAATACAACATTCATCAAAAATCTCTCCAACGTCCCAAACTTGCATAGTGAACTTGAAGGCGGCATGATTGACAGCTTGACAGTTAGCTAATTGCAGTTAGTGAACTAGCTAGCTGGCAGGCGGGGAGTCTAATTTAAAATGTCTGACTGGGAAGAAGAGTACAGCGAGGGCGGCGTTGCTATCCAGAAGCCTGCTACAAAACCAACTCATAATGAATGGAAATTGTCACGTTATGACAGCCAAGGCCCAAATGTTTTCGGTGTAAGAAATGGAACCAGGTCTGCAGCCTCAAGAGAGTGGAGAGCCGATCGTAGCGAAGGTTTTGAACACAAAAGTCGAAGAGGTGGAGGCGAAGTCGGTCCGTTTCCCCGCAGCACGGATCGCGGAGGCCCTGGACGACGACCGTTTGACTATGAAAACTCGGACTCTTTCCAGCCTGTGACTTTCACCGTGGAAAATGCTGTAGTTGGGAAGGTAATAGGTAGGTTTCTAAAGCAGTAGTTTCCGTTTTAAAGGGTGCTATAAGTTAGCTACACTTTTTAGCAAAAAAAAGTATGCAAAACTGTTGAGCTAAATTAACGTTAGCTAGCCAGCTATGCTAACAATTGATGACGACATGATAGTGTAGCTAAGGTTAATCCACATTCTACCAAGATTTATAAACTGTTGAAAATAAAGTGTTTCGGTATGACCTGTACTTGCTAGCTAGCCAGCTAATTTGTTCCATTGCTAATGTTAGCTAGAGATTTTGCCAAGACTCTAAATACATTATAATTCTGTTAAAGGTCGTGGAGGAGCCAAAATTCGTGAACTTGAGGAGAGCACTGGGGCAAGGATCAAGGCAAGTTGGCAGTTAGTTTCAACCTTGTGACTTTATAGCGCATGCATTATTAAGTTCATGGTGCTGGCCAACATTAGTGTACACTTGCAGGGCAGTGTGAACTTGACTTGATGCTTTGACGACATATGTTCTTCCTGGGGTCTGAGAAAGGAACAATACATTAGATTGGGCATTTCTGTCTAAGTTAACCAACAGTTGGCTGTGATTGTAAATGACAGAAGTCCGATTACCAGAGGTAATTAGAGCTAAAATCAGCAATTGCATGTCTTTATATATCAGGACTTAATTTCAAACCATAGGGGATCAGGATCAATTCCAGACAATGTAAACTGGAAATGGACTGCAGATTACCTGAAATGCAGATCAAGCTGTAAATCATATTAAGAATTTGGCAAGATTGTGCTATTACATTGGGAATGTTGCTCTTTGCATGAACAAGCACTGTGGTCTGACCGTGGCTGGATCTCAGTTCTCTTACTTAATAGCTCCTTGCTTGGACCGGACGTTGGCCTCCTTCGTGAAGACAATTACAAAGCTCTTATTTCTGACCCGAGGAGGGATCTCAGGGGAGCTATGAGTGAGGACACAGCAGCCTTCCCGAAAGTTGTGTAGCTGAAAGCCGTTGTGAACTCCGTCTGTACAGCTGATGAATTTACATGAGGCTTTAAAGGAAAGGACGTCTCAGCCCTCACCAAATACACCTTGTTTCCTCTCTCCTTGCATGATTTGCTCCCATATCTCCTATTCTTCCTCAGTGGGACGGTCTAAGATGAAAAAGAAGTGAAGGAAACGGGGATGCAATGTATAGGATATTAGTTTCTTCCCTGTTTGTAACTCTGCTGTTTTTTTAATTTACTTTTTTATTTATTTTAGATAAACAATGGGGACAATGAAGCTGAGGTGGTCCTCTTTGGGTCCTCTGCTGCCCAGCAGAAGGCTAAGGAGATGATTGAAGAACTGGTAGCAGATGGCAACCCTCGATTTCGCAATGGTAAAAAGTCATTTTTCTAGAAAATGTTGGTCTTGATCCTAAAAGGGTTCTGGCAGTTGTGTGTTAAGGCAAACATCATATTTTCTGTGATTTGATGTGTCAGATTCTAACACAAGTAGGGCTGCAGTCAACTTAAAGTTTTGGTCTACTGAAATTCAACTTCCTCTTCAGCCAATTGATTAGTTGATTGTGGGGGGAAAAAAGATCTGCACAGTATCTCTCTAGATTAACTAAATCAGCCACAATGCACTGAGTGCACTCTACCTGGTAGCGTGGTGTCCACCAAGAGCATTTGGTCTAAGGGCAGCCTATTTTCCTTAATGCTTTGCACTGTGAGCTGTACATATTTAGACTATACTCCAAACACCAGCGTCATTTCGAGGCGCTGTGCCTATTCTGCAATGAGCAATGCACGTTTGGAGTTTTTTCTGGTCCCTAGGAGTTTCGCCTAACCCAGTGTTTCCCACACATAGACTAATTTGTGGAGGTGCGCCACACAATTAACACCGCCCGCCATACAGTGCGTTTTGTTATTTTTTTAACGTTTTTTTAAACACACATTCGTTCAGCTGCATTTCTTTTCCCTGCTCTCCTGTCTCTCTGTCACTCTAAACACACACACATACACAGCTTCTCTACTCCATGCACGCAGCATCTGTCTCTATGAAAACAGTGTTGCCAATTTGGTAGACTTAGCTACTTTTCAGACCCCTTAACTACTTTTTTCACAAAAGCGACTAGCAAGATATCTGGCGAATTTCTGTAGAAAACAGTGACTTTCTGTAAAAAAGTCGGCAGTATTGTCCAGCGAGCACGCAAGGTATTTCTCTCCTGGGGCTGCCAAAACCGTCACCGCTCTGTGCATAGGCAAACAGGCAAGTGGAAAGGGAAGAAGGGTCAGGGTGCGGGGGCTGGTGTAGGGAGGAGAGACAACCCGAGGCGATGGGAGGAAGACGCAGCTGAGCAGGCCTGGCCCTTGGCCAGCCTTCTTTGAGAATTCTTTTTCTCTCCCTTTTGTAGAATTTCTCGTTTAACTTTACATATGCTACCTAAGTAATAATTATAAGGTAAAATAAATTCCTGCATTGAATTTGTGATTATTTGGCTAAAGATTTCTGTCTTTCTATCTACCTTGCTGACACAACCACTAAGCTTTATGCTGATGATTCGTATTGATGTTACAAATATGCAAATGAGCATACACACACACACACACACACACACACACACACACCACACACACAAATTGCTTTATAATCTGTTGGAAACACTGCTTAGCTGGCCTATCACAGTTGAGGAGGGGCGGGGAAACAATTGACAAGTGTCTAGATGAAAAAGTTTAAACTTAAGTGAAAAATGTGTGCTTATCCCGAAGACGTAATTAATTTACTACATGAGTGCACAGAGAAGGAGAAAAACTGCAAACAGTGGGCGAAAACAACGGAAGGAACCTGATTTTCTGACTAATCTTAATGATCTGTTTCCAAGGTCCTGGTAGAGGGGGAGACTATGGTGGAGCAGATGATGAAGGAGGCTACAGAGGTAGAGGTGGTGGAGGAGGCTACAGAGGTAGAGGTGGTGGAGGAGGCTACAGAGGGAGAGGTGGTGGAGGAGTAAGGGATAGCTCGGTCTGGTCTGCTGCAGAATTGGATGCTGCAGATGCTGCCCCGCCCCCTGTATCCATAGACTGGAACGCCATCCGGGAGAACAAGGACAAGTATGCAGAGCTGAAGTGGAAGGGTGAGGGCTCACAGTCGCTACTCTACACACACACTGCAGTTCACAAGTATTTGTAAAGTGATGTTTTTCATTGATTTATGTATTTATGTATTTCCCTTTTTGTTTTTACTAGCTTATGAGCTTATGATGATTGGTTGGCCTCATTCATGACTATAAACTTTTTTCAGACCTCCCACCCTTAAAGAAGAAGTTTTACACTGAGGCAAAGAGTGTATCCATGCTCACAGCAGAGGAAGTCAATGAGTGGAGGTAATTTGGAGTGTTATTTTTTTATCACATCTTCTACCCTTTGGGTGTAAAAATTGGTGTCCACAATGTTATACAATGCAGTATTATTTAGTGTGTGTGTATATATATATATATATATATATATATATATATATATATATATATATATATACACTGATGGTGTATTAAAATCTCCCATTTTTTTTGCTGGATTTCTTCAACTAACTTACGTTTGTGTTATCTGCATTGTTTTCTATTACAGCCTCAGACAAATAGGTGGTGCCATTTGTCTACATCTTTGTGTGTTATCTGAGCAGGTCCAGTTGTAATACTTACAGTAAACTGCATGCAAATTTGTGACGTACACACTTATTAGGGGGAGACAAAAAGTAGTTGACAACAAAGGATTGATAGTCATTCAAATTTGGTTGTGCAGGACAAAAAAACATTTGCATTTGCAAAACAACAGTTGCATCAAGCCCTGATCTGTAGGTTCTCAGGACACAAGTTATTAAACTCTGTTAGCTGTGTGTCTTTGGATCAAGGTCACTTTTGCAAATGATTGTTCATTTAATTTATTTAGCGTTACTAAGTGCTTGGATATTGAAATTGGAAGACTATTCCATGTCCAACTTTTAAACAAAGTACAAAAAGCAACACAATACACAGTTGATTTTTATGTGTTGTCTGGAGTCAGATACTTTGGACCAAATGCAGTTGTTTTTTTTTAAACAAATTTCAGCAAAACACATTTCATATTTGTCTAGGATGGTAGCGTGGTTTGATGTCGACCACTCTTATGTTTTTCACAGGAAGGAGAACAACAATATCTTTGTGGATGACCTGAAGGAGGAGGGGGAGAAGCGTCCTTTTCCCAATCCTTGTCGCACCTTTCTGGAGGCCTTCGAACTATATCCAGAAATCATGGAAAATATTAAACAAGTTGGCTTTGTCAAGCCCACCCCCATCCAGGTATGAGCCTGGCACCTGGGAAAAATTATTTTGTAATGTATCACTAATTTTACTTTCAAATCCAACTGCTGCTGGCTACTTTGTTGGATTACTTACCAATAACCCAATATTATTATTATTATTATTATTATTATTATTATTATTATTATATGGGTGAATTACTGTGTAAAAAGTATGTATACAACCAGTTAAAAATTGTTTTAATTACTGTTTTGTAAAATGGGCACCTTATTTTTTTTTGTGTGGTATTTTTGTGGGGATTACTCATGTTCTTTTTCCATGAGTAATCCCCGTGATTTACCAAGATCAATATTTGGAAATACCCGTAAATGGCTGCCTTGACAGGAAATATTGAGCCTTTTTTTTTATAATATATGGTTGTATTCTCCACAAAAAGCAGAAATGAAAGGAAAGCTTAAATGACATGTTGACTAAGAAAAAAAAAAGTTTAAATACTTTTTTATAGTTATTTATATGCAAATCTAAGAAAAAACATTTTTCATATACAGTGCCTTGCGAAAGTATTCGGCCCCCTTGAAGTTTTCAACCTTTTGACACATTTCAGGCTTCAAACATAAAGATATAACATTTTTATTTTTTGTGAAGAATCACCAACAAGTGGGACATAATTGTGAAGTGGAACGAAATCTATTGGATATTTTAAACTTTTTTTAGCAAATAAAAAACTGAAAAGTGGTGCGTGCAAAATTATTCGGCCCCTTTACTTTCAGTGCAGCAAACTCACTCCAGAAGTTAAGCGAGGATCTCTGAATGATCCAATGTTGTCCTAAATGACTGATGGTGATGAATAGAATCCACCTGTGTGTGTGATCAAGTCTCTGTATAAATGCACCTGCTCTGTGATAGTCTCAGGGTTCTGTTGAAAGCGCAGAGAGCATCATGAAGACCAAGGAACACACTAGGCAGGTCCGTAATACTGTTGTGGAGAAGTTTAAAGCCGGATTTGGATACAAAAAGATTTCCCAAGCTTTAAACATTCCAAGGAGCACTGTGCAAGCGATCATTTTGAAATGGAAGGAGTATCAGACCACTGCAAATCTACCAAGACCTGGCCGTCCCTCTAAACTTTCAGCTCAGACAAGGAGAAGACTGATCAGAGATGCAGCCAAGAGGCCCATGATCACTCTGGATGAACTGCAGAGAACTACAGCTGAGGTGGGAGAGTCTGTCCATAGGACAACAATCAGTCGTACTGCACAAATCTGGCCTTTATGGAAGAGTGGCAAGAAGAAAGCCATTTCTCAAAGATCCATAAAAAGTCTCGTCTAAAGTTTGCCACAAGCCACCTGGGAGACACACCAAACATGTGGAAGAAGGTGCTCTGGTCAGATGAAACCAAAATCAAACTTTTTGCCCACAATGCAAAACGATATGTTTGGCGTAAAAGCAACACAGCTCATCACCCTCAACACACCATCCCCACTGTCAAACATGGTGGTGGCAGCATCATGGTTTGGGCCTGCTTTTCTTCTGCAGGGACAGGGAAGATGGTTAAAATTGAGGGGAAGATGGATGCAGCCAAATACAGGACCATTCTGGATGAAAACCTGTTGGAGTCTGCAAAAGACCTGAAACTGGGACGGAGATTTATCTTCCAACAAGACAATGATCCCAAACATACAGCAAAATCCACAAAGGAATGGTTCACAAATAAACGTATCCAGGTGTTAGAATGGCCAAGTCAAAGTCCAGACCTGAATCCAATCAAGAATCTGTGGAAAGAGCTGAAAACTGCTGTTCACAAACGCTCTCCATCCAACCTCACTGAGCTCGAGCTGTTTTGCAAGGAAGAATGGGCAAGAATGTCAGTCTCTCGATGTGCAAAACTGATAGAGACATACCCCAAGCGACTTGCAGCTGTAATTGCAGCAAAAGGTGGGTCTACAAAGTATTAACGCAAGGGGGCCCAATAATTTTGCACGCACCACTTTTCAGTTTTTTATTTGCTAAAAAAGTTTAAAATATCCAATAAATTTCGTTCCACTTCACAATTGTGTCCCACTTGTTGGTGATTCTTCACAAAAAATACAAATTTTATATCTTTGTTTGAAGCCTGAAATGTGTCAAAAGGTTGAAAAGTTCAAGGGGGCCGAATACTTTCGCAAGGCACTGTATCTATTCAAATCATTAAATTGTAGATACAACAGATATGTAAAATGTTTGGGTGTGTGAACATTTTTATTTAGAAAGTGCTACATTACGACAGTGCTTTTGTCTGAAGTAGTAATGAGCATTTTAACTACAGATTTTTTCTTTTTTTACAATAAGTTTTCTATCTTTCCACATCTATCGTCACTTTGATATTTTTTTTATGGGTGTGCTGCAAGGGGAAATGAAACATCTTCCTCTCAGATTTCAGTTTCATTTCACAGTAAGAGGCTTGGTCTGATGGAATGTACTGTCATCACTGGCCTGTGCATTCAAATAGTTCCACAGTAGGCCTGCATAATTAACTGGAAGGTGATATTGAACGGCAACAAATCTTTCCAGCAGAGATTGCAGCCACCACCCTCAGGCCAGACTTGGTACTCTGGTCTTCTTCACTGAAGTTTGTTTACATTATAGAGCTCACAGTCCCATGGTAGAGGCCTATGAATGCAAGAAACTGCGCTACACAGAACTTGCAGCAGATGCTCAACAAGGATGTAAAGCGTAGTGCACTTGCATAGTTACGTGGGCTGCGCCATTTAAACAACCAGGAAATTCTCACAATTGGGCATGGGACACAAGCTCAGGTTTGATTACCCTGTAGCTGGCCACCTTTTGGTGAGGGTGTCTAGTGTTGAAAGACCAAAACATTCCCTAATTTAAAGGCACACTACTGATATGTCCCAAAATTTACATCTTCCCACATCTGAAATACAGCTCTTACGCCACTCTCATCAACATCAAGGCAAACCTCATGTGCATACCATCCATTGGCACAATGGACAGTTTTCCATCATGTCCCATGTTTCATAATTCCATGTGTGCAATAACTCACTTTGTGAGAAAAAAAATCGTGGGAGAGGATTGTGATATCAATTTTAAGCAAAAACATTGTGATTCATATTTTTCCCAGAATTGTACAGGCCAATTTCACAGTCTGTTCTGTGTACTGCAATGACAGTATATTAAACATGCTGAATCCTGTTGTAGATGTGAAGCTGGTGTATTGCAGCACCCTCTACTGTGATCCACTTCACATGTCTGCTCGCACATCCTGCTTTCCAAAGGATATCATTAGACTGTTTACGTGGACCTCAGGTCCTCCAGCAAGGTCTGGGGGGGTGTTTTTAAAAAAAAAAAATAAAAAAAAAAAAAAACGTAGCAGCTGAGACCTGGCCAGATTAGCAGCACCTGTAAGTTTCTCAAGTGACAGCGAAAACGCGGAGCAGTATATCCTTTATGTCCCTTACCGGGCTAACGTATTTCAAGTTGGCGCATGAATATGAAGCATCAACCCCAGTTCATGCAAATGGAAATGTAACATTTTAAGCCAGTAGAAATACTTCGAATTGATGGTGGTGGTAAATATTCATCAAAAAGGACAAGTTTGTTTACGTGCAACACCAATTTTGATAATGACCAACTAAACACATTACACACTGGACCTTTTTATACAGTATTTTTGTAGAGTAGTTACTTGATTAGTATCTTTTACGTGTGTGTGTGTGTGTGTGTGTGTGTGTGTGTCAGTCAATCGTTTTGTATCAATGTACGTCAGTGTTTTTTGGTTGTTTCTTCACCAGTCTCAGGCGTGGCCAGTGTCACTGAGTGGCGAGGACCTGATAGCCATTGCTCAGACAGGAACAGGCAAAACCCTGGCCTACCTCCTGCCAGGGTTCATTCACATGGATGGACAGCCTTTGTGAGTCCATGACCTTTTGCCTATGTGTTAGCAATTTTTTTCTTAAAGTATCAGTTTTTTTTCTCGTTTTTTTTCTTCTCAAAAACACTAAAAGTCCCTTTTTCATCTGTTTCAGATGGTTGCAGCTTTGATATTTATGTTTATCTTTCTGTGTTTTTGTCTTGTCTTGATAGGCCTAGAGCTGAGCGGGGTGGTCCAGGCATGTTGGTTCTGACTCCCACCAGAGAGCTGGCCCTGCAGATTGAATCTGAGTGCAAAAAGTACAGCTACAAGGGCTACAAAAGGTTCAGCATCCTTACATCATCATGTCATTAAGGATGATCTTAGATTCAGTAGTTATTTGCAATGTAGAGGCGACATAACCATCACTGTTCCTTCTGTACCTTCTCTTAGTGTCTGTATATATGGCGGAGGGGATAGGAGAGCCCAGATCAACCTGGTGAAGGGGGGCGTGGACATAGTGATCGCTACACCAGGCCGACTAAATGATCTACAAATGAATGAGCTCATTAATCTTCGCTCCATCACGTACTTGGTAAGTTGTTTGTGTGTATTTGTGAAATTCATCAGGTCTTGGCTGTTAACACAAACCAATGTAGCAAAAGTTTGTGTTCTTTGTTTTGTCTCTGTATGTTTTTTTTTTTTTTTTTTTAAAGTTGTGTGTGAGAATAGAGATCGGTTACTTTTAATAACTGCTCTGGTCATTGGGAAAAGGTGCTGGACGAGGCTGACCGGATGCTAGATATGGGCTTTGAACCCCAGATTATGAAGATTCTCCTGGACATCCGCCCCGACCGACAGACTGTCATGACCAGGTACAATACAGGTCAAGTTACATGAAGCAGTTTAAACAGTAATGATTAGGACATTAGGGTACAAGTACAGATGCAGCCCTCTCTTGGAAGCATTTGCATTGCTCACTTTTTAAACCATTTGTACCATCCGATGTTGGTTAGTGTTTCTTCCACATTTTGGAGAGAGTGTTACAATGCATATATTAATGAAGTCTGTTTGTTTCATCATGTTAAAAAAAATACTTAATGTCTTAAGAGGAAAGGTATATATTCTGTATCACAACTGTATAATTGATCTCCATTTTTTTACAAAGGAGAGGAAGATAAAAATATAATTTTTTCAAAGCAAATTTAACCCCTGCATTTGTTTACTTACTTTTTACACTGGTCCTTACTGACATGCTTTGGAGATTTACTTTGAAATGTTGTAAGATGTGCAATATAGAATTGAAAATGAACTTCCTTTATCCATCTTTAACTCCCATGTTTCAGTGCCACCTGGCCTACTGGTGTGAGACGATTGGCCAAATCTTATCTAAAGAATCCCATGATGGTTTATGTGGGCACCCTAGACTTGGCGGTACGTGGAAATGAATACAGTCAATCATTTATTTGGCGTCTTGACTTGTTACTTGATGTTTTTTTGTTTGTTTTAATCTCCTACTTTGTCCCACCTGATTACTTACTTAAGTTTAATGGCTTTTAGAAAATTAATTTCAGATGTTGTGTGGAATCCGTGGTTTCATGCTTCCTGTGTTTCTCTGGGTTTTAGGCTGTTAACACGGTGCAGCAAACAGTGCTAATCGTCCATGAAGACGAGAAAAAGTCCTACGTGTTTGACTTCCTCAGAAACATGCTGCCCAGTGATAAAGTCCTCATCTTTGTTGGCAAGAAGCTTGTGTGAGTGTGGAATCGGTCACTAACTGAGGGGAAATTAAAGGGAGTAAATTTTGTTTTTAGCTGCCACCCACAGTTGCTTGTAAACACCAGAGTTAACCATGCATTGACACTGGCAGTGCATACCATCTTTTACTAACAATTTCACGTGTGTCTGTTTTTGTCTCTATTTTGCATGCAACTTCAGGTGTGATGACCTGTCCAGTGACATGTGTCTGCAGGGCCTGGCTGTGCAAAGTCTCCATGGTGACCGTGAGCAGTATGACCGTGAAGAGGCCCTCAAAGACTTCAAAGATGGTATGTAACCGAATGGAAAGTGTGTTTTTAAAAATATGCTTTCCCTACCTTAGGAAGGCAGAGGCCAATGTAAAGGCTCAAATAATTAAAGGATTAAATTGGTTAAAGAATAACTGTTTATTATTTTTCCAGGCCGAGTTCATATCCTGGTTGCTACAGATTTAGCATCTCGAGGGTTGGATGTCATTGACATAACACATGTCTTTAACTATGACTTCCCACGTAACATAGAGGAGTATGTCCATCGGGTGGGCCGAACTGGCCGAGCAGGGTAAGTGTGTGTGTCTCTCGGTCTCTGTCTTTTTGTGTGTCTCTGTGTGTCTGTTTACGGATCACTTTACTCTGCCTGGCTGTTCTTGGGTTAGGTTGTGATGTTGATGCATTTATGTGCCAGACGCTTAGGTGCTGCTGTTACCCTGGTAACAAGACAAGACTGGAGGATGTCCGCTGAGCTGATTTCCATCCTTGAGCGAGCGGGACAGGTTGGACAACATGTTTTATGTTCACCTTCTACTGGTATTTCACTGCAGACTGATGAATTTGCATTAACAAAGAAGCCATAGAAGGCTATAGTGGGGTTCACTCCATTAACAGCATTATTACAGAGTTGGGCTTGTTTGATGAAAATCTTTGATTTTAGTTTTTTTTTTTTTTTTAAGAAAATATTGTTCCCTACTCTTCATCGCACTAAGTCACTAAATCCGAAAAGAATTTGTTCCCAAGTTGTATTTTCAACCTCAAACCTGAGCTGAAAGTGTTATCATGTAGGGAGCATGTAGGGCTGTACCGAATGTTGAATATCTTTTTTATTTTTTTGAACTTCAGTGCTTTCCAATTGCAAATATTCAAAGCTTCATTGGCGGCAGCAGTGGCGGGGAAACTGTTTTCGACCGCACTTAAAGGACAAAGAGATAGAGACTGCTTTGTTGTTGCAGGACACAATCACCTGTTACAAAAACTCCTGGGCAGTTCAGTTTTAGCATTTCATTTTTTACCTTCATAGTGTTGAAAAAGATTGAGAATAGAGTACCTACCCATTGAACTGATATTCAGATTCAGCCTAGAAGAATGTTTTATTTAAATATATATGTTTTTAAATAGATTTCATAAAATCACTAGCAAACCCTAGTAAAATGCATGTAATCTTTGTGAATCCTTATGCAGGAGGTCCCTGAGGAGCTGGTGCTTATGGCAGAGAGATACGAGAGACACATAAGGGAAAAGGAGCTGTGCAATCCAAGGGGAGGGGGAGGTGGAAGGGGAGGAGGAGGTGGTGGTGGTGGTGGTGGCGGTGGTGGCGGAGGAGGAGGAGGAGGATGGGGAAGGAGAGATGGTGGAGGGAGAGGAGGCAGAGATCGAAGCCAAAACTGGGGATTCTAAATGCTTGATTGTCCAAGTAAGTCCACACATACAAGGTTTTCTACACAGGTCTACAAAAGGACTCATAAATTGAAGTATTAATGGGCTGAAAAGTATTCTGATTGATTAATAATGTAGGACTAATTTTGATTTTCCAATGCTTTTTTTCCTCTGCCAGGTGAAACAAGATCTGAATCTGCGTGTTGTAATTTCTTTTGAATATGTTTTAGATTATTTTTTACTTTGATTTATTTGTCTTTTGATTTAAAAAATTTTTGATTATGTTTTACTAGATTATCATCCATTATGAGTGAGGCAGTTACACCTCATGTTGTGCTCTTGTTTTTAAAAATGTTTAAAATGCACAATTTTGTTTGTTACAATGTTTTCTGCTTTCTGTCTCTCACCAACCATAGCAGTGTTTAGTATCACACTGAATATTTTGTTTATGTAATTTGTGGATTTGGCCAGAAATAAAAATAATCCATTTGAAGAGACATAACACTGTATTTTATTGACTTGGTAACTTTAATTGGTAAATTTCACCATATGATACACTAATCTGCTTCGCATCATTTCTATACCTCCACAATTATGGTAAAAGCTTACTTGGAAGATGCCAAAGGTAAATGTTTTTATTTTTTAAACATGGAAAGGCAATCCTAGTTACTACTTTTAATAACCAAAATCTTCTTTTCACAGTGATACCCTGCATCAAGTCCAAGAGCTCGTCTGCAGTGTGTGGATTTTACAAGAGATGTACGGTAAGAAATCTAAGCAGTAAATCAAAGCAAGAACAGAGTACCATAACATTTCACAATGTTTTTCTTTACTACTAAAGGAGGCCATGCCAGCTTTTGTATGCATGGCTTTGACAACTAAATGCAAAGACATTCTTTCTAAACGGTGTTGACTTAGTTTTTTTTAAATGGTGTTCAAATGATCTCTCAGCACTTTTGTCAAGAATGCTGGGTAAACCGGTACGTAAGGTTTATAACAATAGTTACGATTAAAAACATAATTTACAGTAAAAGTAACTCTTACATACTGTACTCAGAGCATAGACATGGGCAGAGTAAAAACAATTACAGAACAGTTTAAATTACAGAAGTTTCTTAAAAACGGACCTAAATGAAGACAAATGTGAGCAACAGGACAGCAGTAGCACTAAGGTCAGTCAAGCAGTGTAATGACAGACATTTGCCAAATGATGAAGGCATCCACACTAGTGTTAATTGTTGGTGGCTTGTAAGCAATGACTTTAGCTGTCTAGCCCTTTAAGGGGTGAGTTTCGTTATGCTCATAAAACATTAAATTTTTGAGCTGCTTTAATTGAAAATGCAGATTAAAATAAAGCTGATTTTCATAGTAGGAAATGCAGTTTCCTCCTGTGACTCCTTGTAATTTGACTTATTTCTTGTTGCCTAACAAAGCAAATGAGTTGTGGAAGAGCCATGCTGTAAATTATTTTCTAGAATCATAACATATATCTGCATGTTTGATCACATTATCCCAGCTCAGGTGGTTATGTTTTTGTAGTATGTTACAGTGGGGAAAATGTTTAGATTTCTTATCTAGGGTATTATGAATAGTTTATGCCATAATTCAGGGGCCTCAAGGTTGAAATACTTGCCTGTGACCAGCTTGTTAACCAGAAAGTTAGGTGCGCTGTGATTGAATTAATTTACATTCTAGCAGTCTTTTAAAAGTTTTTTTTATTTTTTTATGATACTATAGTATCATAAAAAAAGTTTTTTATGATAAGTCATAGTATACATACACCATAGATATATTATGGACTTTTTTTTTTATTGTTTTGGATGGCTCTAAGCGCCGGACTCAGTGATGGTGGCTCTACAAAATAGTCTCAGGAAGGAACTCGTTTTGGTGGAACATTTGCATCAGTGTGTCGCCATGTGTACAAACTTTTTTTTTTTTTTAATGACTGTGACTTGACACTTTTATGGCAAAAAGTGCCTCTTTTTTATTTATTTTTACGTACTAATACTATGGCTTTTTTGGCAACATTTTTGTAACCTACTATATGACTTGACTTTTTCAATGACATACTATGACTTTTAAGACTTTTTATGACATACTTTTTTTGATAGTATTTCTATGATGTTATATACTATAACTTTTACATTTTTGACATACTATACTATGACTTTTGTTGACATTTTTATGTCTTTACTGACTTTTATTGACATACTATACTCAACAAAAAAAGAAACATCCTGTCACTTTCAACTGCTTTTATATTTTAAGGCCAGTTGAGGTGGTTTGGGTATCTGGTAAGGATGCCTTCTGGGCGCCTCCCTAGGTAGGTGGTCCAGGCACATCTAGCTGGGAGGAGGCCTCAGGGAACACCCAGGACTAGGTGGAGGGATTATATCTCCAACCTGGCCTGGGAATGCCTCGGGATCCCTGAGTTGGAGTTGGTTAATGTGGCTCAGGAAAGAGAAGTTTAGGGTCCCCTGCTGGAGCGGCTCCCCCCTCGACTTGATACTGGATAAGCAGATGAAGATGGATGGATGATAACGTGCAAATATTTATTTGTACATTAAAAAATGAAACAACTAAGACATAAACCTAACAATTTTCACTGACATGTGACAAACAAAAATGGAATGATGTGTGGTCGGGTTAGCTCAGTTGGTAAAGCAGGCGCACATATACCGGTATATAGTTTACTCCTCGATGCAGTGTGGGTTCAACTCTGACTCCTTTGCTGCATGTCATTCTCCCACTCTCTACCGTTTCATGTCTTTATCTGCCCTGTGGAAATAAAGGCCTAAAATGCCCCACAAAATCTAAAAAAAGACATGGACTATTGTGTTCCTGAACAAAGCAAGTGTAGCCTGCTCCACCTGATTTAATGCACCAGACTGGCCAGTTCTTGCGGTTGTTGTTGCCATCCTGTACCTGCCCCACAGGTGTGATATTGCGGTTGAAAAGATAACACCAGAACAAGGAGTAGTCTATAATTCTTGTGGAAAAATGATGTGCTTGTCTGATCTTGTGTGGTATCTACCGAAACCAGATAAATTATGGGCTCGCTTGACCTTGTGTTGTATCCACCGAAACCAGATGTCTCCTGTTAAAGTTGCTGAGCTTTCTGTTGGGAGTGTCTGAAAGGTGTGTACAAGGGGACAGCTGAGAGAGAGAGAGAGAAAGACAGACAACTGTGTAATCTACTGAAAGAGACTTGTCCCTCTGTACTTTGCCTATATCTTGTCTCCAGAACGTTCTGTAATAAAGTACACTCTATACTCAAACTGCAATTGAGAACCTCTTCCTTAAAAAGAACCTTGGGGCAGAATCTAGAAGCCCAACATCGGCCACTGTGAGGACGATCAGCTGTGCTTCCTGTCTCCCTTTAGCTCCGTCTTAGGCATCTCACAGAGACATTAAAATGTCAGATTGGCAGGGACCCTGGCCGTATTTCTTTTCGTGTTTTTCAGACTCAGAAGAAAGGTCTCTTTATTTTCCCAATTTTCTGTCAACAATAGCCTACTGCCTGCAAGCTGTTATTGTCTATTCAACCGTTCAACATGTGCATGTTCGTTAATTGTTTATGGTTCATTGAACAGGCTTCGGAAACATTGTTTAAACCCTTTTACAATAAAGATCTCTAAAGTTATTTATAGTTTATATACTGAGTTTTTGACAATATATTGTCTTTTTTGATAACATTTATTTGACGAGTTTTTATGACATAGTATACAATGACTTTTGACAAGATTTTTATGACATACTATGACTTTTTGAAGACCTGTTTCTAAAACTATTCATTTGATTTTTTTATAACATACTCTGACTTTGACACATTTTTTATGACACTTAATTCTATGACTTTTTTAATGAGATTTTTATGACATTCTATACTGTAACTTTTTGATTACATTTTTATAACATACTACAACATACTATATGATTTACTTTTTATGATGTAAATGACAACATTTTTATGACAAACTATATGTACAGAATGAGCCACATATTGTTTACGGTCTCATTAATGTTTGGTGATTACAGTGTTGGCCGTTTTTGTGGCAGTTTGAGTGGAAGTGATATGTCCCCTTCACCTGTGCACCTGGTTCTTTTGCCCTTTTGACAGAGGGGGTGAACCTGGGAGCAAACATTTTTGTTGACCGCTGCACGCTGTATAAACGCAATTATTTCTACTGCCCAGGTAACAACTACATTTGCTAACTTCAGTGTATTTTACAGATGGAAGAAGAATAGTACATCACAGTGTGCATCTGTGTTTAGTCCCTCGCAACAGTATCTTGTTGGACTGCTTATAGCCGCAATACTATACTATGAATTGGTGACATTTTTAGGCTCTACACAACTTTTTTGTGGAATACTTTACAATGATTTATTTTAAAAAACTTATGACTTTTGTTACATTTTTATGACATACTATCTATGACTTTTTTCACAACAATTTTTATGCATAGTATGACTTATAGTATAACATAAATGTTTTAATAAAATATATTGTTTTTTTGGTGACATTTTATTACTACTGTTACAAACGGGCTCAGAGAATGCGACGACGGACTCCATGCAAGATATTACTTAAAACCAACAATTTATTGAATTTACTGTTAACACAAATCCAAAAATGGAGTCTGTAGATTAACAAAGTCGATAACGAAAGCCATACGTGGATGTGTGTCAAGTGTGCTGTGAAGAAGTTGAAGGTGCAAAACCAAAAAGCAACGATTTATGGGAGATGTCTGCTGGAGCAAGAGACAAAGATACAGAATAAACACATTTTTCCACCTTTATATCTGCAACACAAAACCTGCTTTAACAATACAGAATAAAAAGGTTGATACATAGGCTACACTGGAATGGCTATCATACAAACATACCCATTACCATATTAAATGAACAGTGACTTAAACCAGATCCAATCTTGCACCCAGCAACCTTGGATTCAGAGGACAAATTTAACAATGTGAAACTACTACATTTCAGTGCTAAAGTATGTAGTTACATGACATTTAATGAAAATCAATAGGACACAATTTATAAAACAGTACGCTCCTCAAAGTGATTGCGGAGCCCCAGGAAAGCATGTAACAGTGAGTATGGTCAGCAGAAAATTTGAATTTAACCCTTGACCCAAAGTACACATCAAAATGTTGTGCTGATGACCTGCATCTTGACAAAACATAGTTGAAGATGTTCTGCCTTTACAAAATTCCAGCTACAAAAAAAACTGGAGTTAACACAGTGCTAAACCAAAGTAGCGTCCCCAACGGTTCTTGTAAACCATTGCTTGCTAGCCCACCAAGTCGTCCACGTAGTCGCACAACACAGTGTGAAGTTGTCACTTAAAAATAGGAAATCCATTTTCCCCTTCCTCCCTGATACGACGAGCCAGACTTTTGCACTTCATCTGGTTGAGACCGGAGAGCAGGTTCTGAGTTGGGATAAAGAAGTTGTTGAGTACACCAGCTTCAAGATGGGCTATAAAGTCATTCAGAAACAACTGAAAACAGCAGCTCAAGTCTGAGCGTCTCCAGTCACTGTCTTTAGTTCTAGAGCTGCAAGCATGTAAGAGTGTGGTCTTGGCGTGGTAGGAGCAGAACTTGTCAAATGAGGAGTCCTTTTCCTTCAGCAGATTGAGGAGGTGCTTTAGGAGCTTCAAACACTCCCTCCTGTATGTAAGGATAAAGAAATACACTGTTATGGATTATTAGCTGTGGACAATAATTATATGATGGCCATTATTTCCAAACATACATAATTTTTGTATACATGTATACACTTTTATATCCATTTTCTTTGTGATGGAAATAAGTTGACTTGGATACAAGATATATGTATGTGTGTGTGTGTGTGTGTGTGTGTGTGTGTGTATGTATATATATATATATATATGTGTGTATATATATATATATATATATATATATATATATATATATATATATATATATATATATAATATAAATGAGCTAGTTAAAATCTAACCTGCAGCATTGTGCTCCGACTTTCTCACAGCATGTCTTTTCTGATCCGTGATTCTTCAGGATGGCCTTCTCAACATGAGAGAATGAAACACGCCAAGTATCTGCATGTCATAGAAGACCATATAGTCAAGGGACAAGGGAACTTAATGCTACCTGTTTTTATAGTCTTACAGTTTTTGCCTATTGCTTATATATTGAAATCAAAAGTATTAACTAGAAAAGGCATTTCCTGTGGGAATGCTGAATGGCTGAATTGCTAAAGTTAACGTGGTTGAATAGCTTAAATTAGTAAGAAGATGTTGAAGTATTAAGAATAGTTGAAAAAGTAGGAATGGTTTTAATTAAGTTGAATAACACTGCTAATGTAAAAAAAAAGATGTGGGAAAATTTTTAAAAATTAAAATGCTAAAGCTAAACTGGATGAATATCTTAAGTCAGTAAAAAGTTGAAATAGTGAGAATAACTGAAAAAAGCAGGAATGGTTTTAATTAAGTTGAATAACATCACTATAACATAATGAGCTAGATTTTAACAGTTGAATGGTTTTAGTAGCTGAAAGTGTGCAGAAGATAAGAATAATTGAAACAAAAAAATCATAATGGGGTAAAATGCATTGGTCAGAGTTGATGTACGACAGTGGTGATCAAACCCCAGTCCTTGTCCACTGCATCATCATTACAATCACCACATGCAGGACTCAAACCCTGCTCTGCCACACCAAGGTCATTACCATTTCCACTTCACCATCAGCAGGTGATAGGTAACAGGTGTACGTTTAGCCCTAATCAAGGTGTGGTAACCAAGGATCAAAGACAGTAATCAAGTCTGTCTTTGATCCTTGGTTACCACACCTACTTACACAAGATAAGTCTATGTATAATGTCTGTGTATGTGTCTCTCTGTCGGTCTCATTCTGGGCAATCTGGTCGTACAGGGTGATGTGTTCAGGTGCATTCTGGGTGCACACACAGACACACACACACACACACACACACACACACACACACACACACACACACACACACTATGCTAGTTACACACACAAAAGCTTAGGGACACAAAGCTCAAATCTCTTTTTTTTAAAATGAGAGTGAGACAGAGAGAAATGTGTGTAACAAAATGTAATTTTTAATAAATTAGGAAATAGTTTTCGCAAGAGTTTCTTTTTGCTAAGGGTTTGAGATGTTCTGCTAATTGTGTGTAGTGTTTTGAAAAAGCGGTCCCTGTTTTCAAAAATAATGGTTAAGCAATCGAAAGGAAAAAAAATCATGAAATGGTTCACATGAAACCCCCAGAATGGTTTGCACGTGAAGAGTTGGGTTAAGGGTTTGACTTACCCTTGGCAAGGACCCCGTCATTTTCCACATTACCATTGCCCTCGTATTTTGGTACTAGATAATATGGCTTTTGCTTGTATTCCTTCTTTACTTTAGTTCCCAGCCAGCCATCTATTTTAATGCCTTCTGTGGTGAAAGGTGGCCAACTTGATTTAACCATGATACTGAGAACAACATCCAGTGAAATGGTGGTTGACTGTACTGCTGTGATTAGCGTCACTGCAGGGCAACCTTTTTTCTTCCTTGTCACCTCCCATTCTGAAAGAAAAAAGGGAATTTTATATACTGTATACAATCAACTTTCCTTGAAGGTATTTACATAAGAGTGACATGACACTTGACATGAACATAAACAAGTCATAAACGTGTATGGCATAATGCTTCTTTTAGTTAGTGTCATTTGTTTTTGTCATGACAATTTAGGGTTAGGGTTCATGTGTCATGACTGTGTCATATCACTCTTGTGTAGATACCTTCAGTAAAGTGTTACCATACAATCTTACTATATCGGACGTTTTCTTTACTATTTCTTTGGCTATTATTTATTAAACATTGACATATATTCCCATCTTAGACAAAATTGCGAGGTGCGGGATGTAGTCTGAACATAGGGAGGGCATTTTGTTTCTGCGTGCCACAGTGACTGATTCCCATATTGCATTTGACCAACCCAACAATTAAAAAGTGCATATTTTGATACTCACGTGGGAATTGCTTGACACATTTCTTCACTTCTTCCCTGAACTCCTTAAGCATGTCACTAGCGGATAAAGTGTTGGTCTTTTGAAATTTCTGCAAAGGGCTCTTGCCACGTTTTAATTCCACACTGTAATAGGCACCATCATCTCCGAATGGATTAACTTTCACTCGGTCAACAGGGATGGTTAGCATGATGTCGAATTCATCAGGATTAGAAATCTGTAAAGATAAAAATATCACTGTTGTAATGCACCACAAAAAATACAATGACATAATTGTACCGTTCCAAATGTGAGTACATTTATTTTAATCAAAGTGCTATGCTATGTTGACCATTAACCCGTTTCCTCAAAAAAATAAAGAACCCATTGTTTATTTGAGGGACCTCAAACAAAGGGCTTACCTTTACATTTTCATAGTAACTTCCAGTACGCAGTTCTTCTACTTCTTTAAAGCACTGGGTGTTCTGTTTCAAATGCGTACTTATAGTTTTCACTATTGTATTGATGACTAATGCAGCATCTGATCTATCGTCCCTTTTAATTTTCAGATTTTCAAGAGTTTTGTTGAGGATAGAGTTTACTTTGTCTTCACACCTTTCTTGTGGTACACAAGCCTTTGTGGTGGGCTTTGGTGTCTCTGGCTGCATCTTCGTGGTTATCTCTTTGATTTTTCCTGGCGATTTGGCTTTCCCGCCACATTTTATTACTTTTATGGGCTTCAGAGAGTCCTTTGTAGTGTCTTCTGGCATCTTCGTTATCTTTTCTGCAGAAAGACTCGTTGTTTCAGACCCGTCAGCACAGGCTTTTGTGCCTTGAGGAGCATTTGTTATTTCTGTAGGTGTACTTTGCTGCTTGTTGGTCTTCTCTGTGAATGGTTTTGTGGTCTTGTCTTCACAGCTGCTCTGTACACATGGTTTCTCCTCAAAGCGGACTGGCTTTTTCTGCGCCTTTGGTTTCTGTTCCTTTATGGTGTGTTTCTGCTTCTCTTCTGCAAAGCCATTCTCTGGACTTTTGGGCAGAGAGACTGGTTTCAATTCCTCGAGTCTAGTTTTATCCTTGACACACTTTGTGTCTGGACTCTTTGCCTTGCGTGGTCTCCCTCTACCAGTCATGGTAATGCAATGAGAGGAATGACACTGTGGCAGTTACACTTGGAAGATATTGCGTCAAGTGTAGGAGAACACACCTCTTAGCACGCCCCTTTAGTATTTCTTGTAAACGTGTTTGTGTAATACACAATCCATTTGAAAATGAAATTCCTTTCTTATTCCTATACCAATACTTCCATCTTGTGGACACAAGTGTGTATCATAAGAATGCTCTGATTTCTGTCAGAGCTGTTTTATTTAAGACTACAGTAAATCAAGATGGGTAAGTCTTCTGTTGGCCCGTCACTTCTCTGCTGCACACCTAGAAAAGAATGACTAATGACCACAGCTCAACATTTTGGTTGAAACATGTTTAATGTCACAAAGAGGCTCATGCCGTCTTACAGTAAGTTAAAGTAGCTTGTGCCAATTTAAGCTTTTCCAGTGGAAGTGCAAAGTTAGTAAAACGCCAATCAAAGTGCTTTAAGAATCAACAGGTGGTCTACTCAGAGTCCCTCGGGAAGGACAGATTTGGACCATTTGTTTTAAGTGCTTTTCATAGCTTAAACACAACACATCACTAACTTCTACTAATTACTACTTGGAAGAACATAGTTTTATCATCTTGTATAGGCTCCTACAGAGCACCATGGAGTTGCAAACAAACACTAAAAGCAAGACATAAGCACAACATATACCATGTAAAGAGACCAGTGGCTGCACTCAGAGAGCTAGAGCGGTGATACATTTCATTACCTCTAATTGTTCAATGTCTCAATTTCACAGAAAAGTATTGCCTTGAATCAATTCAATAGTGCACATTACTTTTTCATATTACATAGTACGTAATGGTACTCTAACCACTTAAAATGAAGTCAGGAGTGCTGCCTAAGGACGACTTAAGATCTAAATGTTGTTCTTTCCTTCGAATGCTTTTGCGATGCATTGTGATGATTAACCAGTCTTTGATTATTAGGTTGAAGCAGCCAGTTGTCGGATTGAGTTGGATGACCGATGTCCTGCCCTGTGAGACCTTGGGGTCGGCAGAGTAGCACAACATTCATTTGTTCTTCTGGGCCTTCTGGGCGGACTTAGTAACTTTACCAGTGGTGGAGACCTTCTTTTCTACGGCCTTAATCACGCCAACAGCCACAGTCTGGCGCATGTCACGCACAGCAAAACGACCTGCAAGAGAAAGAGGAGCAGAGCGAGATATTTCAGGTCATGGTTTCATCTCATACGACTTACAGTGGAGTCACAAAGCCTTCGATGGGTGAAAAAAGTGTGTTGGGAAGTTGTTGAAATTTAACAAATCTTCTACACTTGAACTTACCAAGTGGAGGGTATTCAGAGAAGCTCTCAACACACATTGGCTTTCCAGGAACCATATCCACAATGGCAGCATCTCCAGACTTGAGGGTTTTAGGGTTGTCCTCCAGCTTCTTGCCAGAGCGGCGATCAATCTTCTCCTTAAGCTCTGCAAACTTGCAGGCGATATGAGCAGTGTGACAGTCCAGGACAGGAGCATAACCAGCACTGATCTGGCCTGGGTGATTAAGGATAATCACCTACAAACCAAAGAAATAACATGTATGCCATATTAACAAAAGATTATTTCATTCCTGTCAAAGAAATTCACTGCAAAGAATCGACTGTTGGCATGTTCAGTGATTGTTGCTGTAATTGTCTAATTTTGACACCTTCCCTCAATGTCAGTCTGAGTGGGTTGTGTGGTAGAAATGTGTGGCTATTTCTTTGTGGCTAAAGTAGGATTTTGAAGATAACTCCAAATAGATTTTATAGTAAATATTCCTCAAGACTATAAATAGTTCAGGCTAAAGAGAGAGCTGATTTGAGTCATGTTTCATTTCTAGAAATACATCCTTTTTAATGTCTACCTGAGCAGTGAAGTTGGCAGCTTCTTGCGGTGGGTCGTTCTTGCTATCGCCAGCCACGTTGCCGCGGCGAATGTCCTTGACCGACACATTCTTGACATTAAAGCCCACGTTGTCACCAGGTAGGGCCTCAGTCAGCGCCTCATGGTGCATCTCCACAGACTTAACCTCGGTAGTCACATTGACGGGGGCAAAGGTCACCACCATGCCAGACTTTAGTACGCCCGTTTCCACGCGGCCTACAGGCACTGTTCCAATACCTGAGAAGTTCAGCACAGAGAACACTCAATAAAGGATATTAAACATTTATGTAGTTCTGACCTACACTGACCAAGAGCCATGTTTTGAGTCTGTTTCACAATAACACTATCCCCTGTTGTAGTTCAGATTTTATCCATGTCTTAATCAGTGTGCTACGTGCCTCCTATCTTGTAGACATCCTGCAGGGGCAGACGTAGAGGTTTGTCTGTTGGACGGGTGGGGGACTGGATGGCATCCAGAGCCTCCAGTAGTGTGGTCCCTGATGCATTGCCTTCTTTCCTATTGATCTTCCACCCCTTAAACCATGTCATCTAGAGACAAGAAGATAATGTACTATATTATACATTTTATACAATTCTTGTCAGTTAAGAGGTTTTGGGCTTATGAAGAGAGCAACTGATGTTTTAGCTGGAGTACATTTGTTTTTTAGGTAACTAATGTTGACCAAAAAGCTCCAATGGCTCAATTTTTGTAAATAAAGTTAGACTACATAACTTTTGTAATAAAACACAATCTTTAATTTTGAGTGAGGCGTGGAATTCAAAAGCAATAAAAAGCACTTTCCCAATTAAATACACTCAGGGGTTTTGGTGCTACAGCCGTATTTGGTCTGCTATGACCAGTAGCATATGGTGGCTAATGTTAGCAAACCTAAGCTAGATATTGCTGTGTAAGTGACATACTGAGTCAGTTTTCTGATATTATGGCTCTTCTATACTTGTGCTACTGCCACAGTGGTCCATGTTGAGTAATAGTTACATAGAGCTGCTTTAAATACCTAGCACAAGGGCACATATGTTTACTTAAAAGGGATAAACGGTTACTCAGACTCTTTAGCTACTCTGATGGTTTGAATTGGACCGGCAGTCACAGCAACTGGTTAGCCTGTGAGCTACAGCTTCCAATCCCTGGCACCAGCCATGCAAATTAGTAATCAAATATAAGGCTGCGTGTGTCTAATAAATTTGTATAGCATTTGCATTCCTATCATTTGTCTTCTACTTACATTGGGGCTGGGCTCAAGCATGTTGTCTCCATTCCAGCCTGAAATAGGTACAAAGGCAACGGTGTCTGGATTGTAGCCAATCTTCTTGATGTAGGTGCTCACTTCCTTCACAATTTCCTCATATCGCTTCTGGCTGTAGTTTGGTTCGGTAGAATCCATCTTGTTGATGCCCACAATGAGCTGCTTTACTCCCAGAGTGTAGGCCAGGAGGGCATGCTCACGGGTTTGTCCATTCTTGGAAATACCAGCTTCGAACTCTCCTACACCAGCCGCCACAATCAGCACAGCACAATCTGCCTGAGGATGCAGAAGGTGAAGCATTAGGACTGTTAGTACTACAGTGGCTTTGGCCGTTGCACTAATCAATTTAGGATTTGAAGTTGAAAACAATATAAACAACTTGTACTTTTCAGCGGGACCTGGTAAATGAACTTGCTGCTACATATTGGATGCTGTTTATTATGACACATGGGGCTGTTTGTAATGCTATTTCCTCAGGGACAAGTCACTATAGATGAGAGTCACTAGTTGTTCTTTCTCTAAGGCACAGAGGCTGACAAACGACACCACAACTGTGACACAAAGGGCTAAGCATCCTCATGTTACAGACCTGGGAGGTCCCAGTGATCATGTTCTTGATGAAGTCCCTATGACCCGGGGCATCGATGATTGTCACATAGTACTTGCTGGTTTCAAACTTCCACAGTGAGATGTCAATGGTAATACCACGCTCCCGTTCTGCCTTGAGCTTGTCCAGCACCCAGGCGTACTTGAACGACCCCTTCCCCATCTGGGGGGAAAGAAATAGATAGTGATATGTAGTTGGTATGGCTTTTACCTTATGGTCAGAAGGGTGGGGGGGGTCCTGATCTTGAGAAAAGATGTTAGTTGATTCAAGGAGGCCTGTATCTCCTACCTCAGCAGCTTCTTTTTCAAACTTCTCAATGGTTCTCTTGTCGATACCCCCACACTTGTAGATGAGGTGGCCCGTGGTGGTGGACTTTCCAGAGTCCACATGGCCAATCACAACAATGTTGATGTGGAGTTTCTCCTTTCCCATGGTAAATGGAGCTGGTTGAAGCCACGAGGCGGAGTCTGTCAGATAAAACCAGTGTTGAATAAATTACAGTTAGTACGGTATGCAGGTGGTTTGCAGAGCAGGAATCATAAACCTTTTTATGCGCTAGTCATTGTGATTGACAGATATTTTAGGTTTTGTGTGAGCAGCAAAATATCCTTAAGGGGTGGACAAGTGAGACTGACTGAATGGGCTTTGCAAGCTCACACAGCAGGAGATTGAGTAAATGCATTGCAGGGCGAGGGATAAAAACACTGGTAATGGAGTGCTAATGCCTGTAGTGACTGGTGCAGGAGGAATTTGAAATGCTGCACAAGTTAGGAGTCTATTTTCTTTAGTACATCAGCCCTTAGCTGAATGTAGTGTCTGTTCGATCCTGGATATGTTTAACTCAGGCTACTGACAATGACGGCACTTCACTGGCAAAAGATGTCTTCTTAAACAGTCTCAGAAGATTAGGGATGGTATCAATGGCCTCTGAACTGCCCCGATGCTGCGCATTGGAGTGTAAATTTGTGTGTGTTTATCTGATGAGCAGGTGGCACCTTGTACGGCAGCCTCGGCCACAGTGTATGAATGTGTGTGAATGGTGAATGTATCCTGTATGATGTAAAAGCGCTTTGAGTAGTTGTTAAGACTAGAAAAGCGCTATATAAAAACAGTACATTGACATTTACATCCATCCAAGTGCCTGCTCTCCTCTTTTACATCCAGCCTGCTCTCCTGTCCTCACTGTCCCCCACTGCTGCGCACAGACACATCAAAAACAACAAGGCTCTGATGTTTCACAGTACCGACCTCTTTTCACAGACTAACTACAGCCTCATTCCATGCCTGAATCCACCATTTTGTCAGGTCCTAAATCCACTGATAGTGTAGCAGCCATTTCTCAGACACTGCAGTGCACTGCACACAGGTTAATGCAGAGGAGAGTAAACACTGTTGTTAACTCTGTAGAAGTGTCATGGTGATAACCTTGACTACAATAATTGACACATGCACTACACAGTCTTCTTCTAAATAAGCCCTGTGAGG
Source organism: Etheostoma perlongum (assembly GCA_026937815.1). Taxonomy (NCBI): domain Eukaryota; kingdom Metazoa; phylum Chordata; class Actinopteri; order Perciformes; family Percidae; genus Etheostoma; species Etheostoma perlongum. The sequence goes on along the minus strand of CM049387.1, from coordinate 24,488,426 downwards.
ATTTATTTGATCTGAATCTAATTTGCAGCAGGTAGAAACGCCAGTAGCTTTAATCCAACTGTAACATGATCTCTTGGCCAGGCAAACTTAGTGCCAGGACTGATAATATTTACATGCGAGTATACTCTTCTCTCATGTACTGTATAACGTCACGACAGCTGTCGCAGTGCGCTTATTAAATAAAATATCTATAAAACAGCGGACTAATACATAAAAATAAACACAGCTACTGCGATTAATGTTATGTCTGGAATATTTAACGGGAAATGTCAACCTCACGTCACGTTCTATCATTTGCCCGCTCATTGACGCTGGATGCGTACTAAGTACCAGGCGCCTGCCCTCTTTCCTGCATCATAACAACAACACCACCATCCCCACAACACTGACTGGAGTCTCAGCCGCTACAGAAAACGCTCATTTATTTCCCTGATAGTATCGATAAACAAAATGTATCTGAATGCATAATGTCATCTAGGCTAAGCTACTGTGTCGTACCTGAGAGCTGGCTGGTGTTAGTTTGGGTGCAGGACCGGAGAGGCTGAGGAGACGCTGATCCGGTTATAGCGCACAGGGCAGGCGGGGGTGTTGCGTAATTGCGCGTTCCCGCTGTTGTAGCCTACGTCGTCACAACGAGGGACCAGGAGAAGTTACCGCAAACGAGTTTATCATAGGACACGGCTACCGGCGAAGCATCCATTGTCGGACACGACCCGTATATGCTCTATTCCGTGAGCGTGTCCAGAAAACATTTACCGACACATCAAAGCCCACGAATTGTGACACGTTTTGGCAACCGACGTGAAAGCCCTATTTTCGCTCTCCTTCTGTGCTTTTGGTAACCTTTAGTCTGTAATTAATGAGTTGTGACATTAAGCGAAGCACTATATTTGACTAGGTAAGGCTGTTTGGGAATTGACATGAGACGTTGCATACATTATAATTTTACGTATATAAACAAAAAGGAGATAGACCCACATGAAATTATCCGACTTGTGTTCTGTGTTGTCAGCTGTTGTATCTGCTTAGTTAGCGTAAGTATCAAAGGAATAAAATTGCACTACAAGCTGCAGAATGATATCCAGTAGTGTAAGTGGGTCTCTAGAGAGATACTATAGTGTATATGGTGACCAAATGAAGCGAGCAGCGTCTGTCACGCGCAGCAGGTGCAGCTCTCACCTTTCCAGACGTTCCCTAGTTGATTAAAAATGACCCCCCATTCTCTTACCCTCTTTCCAGTGCGTGGGTCTGCTAATTATCACGAGATGCAGGGAGAGCAATCTCCAGGTAAACGAAAGTTCTTATGATACACTTTTTAAGGATATTATAAAATGTCTGAAACTTCTATATCAAAGACTTCTAAAATATACGAGCAGTCAGATGTTTCCCCAGTGGTAGCCTATGTTAGAATATTTTTGTTTGTGGCTGTGACTTGATACAGAGATGGGTTACTGCATGATGATTAGTTTAACATAAAGGTGAAGCGTGAAACCTGCCTAAATTGTCATCTCATCGTGTCTCCTACTTTTTGATTGCATATTTCTATGGGGCGCCGTTTGTAAAGCTGCTCACGCTGAAAATAACAGCAACATTTTGTCACATTTAGCTTTAAATAATGTTTAAAAAAACTGGTCTGAAATTTTGAGGGTCACTTTCTTGCACATTTACAATATTTGTCAACTTGGAAATATTTTAAATAGTTAAATCCAAATATTAAATGTTACACCTAAATGTTAAATCTTAAATCTAAATGCTAAATCTAAACCTAAATGTTAAATCTAAATCTAAATGTTAAATCTAAATATTAAATCTAAATGTTAAATTTAAATCTAAATGTTTAATCGAAATGTTAAATCTAAATGTTAAATCTAAATGTTAAATCTAAATCTAAATCTTAAATTTAAATCTAAATGTTAAATCTAAATCTAAATGTTAAATCTAAATCTAAATGTTAAATCTAAATCTAAATGTTAAATCTAAATGTTAAATCTAAATCTAAATGTTAAATCTAAATCTAAATGTTAAATCTAAATCTAAATGTTAAATCTAAATAAATCTAAATCTAAATGTTAAATCTAAATGTTTCGAGTGAAACTAAATATTTAGCTAATATGCAAATGAAATGCCGGTAACCGGAAGTAACAAAATAAAAGCTCGAGGAGGTCAGTGTATGTTTATATTGTCAAATAACGAATAAAAATCATCTCATCTGGGGATATGGACACTTGAACTTGGATAAACGTGATAATAACTACCTAAAATAATAAACACTGTTGGAGAAACTGTATTTGAAGAGTACTTTGAGTTTTTAGTGTCACTTTTATGATTGGTGCCGGACTTATGACCTGTAACCACTATAGCCAGCCACCAGGGGGCTCACTTTGACTGGTCTGTCACGTTCGCTTGCAGGTCAGCAAGAGCCTATCTATCCCCGCCCGCCCCCGACCAGGCACGGTACTGTCGGCCATGGTCACTCTGCAAAACGTCCATCAAATCAGCGTTAGCCGAGAACATCGGCAGAGCCGTCCTGGTGGCTATACAAACTTATTCAACAGCGACAGCAACAGCCTCAGGGCCGCCGCAGGCCTTCTCGGTAAGTATGATTTCCAAAACACGTAGCTGACCTCCTCGAGCTTTTATTTTGTTACTTCCGGTTACCGGCATTTTATTTGCATATTAGCTAAATATTTAGTTTTAACATTTAGATTTAAGATTTAACATTTAGGTGTAATATTTAATATTTGGATTTAACTATTTAAAATATTTCCAAGTTGACAAATATTGTTGTAAATGTGCAAGAAAGTGACCCTCAAAATTTCAGACCAGTTTTTTAAACATTTAAAGCTAAATGTGACAAAATGTTGCTGTTATTTTCAGCGTGAACATATATTTCAGGTAATTAGAATCCAGATTAATTTAAGAGGTTAACATGTTGGTTAATTGGATCTTCTCTTGCACCTTTTCATCAGTGATTTAAATAATTATATAATGAAATAATAACCCAACACAACATCAGATTAGATCATCTGTATATGATGAAGTATTTACAATACATGACAGTGATTTATGACACATTTCTGGAATGTTTCCAGGTTGAAGGTTTACAATGACTACTCAGTACAGTGTATATATTTACACACATACAAAGGTCCCTTTATACGTTGTATATAGACTGTTAAAATTAAATGAAGAGCAGTAACAAAATGATTCCTTTATGAGAACAATAAGTCTACAGTCCTGAATTGTCTGACCTTGTTTAAGCTAATTTAATAAGGCATTGCATCTTAAATTGGGAAACTGACGCTACTTGTTGACATAAATTACAACCATGACTAAATGTTTTCCTTGTGGCTTGATTCTGGTTCACCCCTCTATGTAAAAGGGACAAGATACATACCATACCCAGTATTACAGGTGACCTGATAGAGTACAAACGTTATGGGAACAGCTATATTTAATCAGCTGGTCATATTGATGAAAAGTTGTTAAGACAATTACCACCACCCATAATTTGAGTAGTAAACTGTGCTATTGGAAATAATTTAAAAATAGGATCTAATTCAGTTGACACTTAAAAATTGAGTACATATACATCAATGTGGTAGATCAATCAATCTGTAAAAAGTAAACAAATATCCTTTTTCATCCTTGTAAGACATAAGATACCTGAGAATTGACACAAAGTGCAACTCCTGTGAGTTAAATAAGGCGGTGTGTCCACCAGAAACATCTTTAAAGCATTTTTTCTTACCCTTCATCACAAAGGTGCCAAGAGCGCCAACAGCTTAACATCTTAGTGTTACAGATTTAAAGATATAACGACCCATGCTTTCCATACGCTACATAAACAAAGGGTGCCTGGTGGACAAAACACATTGTTGTGAACATAAAATCCCTTACAGTAAGACAAATACAAAACAATGGTCCATTTGCAAAGACAAAGAGCTGTAAAATCAATTTTAAGGAGGCTTCACAATAAGGAAAACACTTTTGTGCGTGCTGTGCAGTCACTCTCATAAAAGATGTTTTCAAATGTGTGTGTCTAGTTCGGGCATTACATGCTATTTTTTTGAGCAAACCATTTTAACACCTAAAAACAACACATCTTGGCACTTAGTCATGGGTTGCAAAGTAGCATATTTTATATTATCCCCAACTTTCCATCCACAAGTGAAAGAAAAACACCCTTCTTAAGAGCGTAGAGACAATTACTATGGCAATAAATCTCTATCTGCCTAGCTCTTGCTTGGCAAATACAAAAAAGGAACTACATTGGTAAAATGTGTCTTTCATAGCTTATTTACCCCAGTGTTCATGTTTGATAATCAATAATGCCTAGATAACCTGTAGTTATCTAATTAACTGGCTACATTCTCTTTTTCAGTTAGTGACAAGAGTGCTTTTCTTCAAAATGACAGCCTCTTCTGTCACTTCTTGGAGATGCATAATGTGATTGTTTGCTTTGCTAAATAATAATTGCCTCCAAGAAATATGCACTTTACTTAAATTGCAAACTTCTTTGTTCATTGCTGTGACTATCAGTCAACATCCAGTCACAGTAAAGAACATCCTTGAGGCTATTGTGGCTGTTACTCACTGTTAGCCGTGCATTAAGAATTATTAGCACAGCTGGAACACATCTCTCGCTGATTACCGTTGAATAGGGCCATGATTGTGACCCGTCTATCGGACTAATCAGAATCATCAAATTGACGAGTCCGGCACTTGTCTTCTGTCTTAGTCTCCATTAGAGAAGGATGTGTGGACGGCCCAGGGCTGCACCGTTCCTCGACCAAACACCGTGTAGAACGCAGCTCCAAACAGGTTGATAGCAGCAGCGATGTAGAAAACAGCCTGCCATTCTTCTATGGTGTTCTAAAGGACAATCAGCACAGTTGATAATGAGTATCAAAATAAAATAAGGCTTTGGCCCTCAATGGACTAGTGTGCCACTAGTGATTTAACTCAATCACTGGTGAATTCTGTGAAACATTTACCCATGCTAATGCTCTTTACTAAAATGACTGATGCCCTCATAGTGATACAACAGCACAGGGTCAACATTTTACAATTTGTTTGTGACGACCTGGTTTAGCAAAAAAAAAACTGAAAGTTTGGTTTCAACATATATTCAAAACATTCCTTTAAATGTGTTTTCCAACAGTATCTACATTCTTTTGACAAAATGGTAATAATTCACCTTAAAGAGGAAAACCTGTTTAATTGCCGAAACCAAATGACAATTACTGCAAATCCAAAATAATTAATAGAATGGTGGAAATTTTAAAATTAAGTAAGGTTTGGACTGTCCAAAAAGCAAAAATGTTCATTTGCAAAATTGTCAACTTTGTTTAATATTTCTTTGAGTTTAGGTTACCAGTTTCAATTATTTAAAAGAGGATGTGATCTGCTGATTGGGTTATAGACTTATTGTCCCCTAGTTGCCATTGTTGATGATCTGGATGACAAGACTGTTTGATTATTTGACTACTAAACGGTTTGTTCTCAACTGTGTGGCATTGGCCTGAGGTCAAACTCTATAATCTGCTCTTTCAGAGAGCAGCGTAGCACTACAGCAGCGACTTAATGGAGTCATGTCTTCCCACTTTACGCTCTAGTGTCCTTATCCTCTTTACAGAGAAATGTATAATAAAACGAATAACAAGGTTAATGTATTGGCTATCATCAAGCTAGGGCTGCACCATATGGAGAAAATAAAATAAAAATAAAATACTGAAAGCAGCAGAACTGAGTACCTTGTTTACTTAACACATTTCTTGTTGAATTTAAAACAGATGAAAGGAAATAATTTCCAACATTCTTTTATTGAAGAAATTAAACAATGAATTGAATGTATTTCATACAAAAGGCACTACTAAAAAGAATGGCAGTTACATTTTAAAGTGCTGTTTTCTACTTATATTTTCTTTCAACTAACTAAAAAAATGTCAGTGTCTTTCGCGATAGGTCGCAGCCTTTTACGATGTATACTGTATATTGCACCAGCTGATATTGCGATGACAAAAATGATATTGTGCAGCCCTACATCAAGCCAGACAAACACTCTGGGTTTGACTGTTGATTTTCATAAAGGACTGTTGATGCCCCCTGGTGGCCAAATGTTAACACGCTAATCCTGTACTGACTAATTAGACAGGACATGAAGCATCAAGTAAAAATACCATCTGTTTAGTCCAGACACAGGAGGTCAGGACACCTGGAGTGACCTTAGTATGCAAGCAGCAACCTAATAATTACTAAAAAACAATGAAACTGGGCAGCTGTTTAAGGTTGTTGTAATTGTTTATATCTAGAAATCTAGACTCAAGTCTTGACCTTTTGAATCACAAAACAGTTACTGCTCTGTTAAATTTCAGGAATCAAACCAACCTAATGAAGAGGGATTGTACATGCGTTTCTTACTTGTTTGGTGAGTTCTCTTGCTATGACTGGTCCCACCATGCCAGGAATGGTGGCAAAGGTGTTGGTGATTCCCAGGAGAATACCAGCATACCTACAAATATAAGTACATGGTTGAAATTAATGGTCCTGAGTAGTTATTAACCAACTAAACCCTCAAACATTGATATAATTATGGCTAAAAATCTTCATCCTGATCACAAGAGGAAGATTAGATATTTCATTACTGCAAAATTCAGATTTTGAAAACTAAATGTGGAAGCTAAAATTGTGATTTAGGATCACACAATCACAATTGACTGAAATTTCAAAGAGCTAAAATTGTCTTATGACATAAAAAATGTTGCATCATGAGCAGGAAATCACTATGTTTACAGTAAGAGTTTTTTTTTTCCATAAGAGAACTAGGTAATTCTTACGAAGGAGCAATGTCAAGGTGGTTGATGTTAAAGCCAGAGGCAGACACTCCGCCCAGAGCCGAGGAGATGGTGAGCAAGGTCACAGCCAAGGTGTAGTTACAGCCTGTATATCCTGCTGCCACCAGGAACACCGCTGGCCCAAGCATACCTGCAGAAACAACGCAATAACAGTCTGCAGAAGTAGTAGACATGGTGTATTCACAAGTCAAGAGCCTGTATAAGTATGACTCCATGATTCAGCAGTGAGATTATCCTTTCTTACCAACAATGGAAAAGGACTTCCTGACAATGACGGTGGAGTAGAGGCAGGTTTCCCGTAGGTAATCGGCGAGCTGACCACTCAGCACAGCAAACACAGCGCAGCCAATGTAAGGAAGAGCTGACAGCATGCCGTTCTATTGTGGACAAAAGGAGACAAAAGCACATGAATATATTTTTATGGTTACATAGTCTGTGGTGTTCAGTGCATCCCAAAGAGTCATTTTGGGATGAGTGTTGCAAAATTGCCATTTGGGTTTACCCATGTATCTCCCTTGTTTATTCAGTTATATACAATATTGTAGGTTTTTCCAATACCTGGACTTAAAGGTGCTCTGGGTTAATACTAACCTTAAGTGAAGATGATCATCAAATTAATATACTGAATGGATACGAAGAGGATTCAAGGATATTGTATTGTGCAATGACTATATTGTTCTTGGTTTTTGCTCGGTTTGATTTAACAGACATGGAACATGGACACTGGTATGGGATAGCTGGGAAAAACAATGTGAATACTTATGTATGTATGCATGTGTATTTACAGTATGTATGTGAGTGTGTATACATATACTGTAAATAGGTAAAGAATTAATTGTTGTATTATTTTACTAAAGTAAAAATAGGAGAAGGGGGTAGGACCAGAAAAACCTTTTAAAAACATCCTACTTCTTTTTGAACACGTTAAATCAGTTACTGTAATTTGTGATTTTCTTGCCTGTACATGTTCTCATTAATCTTATATCTTTAATAGAAATGCAATACAATTATAAGATGCATGACTATGAGCAATGTCTTGTGATTTGATCACCTTTTGACCCTTATCTAACTTAACCTGTCTTCTCTGGCTGTGTGATATTGACCTTACCTGCTGTATGCTAAATCCCAGTACGTCATTCATGTAGGTGGGCAGCAGGGTGAGGAGGGTGTAGAAGGTCCAGTTGTAGGAGAAGTGAGCCACAACGATGGCCCACAGCGGCATGGACGTCAGTATGGCTCGCCAGGGGATGTAGCCTGCTGAGGTGGACAGCTGGGACACACAGGAAGTAGCAAAAAGATTGATTAGGAAGTTTTAAATGAATGCATCCACTCTTATAAACAGATACATCATAATGGCTACATCTCCAATTATCATCTGACCAATTGTTGTTAAGTCATTAGTTTTCTTGTGTTATTTTCTCCCCCTGATGGCCACAACAAATGTCAATATGTTTTCCTACTTAATGTTCTTGGTTATTTTCTGTTTTACAGTTATACTTCAGGGACATAAAGGTGTCCAGAGTCACGAGGCAGCATCTGAATAACATTATAAACTGCAGAGTCATGGAGAGTGCTGTGACCTTACAGCTGAGGAAGACAGATAAGAGAATAAAATGCAACGATACACTAAGATTATGTAACATTAGTATCTGATTACTGTACTGGGCAGGAAATGACTGCAAGCACTCTGCTGCTACTGTCTTAACAGTAAGAGTGAAGAACAGTTCATCATTATGTTAAAATGGCAATTGGGGATATAATCTGCCATTACATACCTGTAACAGCTATATCTTCTAAAAAGTAAAGGAATCACAACCCTGTGTTTTATTTTACCTTTAAGTCTATGTTAAACATTCTACTTTGTCTCTTTCACACTGAATGTGGGACCTAACAAGCACCAAAGGAAAATAGTTTTTTACAATCAAATCTAATTTTGCAATGCAAGTCACAATATGTCAGTCCAATAAACTAACATTTCCATCACATTTCATACAATAACCTGTCTGTACATTCTCCAGTTTTTTATATTTTTGGGAGAAATTGCAGTAAACCATCTTTTTGGAATTTCTGATAATGACTTCCTCTATGGGAAAAATGGCCAAGACAGTAGACCAGTAATAAAAGGTGAAAAAACATTTCCATTAGTCTATTAAACCTTGTTTACTTTTTTAAAGCATATAGTATAGTCTTTTTCTGGTGTTACCTCATTCTTAAGTGAGGTGGTGATGTAGAGTCTCTCCCGCTCGGATATCCGCGGGTGGGTGTTAGGACTGTCAAAGACGAGAAAGGCCCACAAGAAAAACCACACCAGGCCAACAGCACCTGGACACAAACAAGCAGCCAGCAAGCCAGCACTCATTTTACCACAGGTCAACATTAATTTAAAAAAAACTCCATATTTTTGTTGTACTGTACATTGCTGCAGATTGCTTTTCATCCTGTGTGTTGAGCGCTCTGTTTCAGCTACAGAGTGAGACATCTCACTTCTGTTCCGTCTTTATTGGGAGTCGCACATGCGCCTTAGGTAAGGACAACTACTCAGTCAGAAGCAGAGTATGAGGGCGTGCCATGCTAGCAGCTAGGCGAGCATTATAACGTGTTACAAAGTGACGCATGATCGTCACGGAAGTAAAAGGCTGGACTACAACAGAGCTGTTTGTGAACAGTGTTTTCTGTTGGAGATGGTAAGTCCCTTTGGGGTGAACTTTGGACTTTTTCACTTTGTAAACCTATAACATGCACACAAAAGATATATAACACTATAAACAGGGTAAAAAGCATAATATGAGCACTTTAAACTCTGGTAAATTCATGAGGACTATGGTTAACTCCTCCTCAGATCTCTGCTGGGTAAATCCAGACAGCTAGCTAGACTATCTGTCCAATTTGAGTTTTCTGTTGCACGACTAAAACAACTTTTGAACTTACACATTCCACCAAAAAATGTCCTTCTAAAAGGGCTATTTTGCAGAGGCACCTCACTGTGTGATTACCACCGCCCAAGACAATTATGAATATGCCAATAAACCAGATAACATTTTTCTCCCATCTGGGAACACTGTGTGGACTAGCCTGACCTTACTCCGTAGCGCTGTGGAGGAAAGTCTGGCAATGCGAGACTACATTAGTAGATCCCCGGGAAAGCAAGTAGTAAATTAAGTGAGACGTCTGCAGTGGATCCATCTGTGAGGACATTTTCTTCTTTAAAAATCACTAAATCATCATTTCCACAGACCAGAGAGGAACAAAGGAACAGACACGGTAAAGAGCTTGTCTAAGGCTTAAAAAGCACTGTGGTGAATAAGTGTAAGGAGGAAATTACCAAATACATAGAAGACATAGGTCCAATCCAGGTAGAAGCAGATTTCACCAGACAGAGGAAGAGCTATTACCGTCCCCAGCTGGGCTCCTGGGGTGGAAGAGAAAAGACAAACATATGTATCCTACAGCTTCCTGAATGCATATAGTGCAACTACTCAATGACAAGAGATTGATTATGTGACTGATGATGCCAACTAGGGCTGAACGATATTGTGTTTAAGCATCGACATCGCAATGTGTACATGCGCGATAGTCACATCGCAGGACGTTGCGATGTTGACGCTAATCCTTTTTTGCCACTTGAACGTTCTCCTTTTACATGATTATTACCGGCCGACCCTTCCCCTTTAAGAGAGGTAGCCATGTGGGCAACGTAAGTAGTCCGATGGGGTTATTGTTATGGGAAGTGAGGCTCTCCGTGTGTAGAAAAGTAGCGTAGGCAGCAGCTGCCGCTGACACAGTGATGCGCATAGTTTTTGATGGGTAGTCAGTGAAGTTACAGTAGCCTGTGTTTTATGTTTGCTGCAAATATGTGGCCAACCTCTTAAGTACACATGGTTAGGTTGAGACTGATATATCAGAAGAAGTTTCACACAGTGGCTAAATTTAGGGATGCAATTAGCAATTGTTTTTTACTGTCTGTTAATCTGTTTGTCAAACATTTTTCTTTGTGTTGACATTGTAGCCATTATGTCCAAGTGTCTTACCAATGTAGGAAATTGTGAGAAGTCGGCTCCTCTCCAGCGGTGGGGCCCACGCTGCCCACATGGTGTACATTGCAGGGAATGTGACTCCCTGATGACAAACATAACAAGAACATGAACAGGAGTGCACAAAATCCCTCAGGAACAATCAATTATCCACGTATCTATCCATGCAAACCATCTCTGTGTTAGTTTCTTTGGGCTGTCTTTGTCTATAACTTTATGTTTAATTATTTTTTTTAACACATTGATTACGGGTGCTCCGACTGAGATACATTTTAATAGGCACATTTTATATTTGAATGCAGTGCAGCTGATGCTGATGAAAAACAACCGGCTTCAACAAATCATTTCAACTTTACTTTTGGTGTCCCCGTCTTCATGTCAGAATTAAACAACCTACCTCTCCTATCCCTTCTAGCACCCTGACAGCGATGAGGTAGCTTGCCCCCAGGTCAGCAGCCACAGGAGTGAGCAGTGTAAAAACTACAGTTCCCAGGATTCCAAAGCCCATCAGCCACTTGGGTCCAAAGCGGCCAGACAGATAGCCCCCGGGGATTTGTGTCAAGATGTAGCCGTAGAAGAAGGAGCCCAGGATCCAGCCCTGTGTCTGAGAGTCCCAGTCGTATACACTGGCCTGTCAGGGGAAGAGTTAAGAATTATATTAGGAAATAAGACAGGTCAAATAGTATGAAGCCTAACTGAAGAACAGAGAATACAGTGTTCCTGGTTGTTTGGAAATACCAATGCTTTAGTGTACATGTGTATGTGCTTTCATTAGTCAATATGAGCATTTGCTGAATCTGTTTGATGCTTTCTATCATTTTTTTTTTCTCTTTTCATCTTTATTGGAACCCCTGAAGTCAATCTCTAACACAACCTCATAACACACGCACATTCAGAATTGGAAAGGGATTTATTGCCAAGTATGTTTTTTGTACATAGAAGAAATTTGTCATGGTGTTGTTGGTGCATGTCACACATTCTCTAAATATAAGAAGGATAATGAGAATATAAACAAATGATTCAACCACACACAATAAGTATAGACAAGACTTCAGTTGTGGACTGTGTCCTAGCATTGCTATGTCATGTCTGTAGAAAATGATTGTGAGCAAAGCTTGTCAATAGTAACAAATGATAAACTACCCAACTAAAATAACAGCATCATTGCTAAACTATTCTTACATAAACGCAAGAGCACTTCTGTTTTCTGTTCATGGGTACCTTGACAGAGGTATGAGTGATTGTTATATACGCTAGTATTTCTGATGTTGCCATGTCATACCAGATGAAAAACTCTAAAAAAAAATAGCTACTATCAGCCCAGAATGCCATTTACCCCAATTAATCTTTTCCAAGACAAACTGCTGAATATCAAATGTCAAATCTGGTCTCGTGATCAACATAATCCTTGAATGTTTAGGCATGATGTAAAACATGAATACGGCTTAATACATGGCTTTCTTTACTAACCATTGTTTTCAAAGGGGGCATTTTGAAGCCAACAGGAGTTTGCCATCTGGAGTGAGTACAGGTGTGATCGGTTTGGGTCTTTCAGCCTTTAAATTGTTTTAATGCAATACAATACTTTTCTAAATCTCACCCATGGAACACACAAGGAGGAGTGAAATGACACACTGAAAGCCCAAATATCTGTGAAATTAATAACTGAATGACTGACTGTTTAGCTGTGGCAGTTTGCACTTACTTTCTGTTTATAGTTGGAGTGAATTTAATTCTTTCTAAGTCTTTTAAGGCAGCAAATGCAATTATACAGTGCCACAAAAATTCAACTGGCATTCTTGATACTTGGTAAAATTGACTTAATTTATCAAGAAATGGCTCTTATGTGGAATTACACAGTTTAACTAGTTTTCATCATTAGTCTTACTAAGTTGCGCATTTGTTCTGGCTCTCACCGTGTGGTTGTGTTTGGGCCGTGCAGGGTTGGCGTGAGCAGGACACACTGAGCTGCTGTGGTTGGTGCTGGATTGGTGGGTGTTGTTAAGCATATCCACCATGGCCACACTGAGATTTACCCGCAAGGAGTAGACCACAAAGAAGCCAAAAGAGGAGAGCAGCGCCAGGCCATAGCGCGATGAACAACATGCTGGGGCTAAAGGGGAAGCAAGAAACAGAAATAACAATAATGAATATAACACTGAATATAACCCATCAAGTCTAAAGTACACTACCGGTCAAACGTTTGGGGTCACACACAGCAACCATTTATCCAGTCTCCCACAGGCACATTCTGTTTACTAATCTGATATAACTTTAAAAAACTAACTGAGAAAATATTGGAGAACCCTTTTGCAATTATGTAAGCACATAATGAAATTGGAAAACTGCTGCCCTGGTTAAAAAAAGCAATGCAACTGGAAATTTCTAAGTGACACCAAACTTTTGACCAGTAGTGTATATTTGGCTGCAACTATGACTCCATAACTTTACATTTTTCTCGAGCGTTGACCATAATGCTGTATATACTATTCTATTGATATTGTGATATGAGCCTAGATATAGTTTTGGATTTTGGATATTGTAATATCGTGATATGACATAAGTGGTGTCTTTTCCTGGTTTTAAAGGTGTCATTTTCTGAATTTACCAGACTGTTCTAGCTATTTTATTATTTGCCTTTTCTCCACTTGGTCATTATATACACATTACTGAAGATTCTTTATCTTAAATCTAAGTGTGAAGATATTTTGTCGAAGCATCTGTTGTCAATGCTACAATATCGATAGAGGTATTTGGTCAAGAATATCTTGATATTTCCACCAGACCCGGGAACATTGGCTAAAAAAATATGAACACCACACAAGGGTTAAACAGTAGATTTGTCTTAAGACGTGAGCTCAGGGCAGATGTCCCTAAACTCGTGACTCGTGGCTAACTCAAATGTCAGCATGTGTACATATGTGTACAAAGGCACAGGATGGGGAGAATGCATTAAAAGCCTTTATGTTCAGTGTACATACATTGGGTGACAGAATCATGCACCCTGCAACAATCTTTCTGTAAATTACCGTTAGCTGATAGTTGTGGTAACTAAACAGTTGGACATGTACACGACTATAATACAAAACAACGCCCCTGAAATAATAGCAATGACGCTACAGTAATGCTGGATTTTACACTATACACAGACAGTCACGTCAGACCAATCTCGTAAGTATTTTAGGAGTTTTAGAATATTAGACTACATAGCTAGGTACATAGGCAAGTGTTAATGTTATCATTAAAGTCTCCTCGCAAAGTAAAGATGCCATAAGGCTAACTAAATTATAGAAATATAAGTTAAATGGACGTTTCTTTTCCTGCCCTTTTCTCTGATAAAACAGCGGAAAAACAGCGCAGCTTTCAGACATATAACTAGTACCCGAAATGAGCCTCGCCGACGGGAAACCTTATTGTTAGCTAATGTTAGCTGGTGATATTTTTTTAACCTCTCTGAACTTTGTCTTCGTTTCCTCGGTGAAGCAGCGGTGTATCGTCCCCCTCCGTGTCCGACTCGCCCCGCTCCATTTTCCAGTCAAAGGTAAACGGGGTCTAGTGCATCACAGACCAACCTAACAACAACAAAAGCAGTACGGAACTGAGCTAACGTCCCTAGAGCCTACATTCAGCTGAGCTCGAGCTCAACTACCCGTCACGTGAGTCACCGGACCGTTCTGATCCGCTAGAAGTGTCGACGTCAAACGACGTGCCTCGTGGCCCGCCTTTATTCTGCCTCTGATTGGCTTACCTTGGTGTTCTTAAACCCTAACCCTAACCAATCTCTAGTCCCTCATGCTAAACCTAAATACGTTGACCGTTCTAGCAGATCTAATTTAGGATTTACTGTGGAAATGTAGCAAAAACATGATGAAAACAACAATTGCACATTATGGTGCTATAAATAAAAACGTTTTGTTTGGGGTGCTCTGTACTTGTCTTATAGAAAACTCTATGTGGTCTAGTTATAGTAAATTGCATTATATAAAAGGGAGGCTAATATTTTGTCCACATTGGTTAAACACTGAAATGTTGTCATATGGCCTGTCAAAAAAGAAAGGAAAGAGTTCTGTCCTTTCCACCATCGTGATACTCATTTTACTGGTTTGTATCTAATCATATTGGACTCAGACCAAGAACCAAGGACACAACTGCTTTCTTATTAGGACTGTCTGACAGGGGTGTTCCCATTTTGTGCTGTAGGCCTAACCCTGTTAGAAAAACAAATATAATACGTATGGTCTACAAAAGAAAATGCCAAAGAAATTGTTTCCCTGCAAAACAGACTGAAGTATCTTCAGGCTGAGATCTGCACAGCAAAAAGGAGGAGCAGGGCTTACGTTTTTACAGCTCCTTTCTCCTTTATCTAAAAAGTAGAGGCAGCATAGTCGCAGCATACTCTGTTGAGCCACCAATTCCTTATACTTACTGGTCCTGTACAACAGGAGAGGTTCCTGTGTAGAAAAGGCTAACAATTCTTTACAGGATGATCATGTTATTTAAACCTGTGTAAGTTAAGTTATGAAACCAAGGCATATTTCACAATTTCACAGGTAAAGGCAACTTGTGACCCTCTGTAAAATACTGACACAATATCCACACTTACGACATTAGGCTGTACTAAATGTTAAAACAGAAGATAAAAAGCATTATAGATGGTTAGAATAACTTAAAAGAGAAAATAGGAAATAAAACATCACATTCCTTATTAATTTAACTTGTTTTCATTTTAAACAAATTGTATTTCCCAATATGATACACATTTTCTATTGGCTCTGTCTGCCACTTAAAAAAACAATTCCAGGGCTGGTTCCATGGTATCAGAATTTTTGGAAAGTCATCATGGGAACATAAATTGGTCATGTGACAAGGGCAGGAAAAACTGTCAAAACAGGCAACCATGTGATTTGTTTTTTGTGGGGGATCCTATTTCAGGTGCCATCCCATGCCCCCAAACTAGCCCAGCCCCTGGTGGAAGGCCTCTGTAAAAACAATTCTGAGTCAACTATCTTGACCTGACCATTGACAAGCCGTTGGACATGTTGGTTGGGGAGGACCTTCTTGACAGTGTCCTTTAGCTTCTGTCCATACAACAAGTACTGCCTTCTTAAATCTAATGAGTTAGCGACAGTGTGTGGCTGTCAGATAAAAAACTCTCTCTCTCCCTCTCTCCCCTCCTGATCTTCCCCTTCTATCCCTCTATACTCTCTAAAGACAAGGGCCTTTTTGTGTGAAAGGGAAATCATAGGACTCACATGCTTTGGAAGAGAGAAAGTGAGTGATCACAGCAAAGGGTAGGGTTGTTCAGAAAAGAAGAAAATTTAGAGGAGCGGACTGAAGTCACCTTGAGCTGGATAAAGACTTCAGAACCGGACAGCTGTGAGCTGGACTGGACCACACCGGACAGGATACATAAACATGGAGAATGGCAAAACCGAAACAGAAGACCAGACGGCAGGTGTTTCAGAAGGTAAAACAGGTGTCAACATACTTGAGCTGTAACCTTTAAAAAAAAATTCAGCATGTTACTGCCATTTTGTCAATTCTGTCTTTCAGTAATCAATTCATTGTTTACTTTATAAAATGTCAACATCAGAACTGAGGGGATGTCTTCAAATTGTTTGTTGTAAGTTAAATCAGGTTTTTTTCTTGAATGGCTGTGGATTGTTTGGCCCGAGAAAGCTTCATTGGTTGAATGATTTCATCTGATTGCAGAGGTTTTGACACAAAAGACAACTGTCCCTCATCCAACAAGCTACCAGGCTATTTATGATAATATCTGCATCTGAAAAAAACATAAAACTCATCTTTTAACTTTAAGAGGTGGAGCAGAAGAGCAGCAACAGTCTGGCAAAAAAAGCAGTAAAAAATAGATCTTGACTAACACTGAATTTTAGGGGCCAATAATTCAATAACATTTTATTTATAGTATCCAATCATAACAAAAGTTATCTCGATACAATTTACAGACAGAGTAGGTCTAGACCACACTCTATAATTTACAAGGACCCAACAATTCTAGTAATTCTTTCAGTGTAGAGGAAAAACTCTCTCTTTTAGGAAAAAACCTCCGACAGACCTAGGCTCTTGGTAGGCCGAGTCTGACGGTGCTGGTTGGGGGTGTGATGCACAGTGACAATAATAGTCACAATAAAGATAATAGAACAGTGACTACAAATTGTAGGCGTAGTAGTTCATGTCATGGCAGGGCATTGTAGGGCGTTACAGGGTGTAGCGTAGCATAGCAGAGCATAGGTGGACGTAGCCGGATGCTGCGGGGTTCAGCAGGACGCAGCAAGACACTGCAGGGCATCGCAGATCGTAGCAGGGTGTAGTTGGGGGTGCACAGTATTAATATTTCCCTATATGCCTTAAACACAGGTTTGCCAATGGTTACCACTTTTGTCTTTATCCTTGAGGTCACTATGGGACAGTATAGCTTAATGTTGATATCTTGAAGCCAACTTTTTCTGGCCTGCAACAACTAGGCCATGTTTCAGAGGAAATATGTCATACCCTATGACAGAAAGATTACATTGTTGGACCCTGTATATTCCTTGTTTTGCTCTGTGACAGTTAAGAAATGTTACTTAATACAGATATGAAACACTGTGCCTGCGGGCCTTGTTAATTATGCATGATAATATATGTAGTACGTATTTCAGATGACCCTCGAGGCTAATGTCGACATCAGCCTCGAGGGTCATCTGAAATACGACATTTCCAATCTGACATTTCCACAAAACACACATGCTTTGTGCTTTAGTACAACCAGTTAACTGTCCCAAACTGAACTGCATTTAAAAGAAAAATCCATCATAAAAAGGAATTCCCTTGTGCGAAACTTTCTTTCAGCATTCATGAACAACAGTCTGTCAAAGTTCTGCTGCAACGACTAATTAGTGACTCCAACAGAAGACACTTCTTGGAGCTGTTCCATTTACAAGGAATATTAAAGACTGACAGTTACCACGAGGCACAGGAAGATCAACTTAAAGGAGTGAACAATATAAAAATGATGCTTGTTCTTGCGTGTAGTTTGACAAATCTCTTTTCTGAATGAATGGTGTGTGTAGCCGTTTCACATGACTGCTAAGTCACTCTTAAACCTTACTGTTCTAACCAAGACTTTTGTGGCATAAGAGTTTTGTCATAAAACATAAGACACATGCAGAGTTTGTAAAAGGTATTCATAGGAGTTACAAAGCATATGTTCTTGTAATTGTAAGTTTTTAAATAAATGCATTTACTGCAAAGAAAAGAGTCCATTGCATCAACAGTGTTTTCCAAGCAAAGTAATAGTAAGAACCAACAGGTTGGATTTAAAGAAATATCAAAGGTTAAAGTATATTAAAGGTTTTTACTGAAGCAGAAGGAGGGCAGCTTCTGAAAAATCATCAGTATCATTTTAATTTTGGGAAATATTGATAATGGTACTGAAGTGAGATAAAAATGCTGCAAACATCCCTACTGCGTTCTCAATTCTACGTATATAATTCTTTAATACAAATACAAAACTAAATTAAATGAATAAGGTTTCCCTGTGACAGCAGTAAGGTTTATTGTTCACAGTTGAAGTTCAAATCTCTGATGACATTCAAGCCAGCGTATACGTGAACTTACATTTTCTCCAGATTCTTATCTAAGGTATGAATGGGTCATCCATTGATGCCTTTTCAGTTTGCCTGCTTGTGAATATGAAGTGACATATGACGGAATCAATACTTTCACAAAGTGAACTGTTGCCTCTGCCGATGCCTAACTGAGTTTTCTTTTCTGTCTTTTAGATAAAGAAGAAAATGTGGAGGAAGCTAACATACAGATTGCTCAGGTAATCAATACTTCTCCTTTTCTACACAACCTCAGAAACCTTTCATGGCCATTGACTGTCATTATTTCATCAACCAATCAGCAGAGTTGAGAAAGCTACCACTCACTTTGACTGAAGGCTGGTAACACTACCCTTCCCGCCATCTGTCAGGAGCAGAGGTTTTAACCTTTTCTACATTAATCATAACTCACGAAAAATGCAAAACATGAAATATTATTGTTTTCAAATGGCGTTCTGAATGGGTCTCACTGAGGCCACGTAGTAAACTTCTAAACATTGTTGCATTTAAATTTGTGTACATTCTTCCTCACTTCTTCAAAGAAACCAACCGCATTAGCTAAACCTGCAATTGATATAATTAATCAAGATTTATGAGAAATATTGTAATACTTCATACTGTAATGGCTCTTTAGATCTGCAACCCAAAGTATAAAAACGTAGCATTTTGAGCAGGAGGCAAACAGAACAGATGCTCTATTCATTGTGCTGCCTGATGCCTTTCACATGACAGAGAGAGAGCAAGCAAGAGAGAGGTGGAAAGAAGAGAGAGAGAGTGCTGCTTCAACCCCTGTTATGTTCCCATGAGCTGTATCAGTTATGCCTGCTGCATGAATTCAATCAGTTTTGACTGAAAAACTGCAGAGAAAAGGGGGAAGCTGATAAAGAATCCACTACTTAATGAATATAATTAAGAAAGGATGTAAATATTTGTTTAAAAAAAGCAGGAATAAGTAAGTAAAACATACTGATGATGAGGGGATGAATGTAGGCAGCTGGAAGAAAATGTTCTCTACTATAAAAGAAGTCTGAAAAGACCCAAATGAGGATGCAGCAAAACCACAATAAGATAGAAACTGATGGAAAAACAAGACTTCTAAAAGATAGAAAAGAAAAGCGGATGTTAAGAGAACAAAATGCACTCAAACACTGAAAACAACTTCCCACAGAATATTAAAATCAAAACAGCTGATGAAAATGAGGGAATTTAAAATTACTTAAGTAAACAACTATAGAAAAAAAGGAAATCCAAGGCACTCTTCTTTTTTTACTGACTATTTCATAATTGAAAATGTAAAAGACATAGGGAGAAGCAAGAAGAGTGCTTTGAATTTTTTTGACTTTTTTGTCTTTTCAACTCAATAAATACTTCAACAACATAAAACACACCACTTAAAACATGATGTTTTTCTTTGCTTCTCATGGCGCAGCTGCAGGGCCTGGTGGCTGAGCTGCGCGAGGGGCTCCATGCTGCCTTGACGGAGCTGTGTGAGCTGCGTCAGAGGGACCACGGCCTGGAGGAGAAGCTCCAGGCCGTTCAGACTGATGTGGATGATAAGATTATGGGCCTCAAGAACTTGCTCAACACTTTCAAGGTGCTGCAGATACCACTACACAGTGAAAACACGCGTATACACACACACACACACACACACACACACACACACACACACACACACACACACGCACACACACAGCCTATTCTTGGTGAGATGGAGAGGCCGCTGTAACATAATTCAGAACATCTGACTGGAACTGTAAACTAATTTAAATTTATTAGATAGGAAGGCAACTCTTTCAGACTACTTACTCAAGAAATACTGACAGGCACGTACATCTTCTATGTTGTAGACATTTATCTGCACAGACACAAACACACCAACTTCATTAAACCAAAAAAGGGTGATTCATTCATAACATAAGTTTGTTTAATTTCACATGACGCATCATGGTATATTCTTTTTGATGCAATGTGAAATATAATGGAAGATTGTTAAAGTTGAACATACATGCACATGCCAGCAACAGTATAATACATGTTTATATGTGTCCGTATTTACCATGATCACCACATCTCAGATGGTGCACAGAACTACTTCTTTAGGTTTAGTGACATTTAGAATACATTTCCCATTAAGCCTAACATTTTTAAACAATTTTTTTTAAGTGAAGTGTGGCTTCACTTAAGAAGTTCTCCGTGTTGAAAGAGATTTCCCCACCTGCTTTAGTAATAGTGCTATAACTCTAGTTGGCCTGTAAGAAAAATGCTATCTTCTTTATTCGTTTATTGCTCCGCTCCCAGCAGATTTCCATCCAAATCCTCCCTGGCAGCTCACATTGTAAAATATAGCACTGGCACTTTCAATCTTGACACTAATGCAGTTCCTTGGTATAATCTGCTTGCAGGAAGAGCTCAATGTGGCATTGCTCCACATAAAGGATGTGTCGAGCAGACAGAGGGAGGTGCAGAAGAGGATAGAACTGTTTCAGTCCGAAAACACCAGAGATATCATCTCTGTTCCACAAAGGTAGGGTAACATGAGAACATATGTAAAAGGGATGTACTGTAGATATACACACATTTGTTTCATCCACAAAAATACATTACAATCATATTTAATGTCACACTATTGCACTCTTCTCACTTATTTGCTGTTTTGATTATGAACATACAGAATGTGTAGTAGTAGTAATGCCTACTAATGATGTCAAAGTGCCGTTGAGCTGAACTATGTTGTGTAACTTGTTAAATATGTAAATGTTAAATATATTGTTTTTATCTTT
The DNA here is from genome assembly GCA_026937815.1 of Etheostoma perlongum. Taxonomy (NCBI): domain Eukaryota; kingdom Metazoa; phylum Chordata; class Actinopteri; order Perciformes; family Percidae; genus Etheostoma; species Etheostoma perlongum. The sequence goes on along the minus strand of CM049387.1, from coordinate 24,467,148 downwards.
TTTTACTTGGCTCCCAGCCAGCCAGACCTCAGTGTTCTTCAACACTTCTTTTCCAGTCTGCCAAACAGCAGCTCACCACAGAGGAGCAGCACATCCACACAGAGTGAGTGTATGTGTGAATGTCACGTCTATCCACTAAACTAGAAGGGAAGAAGCATAAGTGAATAAAATGAAACAACAGATTTATAAAAAGCCATTCACTCACATGTATGCATATGCATGTGTGTGTGTGTTGCAGCCTCTACGTCTGAACAGGAGGCTCAGCAGCAGAGAGGTTGTCCATCTCGATCTCCAGCGTGGGGAGAGAGGAAGAATAGCAGAGACGACACAGAGACCGCCAACAGCCAAACTGAAAACAGTAAGAAATATGCGTGTTAATGCAACTAGTGATAATACTACCACTGTACTTCCATTACCATTTACCACCATGAGTCACTAGTACTACTCACAGTTTGCTCAGTAATGCCACTACATATACATTACATGCCCAAAACACTTGGAAATACACTTTCTCACTGTCTCGCCCAGCGACCAGATGAGAAGATCAATATCACCCTCATGTGTGTTCATTAAATGTATGGGCACAGCCAGCAGACAGTCAGCTTAGCTTAGCATACAGACTGGAAACGAGGGGACATCTAAAGCTCACCGATACACTTAACATAATATCTTGTTCTTGAAGTTTTTAATTGTAACCATAACAGCATGAACTGTCTTTTTAAACGTTGTTTTTGTGCAGATTAAACACACAAGCTATGTGTTATTTAATTAATTTTAGAGCCACTGTTAGGTGGATTTTTATATCTTTGGACACAGCCAGGCTAGCTGTAATCCTCTGTTTCCAGTATTTATGCTAAGCTAAGCTAACTGTCTCCAGCCTCAAATTGAACAATTGAACAGTTATAAGTCAGATGAAGTGTATTGGAAGTATACTTTTTCCAAAATGTCAAACTTTTCCCTTGACTTGAACATATGTTTAAGTACATATCAATAAATATCCATCCATCCATCTTCATCCGCTTATCCGGGGTCGGGTCGCGGGGACAGCAGCTCCAGTAAGGGACCCCAAACTTCCCTTTCCCGAGCCACATCAACCAGCTCCGACTGGGGGATCCCGAGGCGTTCCCAGGCCAGGTTGGAGATATAATCTCTCCACCTAGTCCTGGGTCTTCCCCGAGGCCTCCTCCCAGCTGGACGATAAATAGTTTTAGTTAACCAAACCATAGCTTTAGTCTTATATTATGTGTCTCTGTGTGTGCAGGTAAGAGACAGAGAGTTGCTCTCGAGTTGCTGGAATCAGAGAGGATTTATGTGTCCCACCTGTCGCTGCTACTGAAGGCCAACATCTCCTTTAATGGATCAGAAGCTCTCACCTCCAAAGACAAACGGTAAGCATGCAGTGCGGACAAACAAAGACAACAAAATTTAGTTTGACAAAAAGGGTCCGTTCCTCAAAATCTTACTTGACACAAACACACCTAATTGAAATGAGCCAAAAATAAAAACGGAGGTAATTTAATACTTTATCTCTGTAGACAGGTCTCACTTAAACAATAAGTACATACATTATCAGTGTCATACTTATCTGATGTCGAAAATATCTCTCTATATTATGAGCCATAAACCTAATAAATATAGTTTACACCTGTACAACAAACAACACTCAAACATTTATTCCAGGTGTGGCTCGTGATCTAATTTCAGAGCTAACAGTGAGTGGATAACAGGAAATAAACAAATTAAATAAAATCAGGTTATAAACACCAGTGAAACAGAGAGGATACTCTTTTAGAAATGACTCTACACAGCTTGCTAATGTAATCACTGCTTCAGCACACGTGTTCCCAATGACCAAAAGCGCCAATGAAAAGGTCTAAATGCTGAACTGGGTCCTAATGATTGCATTTGTTTTAATCTGATTTACCTGTTGCCGGGTCACATAAGAGGGCACAATAAGTCTCACAAAGTTTAGTATATTACATAAAAGGTCAAACATGAAGGAAGTTTGCAATTACTTCATTATATGGGCTGGTTCTGGAAACTGAAACAATATTCACATTTTGAAGAAAAAAATGAAAAATGAATGAAATTTTACAAATATGTGCATTAAAACCATTTTCACATGTTGGTTTCGCGATTCTTCTGCAAGACAAGAATAGGTTTTATTCTTATCTTATCATGTTGTGCCTTCTCTTGTTTTCTCTGTGTTACCTCTTCTCTCTTTGCTGTCTTTAGTCCGTTTCCCAGCACTCTGAGGTTTCTGATCCAGCAGCACCTTGACCTCCTCCATACTCTCCAGGAGCGTGTGCTCAAGAGCCAGTGGCAAGGCATCATGGGAGATGTGTTTATGAGGCTTACCAGCAAAGAGGTAAATCAAAAATGCTAATTTTGAATATAGAGAGTAATTTTTATGTGTATTTTACCAACTTTCAATTTGTAAGGTCAAAATGCTTTACAAGACCGTAGCCCATAAAGATGCTTGTGCTAGCTCGGGTTGCTGCCCCAATGTCTGTATACAGTCCAGGCTGAGCAGTTTGTGCAACAGATTACTTCACTTCTTTGCTTCTTTTTCTTGAAATAATTTAATCACTGTTGACAAAGTATATTAAGGAATCGCAATTTGATGAAACACAACAACCCCAAACCACAGCCTATAAAATGACCACAAAGTTTAACCGGCAACAATAACCAAACACAAAAATATCTAGAAAGATATATCTCTGTATTATATATCTACAAAGCATGTGGACCTCCAGATTATTTGCTTGTAAATCAAAAACTTCCTACTGACAATGCATGGTGCTGTTCTAGGCTATTTAATGTGGAGGGGTCAAACATTTTGGTCTTGTGACTGGCTGTTTATAACGAATCTGAATCTCTTTGGCAGCCGTGATGGACAGTAAAAGAAATGTCAAATCCCAGCAGCGCCATGTTGACAGTTGGAGAACAGATGCACTTCAGGATTTCCATTTTTATTTGAAGAGACTTCCTCTCAGAAAAAAATTGGGAATTCAGTTTGCCACACAAAGTTTAAAAATCTAAATGTTCCAGGGATGTGTGGATTTCAAGAATTGTAAATCCTTTAATGAAAGTTAAAAGAAGAACTGTTTAGTAATATTAGGAGGGTGCTAGTGGCAGCCAAACCCTGCTGAAGCTGATGAGTCTATTCTATTAAAGCCAATGTGTGGCTAACTGGCTCTGAGTGAATGGGAGGAAATTAAGAAATTGGTAGGAACACCTACCTATTTAGAAAAAAATGAAGGCAGCTTTACATTGCATTATGGTCCTTACTTACTGATAGCCGGAGAGCTTAAGGACAGAAAACAGCAGGAAAGAAATATAAAGAATAAAATAAAAGGAATCCTCTAATTAAAAACGTATCAAAATATTATTATTATTAGAAATGTCTTCATATGGTTATTGGACTTTTGTAATGGTTTGCCTTCTTGATAGTTTTTGTTACTAAAATGTCATTTGTGTAGTTTGTTATATGTGCTTATATTTCATGTGGATTAGAGGAGGGCCTGCAGATGATAGATTGTGCTGGTATGGTTTCTTGGCTTGGAAAATCGAGGGTGGCCAGCGGAAGTGCAGCACCAAACCAAGTATTCAGGGGTGCCTGACATGGCCTAACATCCCTCTGTACTTTTTCTTCTTTCTGTCCTCCTACAGAGTGACTTCTTGGACTTTTATGTGTCCTACCTGAAGGAGCTTCCAGACTGTCTGTCAGTCGTCACCATGCTTGCCTCAACCTCAATGAAATCGTCTGCCTTCCTGGAGGTAACACAAAAGGAGACCAGATGAGATCAGGACAGGAAGTGATGGGATAGGCTATGATATGACATGAAGAAGACAGTAGTAGACAGTAAAGGAAGAAAAGATAGATAGATGGGTAGAAATCCTAATATTTTTTAAAAACATTACATGACAGTATGGTAATTCAGAACATGTTGAAACTTAAAATACCAACAACAGCATCCCTATTAATCCAAAACCACTCAGAAATACTTGAGTGGCTGTAACTTAAACATGTAGATACCACTTTGGCTGGTAACCCACAAAGTTAATATCAAGCCCTGTTTGTGTACCATAGTTACAGATACAGCTGAACAAAGACAAATTGATTATACTGTACCTGCTATACTAACTGGTTTTGTTCTTCCATCCTGACTGGTTGCATGGCACATCTATCAGAGCGAAATAATGGGTGATGAATCCAAACCCTCCCTCCACACTCTGCTCCTACAGCCGGTTCAGAGGATCCCTGAGTACCTGCTCCTGCTACAGGTTGGGTTAAGGCACACTTTAAAATGCCATACACTGTCAATTTAAACTCAAGCATCACAAAGCACATGCATGTAATGAAAATGCCATGCACTTTATATTGAAAAAGATATTTGATGCATGAAGAAAGATACAGGATCATAGAGTGGAAACAGAAAACTGTTTATTATACCATTGATGCTGATGAATCTGAAGACAAGTTGTGTGAACATAAATAAGTAAGTTGTATATCTGTGTTTGTGCAGGGGCTGCTAAGGCAGACACACATAGAGCACCCAGACTACTACCTGCTGTTGGTGGGCATCCAGCAGTTCAGGTCCTTCATGGCTCAGTACCACCACCTCCTCCAGCACAACCAGGAGCTTCTGCTGCACAACCGCAAAGAGGTGAAGAGGTCAGTATTAACACTCTACAAAAAATAGCATACCATGCTTAAAGGTAAGATGTTAAACAAGATATATTCCCACTGTTTGAACCTAACAAAATAAGATCTGTGCTGCAGGTCTACCATGAAACAGCTGTTGAAGACAGTAGAAAGTGGGATTCCAGGTAACAACATTGGCTCACCGTACCCTTGCAACAGTGCCATGTTGTGAGTATTTTTACATTATTAACTACTTTTCTATTTGTTGCTAGGCAGGTAGCATACATTGGACTTATCAGTGTTTTTCAGATTGTTGATGAATTCTCATATGAATCATCTATCCCTTAAAGAGAACATGTCCACCAGGTGAAGCTGAGCAAGCAGCGTCTCCTCGAGCAGATCCAGTCTCATAATTTCCAGGATCGAGATTGCGACCAGGAACCCGAAACTCATTGTTATGACACAGAGTGGCCCTCCAAGCTCCAATTCTTCAGCCCTGAGCTGGACTCACGTAGCCACAAACCAACAGGTCTGTGGTCACAGAAACTTCTAATTATAATCTTTCCAGGCATGCTGGGTGTTTTATTTGGTAGGCTTGTGATTCAGATTAAATGCTTGTCAGATTGTCAAACAGCTTCTGACACACATCTTTTTTTATAATTGTGAATCTCACAATCAGACACACATGCCCACTTCACGCAGCTGATTTATTGTGTCCATCTATGACAACAGGCTTTTCGTCTATCAACCAAATATGGCCATTTGGGACAGGCATAACCACATAGGCTACCTATAGACATGTTCAGACAACACTTCTTATCAAGCATACTGAACTTTTTAAGTAACATACCTGGAGTTGGTTGGGAGTTGATGTGGGAGACCGGGGTTCGAATCCCACTGTGTTACATCAACCAATGTGTCCCTGAGCAAGACACTTAACTCCTTGTTGCTCCAGAGGTGTGCAACCTCTGACATACTATAAAGCAATTGTAAGTCGCTTTGGCATCAGCTAAATTACATGTAATGTAATGTTATTATGAATTATGTCTCTTGCTTAAGATAAGAACACAACAGGGTGGCTGCTTACCAACATAGGGGTTTAACCCTGGTCTACCCTGGTAATGGAAGACCTGCCAAGTATTTACATAGTGTTGCCCAGTGACAAGAAATAGGACAATACTACACTTTAAAAAATCTCATGTCAAAGTCTAACCCCCAGTGAAATCAGACATTTTCTGGAAAATGCTAACTAAAATCATCAATCCCTTAAGTCCAAGACAGAGGCCTTAATGTCTTGTGTCAACAAGACAGGGTAAACTCAGCATCTTGGCACCCTGGGCTTTGTAGACCTGTTTGTAATTCTTCTGTTTAGGTTTTTCATATCGCTTTAAGCATCCCAATGTACGGATTGACAGAAACCAACATGCAACTCTTAACCCTAACTCGTGTTTTGGGGCAATTGTCCCATCGGTCAACCAGTGAACCAATCTTTGGCTTTCAGGTCTTGGCAGTATCCCAGAGAGTGAAGCATCTGAGAGGTCCATGTCATGCCAGCATCATCTGCCCTCCAGACCGGCAGATTTCCGTCAGGTTCAACCGGGCTCTGCTTTGGCTGATGCTCTCGGAGAGTTCCTTCTCCCTCCAGACCCTCCAGGGATGGAGAGCCTCTATGAAGAGGACAGAAGTTCCCTTCATGATGACTCGATGTTTGACCGCTGCTCCTCTGCCTCTTCAGATTCTTCTATTGACATTGCTTTTGTAAGGTGCCCCAAAGCCCCTTCAGCATCACATCACGTAATGGCAGCCAATGTGCCAACAACCCGAGATGTCTTTGGCAATAATGGAAGCCATGGGAATGGTTACAAACTGCCCAACCGAGGATGTGTATCGCCAGATGAAACTGTACTGATGCGGCGCAATCAGCATCGTCCTCTTCAGGCCAGCCAACAAAAAAGCAAGGTGAGCATGTATGTGCTTATGCACATGGAGAGAATGATTCTACAGTAAAATGATTCTTAAATGTGTAAAAATATGTTTTCTCTGCTGTCTAGTCACTGAACGGTCTGCAGATGGACAACACAGTGAGTGGACTGGATGGTGGTCCTCTATCAGACCACCTCCAAAGGTTGGGACTGGGAAGCCATGCCAAGCTGGAGCGCCAGGGCAGTAAGGGCAGCAAGGGGTGTCCCACCCCATCCCGCAAGGTCCACAGCCCCTTGGGGAACAGAGTGGATATCGACAAGCACAGTGATGATCTTCATGGGCTGCTCAGCATTGTGGGTTTTAGCAAATATGGCAACAAATCAATATGTCTTTACCTGAAAGCTGTCCATCCTAATTAACATATAGTGTCAGTTGAATATTGAGCACAGAATGAATGGGACCAAATTTAATCAAACCATAATTGAAATAAAATATTGTTGTGTTTAACCCCACCAGGACTCCGGGTTCCAATCATGGGGAGATGAGTCAAAATGGAGAGGCGGGAAAGAGGAGAATAACCACACCCCATTCAGTGAGAGGAGTCGGAAGCAGGACAAAGGAGGCTTTAGGAGCTCATTCAAGAAACTCTTCAAGAAGAAGTAAGAATGGAAATAAGCACAGGGATGGCTTGATACTGTAGCTGTTTTGACTGATTGTGAAAAGAGGGAAGTACATGGACACTCTGACATGGAAGAATCAAACTGACCTCTGTGCTTTCTTTCCAACAGGAGCAGTGATGAGAAGAAAGAGAAGGGAGGTGAGAAAACACAAGAAAACCAAAACAACGGTGAACATGAGACACCGGGGAAAAATCCCAAACTGGTACAGCTGGAGACCAACCGTGGCACAGCTGTATGAACACCACTCTATCACACACCGACTGATCAATTAGAAAGTGTAATACATACAAGTTTATGATACAAGCTAAGGTTGTTTTAAATTTACAACTGCTATATAAATGCTGTACATGTGTAAGCAATTTAGCTAAGCAACTTTCATCATTTCCAAATATAAATGTAAGTTTTATTTGAAAGACAAAATCCTGCCCTTGGCCTTTATACTGAGGAAAAGCATTTGGCATTGCGGTGAACGCCATTCATCACCAAAACAGTACTGAAGAGTTTAGTAATAGTAATAGTCTTAGTAAGGGTATGGTAACACTTGCTCACATCAAAATGACACAGGAGGATACGGTCTTTAGATTACATGTGTTTTGAGTCAGTTTAGATTGAATGTGACTATGCAGACCAAATTAGACCTTTCGTTAATGAAGAGGTGGTCACAAATGTGTCCACTAGAGGACATAGTTTGACACGATCCATCCCATTACTGTAAATAGCTCTGCCTCCAGTTTTCCGAAAGTTTTTTTCAGTGAACAAACTCCTTTTGTTTCCCTTTTTTCAAATCTGTGCAAACCTAATATAGAGCCTCTTTTGAAGTGTTTTGAGTTTGATATTGACAGATTTGTCTTTCATTGGGGGAGAATAGCGCTCTAAACATGAGTGCTATTCCTACATTTTACTGTTTCACCCCTTAACCAGCTCTGACACCTGTTTCTTCCGTACAATTGTCTACCAGTTTGCTTAAAGTCTTAAGTCATAACCAGAAATGATTATATTGTGCATATACTCAGGAGAAAAAAAACCTTAAGCTGTTACATATTTTGTGCATTTTGTTTCAAAAGAAAACATTCAATGTTTTTCTTTATGGCAATTTTTCTATGCATTGAACAGATCGGTTTTGTTTACGAATGTGATAACCGAGAGACATTCAAATTGTTCAATAAAGGTCCACATTGAAAATGCATTATGTTGCTCAGCTGGTTCCTTTTCCTTAAATCACTAAAAATCACTAAAATTAGCTATACAAATTAAAATGGGCTTGACTTGAACATCCATGTTGTTATGAATAGGCTATTATCATTCTAGGTATTAGCAGATGAATTGATTAAAAGTTAGTCTATCACCATTAACACTTAATTTGATTCTGTAGGGTTTTTTTAACCCACACTTACAAAACATTTAAATCAATTTGAACACTCACTCACATTCAGCAGATTGCAGATTCTTCACAAGTGGTTTGGTCCTTGTTACTTGTAACTTCTGCCAACTGAAAGCAAGAATTGGTTAGCTCAAATAAAAGAAAGAGGGAACATTATCGAGTCACACTATCCTTTAGTGGGTATTACAATATTCAACAGTAAAACAAGATCAGCTTGTGGTTATGAAGCACCAAAAATCAGCTTTTGAATCTTCTTTTATTATTATATTTTCTTAAGATATGAACATGTGCACAACATTAAGCTCTTTCATTGACCATTAGAGAAGGGAGCTCACAATAAGTATCATTGATATCATTGAAGAAATAATCATCATGCATGCTTAAAATGTAAATTATGAAGCATCAACTACAAAAAAAGTTGCCATGAATTTGTTTTCTTGCCTATAGATGGTGCAGGTTGACCTGGACCTGGAATCACGTTCAAATCAATGTTATTGTGTGTGTTTACTTTGGAATTGGCCCTATTTTGCTCTAAAATGAGGATCAGTAATTAAATAATAATATGTATGTAATATCTGTTCAATTCAAGTGTCCCAGTTAGCCATGACAGCGAGTGTGACAATGAGCCAGAATGTAAATAGCAGGACCCTGAAAGCAAAGCTTTAAACCCTTCTGTCCGTCAAAAATAAACACCACAAGACCCCAAATGTTTGAGTTCCTTCTTTTTAATGTGTTAACCTGTCATCTCATAAATTTGTTACACTTCTGAAACAAAATATAGGCAATTATACAGTATGTAAAACAAACCCATTTTTATTTTACACTATATACATTTTATAACGTGTGCATTGCATTATGAAAAACAAAAGACAAAGGTGATGCAAAAGCGACAGAACAGAGGAGGCTTTTTGTGTTTTGTTTTATATTGGGAGGATCCAACAGCTTTTGGAAATACCTCATCTGTGTTTACTTTAATCTGCTCGGAGCACCAGAGATGGGGTTTACTACACGGACACTATGAGAGCCATAAAGAACCGAATGCCAATTTACTATTCTTCCTGTTAACATTCAAGAAATGAACATATCACATATCTACATTACCTTCAAACAATCCCTTTGAATTAATTTTACACATTATTTGACCTAGCAGTAGTTGAGCTCATAAAACAAAATGGACTTTAACAGTTTAGCCCAACGGAAGGCCATGTGTGCATCTACTTCAGGGGAATATACATAGATTGAGCTAATGTCTATAACAGCAACATTAGAAGCCATGGGAGCAGCATTCAATCCCACAGCTATGATACAGGATGAGTATTAACTTAGGCTTGACATATTATAACTAAAAAGGAATTGGATATTTCAGGAAAGAGAGAAACCCCTAAAAAAGAAGTCGTTTTCAGTAGAATCTCTCATTCATTTGGTCTTCATGTGTTTTAGTAAATTGTATTAATTTCTCATCTTCTGATCATTTACATATGTCAACAGAGAGGACAAAGATATTTTAACAAGAGTTTTAGAGAAGACATTTTGATTACCTTTAACGTTATACACTGTGGATGGCTGTCTTTTTGAATAAGACTAGAATTTAGACTAGAAGAAGATTTTTTTTTTTGTTGATCTAGGACATATGATCTAAACTATAGGACATATATCTAAACTTGGCCATAAAAATGTTCATTTAAAAATGTAAAATATATGTTTCATATTGACCAATCCCTAATGTAAATGAATGCGTGATCCATTTTTTCCCCAAAAACTATGATGAACCAGTAAGGAAGAAAAAAAATCGATCAAATCAACTGAATTGAGCATAAATATGAAATTGATTGACATAGTAGTACTCCCATGTTTTTGACACTGAATGATGTAAAAAATAGTTTTGTTAAATAATCTGTGTGAATAAAACTTGGTTGCAGCACTCAATCTATGACACGTTTCTATTAATGGGTGTTGGCTAGAAGCACATATATTAGCTCGATCTTGGCTAAGTTGCTCATCTGGGGTAGTGAGTTCTATGAAGGGCACCACATAAGGGGATACATTTTCCACTCCAAACTCGATACATGGCAATTAAGTGTGCTAATTTCAAGTCTTATATGGTTCATATTTCTGGCATTTGTTTTCCAGGTGCAAAGATACACTCTGTGGGCATTTTATACAAGAAAGGAGTGCACAGGTGATACAAAAAAAAAGTACACAAATAATTGATATCCTCACAGTGGATTCAAGCTCTCTACACTTCACTAGACTACTTTGCCATTGCAATAAAATAGCAGGAGCTGGAATCCAGTGAGAGGATCTGTTTGAACCCCATGAAAGCATAGTGAAATAGTGTGTAGGGTGTGATTCCTGTCACTTAACGTTTGGAGGAGGGACATGCTGCCATGTTGGTAAAGTGACAAAAAAAAGGTTATGACTTCTGTACAGTGGAAGAAAACCTTTCGCAGAACGATTTTACATTCTTTTCTTAAATTGTCCCCCAACATGGTGACGTGTCTACCGTGCAGTAGTAACATTCAGTGACACATCTAAAAAGAGCTGAACTGTTCATTAATAAATCTTCCATTTACTCCGTAGGTAGAACATTTTAAAACTTTGTAACTGTTGCCGTTGCTTTTGTGTCAAATTGGATTTCAGCTTTGATGTTAGCAGTTCAGTAACTTTTAATTTGATTATATACGTGTTGTTCTTGTTCGGATAGATACTGTATATTTGGTAGCTGGTTGATTTATTTATAAGCTTATACCTGGGTTTCTATGGAGAAAATGAAGAAATGAATGAGATACTGACTCCTAAAAAGTGGCCCACTTGAAAGATGAACCCAAATGTTTCAGCTCTTTAAGATCTCAGGTTTAGCGATGTTGTCTCAGCTAAATTCAGCTACACTAGCGTTCACTTCCTCTGAAGAAACCTCTAGTGTCACAGCTTGTAAAGACTGGTAGTGTACAGCCACATGTAGACTCTCCTACACACACACACACACAGACACCACACAGTGCACATCTACATGCATGTAGTGATCTCTTATACAGATGCCGGCCTTTAAAAAAGTCACAGCAATGAAGGCCAAAGTTAAAAGTTCTCCAGATATGACTTAAAGGACTACAACATTTGGACTTACACAGAAGTTCCATTTCCTGCCTAGTAGAAGCTAGTGCTAGACTCGGGCCTTTAGCTCTTTATCTTACTCTGTACAGTTAATGTGTCCATGCTTTATAGATCTGTTTCTAGCAGAATTTTAAAACAATTTGTAGCCTTTGTTTTATCCTCTTCTGAGTACCATATGGGAAGGGTTTTCTGCCACTCGTTGTTCAAACGGTTCCAGATTATTCATAGTGAAATATATTAAACTATTGTATGTTGTTGTCTTTTACAGAACCGCTCCTTGCACTTTTATATGATGCAAACTCCTGTGGAATACCACAGAAGTTCAATTTAATGCTAGAAAGTATGGCTTGCAGTGAATATATATATCTCAGGTCTACTGAATAAATATAAATGATGTGGCCTTCTGTGTAAATTCAGCTTTTTTATTGTTTTTTATTATCTGTTGGTACTTTTTTGTAAGTGACCTCGGGCGGAAACAACTGTCACGTGTTCAAGACCAGATCTGTACACGACGCACTTGTATGTGCATATTCTACGTCTACGCACACACACATACACACACAAACATACTGTGCATACACACAAAGTCATATATTATAATGACATCACATTTGTCTATCAAATACCTTTTTCTCTGTGCAAATTTGAACACCAGTGGTTCAATAAAAAATAGCAAAATAAAAAAAAAGCATTTTGATTAAAATAGCGTTAAAAAAAAACAAATTGAGGATGTCCAAACAAAAGAAATAAACTTAAATGAGCTGTATTTGTAACGTCCGTCGCCCCGACGACTGTCGCTTAGGTGCAAACGAGCAGGAAGTTTCGCAGGTGACAGATGCACCATGAAAATGACCAATCAGCGCTGCTTCCTGTGTTTGCTCAGTTCAATCCTGAGCTCCAGATTATTAGAGTATAACCAGATTGCTAAAGCTGTCCACCTGAGGAGACTGCACGGGTCTTTGCTTTCAGACCCTCGTCACCCGTCACTCCTCCTCCACGCCTGTCTGTCTCTCCGTTTGTCTCCACAGTTGTACAGACTATACACACGCCTATCTACATGACCAGTCTTTTTAGTGTTCGTCTCTGTCAAAAAAATACTACATTAATATTTACAACAATTAAATAGAGGTCAATTAAGCACTTGTGTGGTGTTGTGACGGGATATCGGATTCAATGCTAGCAGAGGTGGCAAAGCTTTTTAGTCGGTTTTCTCTTTTTTTTTATATCCTTTTAAAAAAAAAACCCAAATAAAACAGGAAAGCCATCCTGGTTGTTTAAGTTACATCATGCCACAATAAATAAAGGTGTAGTAAAAAGAGGGAGGAAAGGAAAGAGGGGTAAGGATGATGAAGTAGAGAAAGGTTTTCTGTGCAAGATGGCTCTTCTGTGAAGCTTTAGCGCAAGTAGCAGTAGCAGTAGTAGTAAGTGTAGAACTAGTTGTAGAAGTAGTGTTGATGTCAGACATCTGTGTTGGATGCAGTTTCCCCAGATTGCAGTATGAAGGGAAAAGGTGGGATGGTATCAGGAAGGATTCTCGGTTGAAGTTGCTTGACTGAGGTGCAGATTCCCTCGGCTATCTCAACCTAAACTGGCCTCAGACCAGAAGTTTTAACCCTCGCCCAGTCAGAAACAGCTCCACAACCCGCTGCCCTACTACAACACGCTTAACTAATACACATGTAACTGTAACTGCAGTGCATTTTCAAACGTCTGCAACTGGGAATCAACATCTGCACCCATGAACAGCTCATCTCCCAGTTACGCAGGAGGTTGGGTGGGTTAGCGGTTAGGTTGGGCTGACTGTGTCTGCTGTTAGAGAGTGTGTTTATGTGCGGGTATGTGTGTGTGCGGGTATGTGTGTGTGTGTGTGTCTCAGTAGCTGTTTTCATGGCCTGCCAGGATGTAGAGGTTACTGTGGGCAGTAGGGTTGTCTGTAGGCCTGCTCTCCAGCACCACCACCCTGCAAGACAAACACAAACACACAACATCCAGTTTAGTTTCAAAACATGAATCAGTCTTTATTTCACCTATAAATCCCAGACAAAAGAACAGCCCAGTCTGCTTCTGGCAAAAATAAATTAAAACACTGAGTAAAGTAAGAAGACATTGTAAAGACCCAGGATGTATTGTAGCAAGTTGTAGAGACAGCCAGAAACCCACAAAGGATATGGTCCAAGCCTATATAACCCCTGTTATTTGGAAAAAGGCAGCAGAGGAAGAGGACTTGCTCGGACACTAAAACCTTCACAAAGTACACTTTTCACTGAGGAAACCATTGAGAAAGCCGAGAATACTGTTTTAAGAGGGACCCAAAGGCTTACACTCTCAGACATCACAACATCGGAACTCAAAGGGACTCAGACAGTGATCCATTCCCTACAAAGGTAGTTCCTGGTAATATTTTATGCAGGTTTTACCAATCCCTGACATAAAACCAGATGCAGAGCATTTGATTAAAGAGCTACTACAACATCTCGTTGTCCAATTTTGAGATATCGCTACTGTCTTACTATCAGTTTAAAACAGTCTTAGCTTGCAGCGTCAGGCCAGACAAAGACCTTGTTAAATTCTCTCTCACACACACACACACACACACACACACACAGCCTTAAAGCTCCTGATCAATGACATCTGTCATCAAGCAGATCTCGAGTCCCAACAGAAAGAGGCAGAGTTTTGAGCTGGCAGTGGCCAGCGAGTAGTGAGTGTACCTGGGCAGAGTGAGGCCTCTATCCTCAGCGTCTGGATCTCTACAGAAACGCCTTCAGTGATAAGACATCAGAGACGATATTAACAGAGACCTGCATGTGTGTGTGCGTGCGTGCGTGCGTATCTGTGTAATATATATTTGAAGTGAGGAGATGTGTGTTCTCACCTGTCTGATCCCAGTAGTCTGAAGATGCGTGTGCTGTCAGAGATCTCCTGGGTGATCTGATGAATATATGAGGAAGAGAGAAAATAAAGAGACGCAACGTCAAGATCAGAGCTCACCAGGAGAATCCAGTCCAAATGTCTGATGCTGACTTAATTTCAAGTATTTTAGCCAAGAAGTATCTTTTTAAAAATAGCTAATTTAGGCTTCATTTTATGTTTTTTTTGCAGTTCAGAAAAGTCTACCTTTACTATTAACCTAATACCTGCTCCATTAATCCTCACATCCTTACATTGGGGTAATTCAGAGATCATATACCATTCTGTCATAACGCCGGAGAGTGAACCGCATTAGGCGGTCCAAAGATCACTTCTACTGTGGATTTCCTTCCTAAATAGGCACACACATATATAAAGACACTCAGTATCATCTCACCTCATTGGTCTTGAAACTGCGTCCCTGCATGCCATGCCTCCAGAAGGCCAGTACACTGTCTTGGAGACAAACTGCAAAGAAACGGAAACATTATCAAGGACTGTGAAGTGCAAATAAACTTATAGTATAAATCAACTAGTAGATCAGCATTTCAATTTAAATTAATTTAATAGTAAGAAACATTACTCATTCTTTCAGTTCATAAAAGACATTTTGGTTTGGTTGTAAAATTTATGTCATGAGTTATATTTCTGTGGTTTCATAAAAAATGTTTGCAAGCTTTTTTTTTTTTTTTTTTACCTGTGGCTTCAATCTGGAAGTTGAAGGTGAGCTCGGCTGACAACTTCCTGCTGGATTTCAACCTGCCCTGGAGGTTCACTATCTTTATACACCCTGTAGCAAGAGAGGCAGAGATCGGGAGAAGAGGAGTAAAATTCTGGTAAATCTGTTGCAAAAAACTTGTTAAAGCAGAGCAGTGCAAATCCACAGATGTGAAAAAAATGAGTTTGTGTTACTCACTGTCGAGGCAGACTAGGATAGTGTCTCTCTCTAGCTGAGTGACATGAATCACACACGTCTGTGGTGTGTCTGCAGAGAGAAAGCATTGTTTTGGCCTCCATGCTGTTCCCAACAACATCTCAGAAAATAAAAAAAAAACAGGGCTGTTGGTGCAACATAATAAGAACTGGTCACACTGTTCTTACCTGCTTCTGTGAACCAGGAGGAGGTAGAGTTGGGGTTGACGGTGCCAAACCGGACCACCTGGTTGAGTTCGGTGCCTTTACTGACCGCCACACAGATCAGAGGGTAAGTCTGCTCTGGGACCACCAACATCTCAAAGACCTCCAACGGACATGGCAACGGGAAGTCGATGTTCTGTCGAGTAGATGAAGAGACAGTAGGTAAGAAAGGGAAGTTGCCTTAGTAATGTCTGTTATCTCTGAGGATACAGGACTCCTGACATCTCCCAAAGAAGTCAGTAGAACTACTGCTAGAGAAATAGACAAGACTGTAGTGCTTTAGACAAAAAACTTAAAATAGTGCAATATACAGTATAAAAAGATCCAGGTTTATTTGAATGTAGCAGGCAGTATTCCTAACACACAGCTGAGAAAGACTTTTCTAAGGATTTTAGCTTAAATTTAAACATTAGCAAACATAGGGTTGGGTACTGTTGACTCGGTTCCGGTACCAAACGGTACTTTTTTCTCGGTGCTTTCCCTCTGTAATAACAACATTTATTTCAGTTGTTAAAAAAAAAAAATCAAAACCCATTTAATCTATTTACTTAATAAAATCCCTCCCAAACCCTGTCCCTACAACATATTCAATCAAATAATTAGTCATTTCTTACACTGGACATTTTATTTTTGTATTTGTATCTTATTCCATTTTAGCTCTTTTAACGGCTCTTTAATGTTTAATGTAACCTACTTAATGTACTACCTCTGAATTGACTGTGCTATAGAAATAAGATTGCCTTGCCTTACAACCTCCAGCCTGTCAGTCAGTCACCAGGGCAAAGGGCACACTGGCGTTCCTGCCTGTCTCAGAGGAAGTGTTAACTGCACCGCGGTCGCTTTCGCATCGTCATTATATTTTAACGAAGCGTTGTCCGCGTGCAGGTTTGAAAAAATGTGACCACACTTGCGAGGGCTTTACCAGCATTGCCGTGACTTAAACTGCAGAGTCAAAGTAGTTTCACTCTGTCAGCACAACAGCTCTGCATGATTGTGTGTGTGTGTGTGTGTGTGTGTGTGTGTGTGTGTGTGGGTGGGTGTCAGAGTTCTGCTCTCTGTCAAAATGCAGAGAGGACAGATTAGCTCTCCAATACCAAAATTTGGTACATTTTGATTTAACGTGCATTGGTCCTCGATCGTACCAATGTAATTTGGTCGGTAACCAAAAAAGTACAGAGAATGGTACCCAACCTTAATCAAACATTATAACCTTTAAAGACATTAGACCGACCTTTGACATTGTGTTACAAGTTAATACTCTTCATACTTTTGTAATAAAATGAGCTAAAACAGGAGATCAGGGAACACACGTGAGAGCTTTCAAATAGCAAAAACTGACCTTGATGAGCATGAACCTCTGCATGGACTCCACCCACTCCAACAGCATGACACTAGACTGAAAGGCTCCACACAGGTATTTATGGCCTGTGTACGGGTTACGAACTGCATGGAAACAACAACAGGTGTCAGTAATTTGGGATTTTCTTTCTTGGTAGCCTTTGTATCTCACAATTAAATGTTTTCATATGGTATGAGGTACATTTTGTGTTGCACTTTTAAACACAATAACCTGGGAACAGGATACCCAGGGCTCGGTTTACACCTATCGCCATTTCTAGCCACTGCGGGACCATAGGCAGGCTGGGGGGAACTTATATTAACCCTCCTAGCCCTGAGGCCATTTTTACAGTTCATTTTCCGTCTGGATTTATTTTATATAAAAGCCAATAAAACATCAACCCTGTTGTCTACAGTGAAGATATGAACATCATTTTTTTCAGGACAAACTGGGTTAGTAGAATATTTGGGTTGCAATGAGGTCACTTGAATGTTAAAAATGGTTGTAGGACCT
>CM049387.1:24362006-24444506 GCA_026937815.1 Etheostoma perlongum | reverse complement strand
ATATTGTGTCATATTTCGTATCACTATCATGTGTTGTTGCCTAAGTTCTGATCAGTCTGGACAATGCTTTCTCCGCTTCCTTCTTCCTTCTAAGAAGGGAGGGGGACCTGTAGCAGGCTGATAGCTATCGACTGATTGATTGGATTAAACAACCAATCAGAGTTCACAAAAAAATGACAAACACTTATATTGAGCAGGAGCTGATGGGACGGAAGAAACTACAAACAAAAGATGTAAAGCACTGTTATTAATGGACTCATGGAAAAAAGAAATCAGACTACGAAGACTTGACTAATGGGAGACCACACAACCAATCGAAGGGGACGACAGGGTCTGCGGTCACTACCAATCTATCAAGGGGCTGCTCTTACTCTCTTCCTCTTCCTTCTCTTTTTCCTGCTCCTCTTTCACCTCCTTCAGCACCTCCCATGCTTCCTCCAGCTCCTCCTCTGTGTGAGGCGTGTGGAGCCACTCCCAGAAATGCCTAAAGCTCCCATCATCCTCTGGAGCAGAGTTTTCGACGTCCGCGCACGTCGGGCTCTCGTTACCTAGGCTACTGCGGCGGTGGGGCGGCAGCTTCGGGGGCGGGGGCCGCGGAGGTACGTTGGAGGCGGCCTTGGCGGGGCTCGGCGTGTCTGGGACTGGACAGCGTTTGATGGTCCCTCCCCCTCCGCCGTCGTCCTCGCTGTGTGATTGGCTGTCGTCATGTTTTAGTTGTTTGCTGCTGCTGCTGGGGTTGGGACGAGCAGATCGACTTGGGCTGAGGGGAAATATAGAAAAGGACAGTCAGCTCATGTCTCAAAACCACTACATCACATTTTCAATGACACTATGTTACAAAAAAGGACTTAAACTGATCTTTAAAATGAAACCCTTAAATGACATTTTCATTGACTGTTGCTGATGGATGCATTCAGTTGTTAATACCTTGGGAGGAAGGGGAGGTGGGAACTTTGGCCTCATGATAGTGCTGGATTTACTGAAGAATGAGAAGAGAACATTGGACACTCATGACAAAATACATAACCATGACTACTTAACATTGTTTATTACAAGCAAGAGTTGAACTAAAAACTCAAAAAGCATACAGGCATAGGCTATGGTTTAACTTGCTATTTTAGAGCAATTTTCCCTTTGATCATATAGGACAGATTCAATAAAATCACATTTTTTAGTATCTATACCTATTCTAAAAAAAACTACTTATACTAAGAATAATCCTACTGTCAGTTGCTTTAAACTTTGGTAAATAGGCTGGATCACATACAGACAAAGAAGAACAATTCTTGAAATCTACAGTAGTTTATTAAAGAGTGTGTGTGCATCCAGACTAAATGTAATATTTCATAGGGTGACCAGATGTTAAAAGAAACCCTGAAATGACAAGTACAACCATAGCCCGACACTATTCAACACTAAGACTGACACAAGAGATCATTAAGAACAACTACAGATGAAGCATGTGTATAATCTCTGAGAATAGCAATGCTGATACTGGAAAACAGACAATAACAGCCAGTGTTGCTTAAGGATATGCATATCTTTCCAATAGACTTTTTCAGTGGAATTCCATTGCTAGGCAACAGCATGACCCCTGGTTAACGTCATTCCCATACACTGCAACAGGAAACAAACTTGGGGCCATGTTCATGTTTACAACTGTGAAAAAGTCTAAACTTCAAATCTCATTAAAGTATGCTTATTTGTAGCCATCTTTGTTAACCAGAATAATAATTTTGACTGCAGACCAGCATTACTTTCACAGAGACTTTATCCATTTTGCTTTATAGACTACAGATTTATTGAGCCACTTGTTAATGACTGACAGACAACAAACCAATCGGAGCACTCAAATCAAAACAGACATAGGCTGGGGGCCAATCACGGTGAGCGCAAATACAGAAACACTAATACAAATGAGACAGTAATTCAGTTAAATGGCGATCAACAGATATATGGCTTAACCCCTTAATGTAAACTTTGATCAGTAGAAACTCATCAGTAACTGACCCGGTTTAACATTCAGGGCTGGGACAGCTAAAAAGTTCCAGTCTGTGATTGAACTCGTTAGTCCCCCCAATGAGGAATCAATGTAATGGCAACAACATTGCGCCCCCCACCCCTCCTTCACGCAGAGACGGAGGATTCAAAAAACATGATGGATTCTTCAGATGAGGTAATCATCTTGTTGTTGTTGTTGCAGCGGTAACGTAAACGCATCAAACGAATGTCGCCTGACTACACCATTTTATTAACATAGTCATACTGAGAAATACAGAGAGTTTTGTGGAGCTGATTAGCTTTGTATGAACTCATTTGGCGCCTTGAATGTAACGGTCATTCCTTAATTAATTCATTTAATAGCATTATAAAAGCAATAGCATTAATAGCAAAGAACCTCCTTCAGGAGAGCATGTAAGGGTGCTTAAGAAAAACACCTTTGCAGAAATTGGGAAACAACCTACTTGCCCTACACTGCAACAAATAAATGGAGAAATGCTGTTTGTGACAAGGAGCTACAGAATTAGCAAATACATGTAGCAAGCCAGCATGGTTAGCTTTTGCTAAAAGCTAAATGTTCAGGCCTATATTTGGAGCTAATGTTTTGTTTATCCTTTTGGACAACTTGGGAAGGATGCACTCGGTGTGAGTGTACACCTCAAAAGGTTTATTTTCTGAAGTGATTTTGGCCGTAGAACGTTAACTTATTCAACATGTTTATAGATTGCTTATAGACTGCTATTGATTGCAGTCCATTTAGGAATCCAGGTTGTTTCTATTCTTGCAGCCATTGCACTGGGCGCTGCGGTGGAAAATATATGACTTGAAAGAAAGCTCTGGCCTGCTGAAAACATTTGGCTTTGACACAATGAGGGATGAGGCTAGACGCCAAATGCACAGTTTTATAGAGGCAGGAGAGGACAGCGTGAATGCACACGCACACACGTGCACACACTGTACACACAGCAAGGAGGCGCACAGATGGCGATGCAAGTGGAGAACAAAACAAGACAACAACAAATAAGATGTCTGTCAAGGTTATAAGGATCACTTATCTAAGCACCGAAACTACACCCAGATCTCCTATTTCATGGATCAAAAAACAACTAAGAATCCAATGAAAATGAATTGATACAATGTGCTGGAATTTTGCATGTAGCTGGGTTAACATGTAGCTACCGTGTACTCTTTAATGCTTTGGTGTTTAGCTCAACCCATGGCTAAAGTTATTCACTGCCCCTGTGCATCGATGGAATTAAATGTAGAAATTATCAAAAACATGCTATATTATCAGACTCCAGGTGAGTTTAGGGTTACTGTTAGTAGCTATTAAACTTCACAAAAGACAGTAGTAATGGCATAGACAACACACACACACACACACACACACAGTAACACACACAAACACAGGTGGAATATGTGGCTTGATGGTGGGGTGTGCTGCATAGAAATGCGTTGATGAAACTGTGGCAAAGACGGGAAGCCTTCCGCCTTGTCTTACTCCTCTTTCTCATCCTTTCCCCTTTGAAAAGACAGAGGAATGGATGGGGAAAGAAAGAGAGATGGGAAGACACGGCGGGAGAAGCTTCCAGACTTCCAAGACTGGGAGAAAACTTACTGAGTGTGAGTTTCATCATCATCTGCACCATCATCATCCTCATCATCATCATCCCCTAAGTGTGCCACATGGCCCCTGGGAGAGGAGGTGAAGATAGGAGGAGGGTGGGTAAGAAAGGACAGGGGAGAAAGGAGGGGGGGGGGACAGAAATAAAGGATTGAGGCAGATGGGGGCATAGGAGGAAGAGATTAAGGGAGCAAGCAAAGGAGGTAGGATGGCAACATGAGGAGGATAAGGTGGAAGAGGACAGAGGAAGAAGGGACAGGGGAGGGAGATCTGAGTGAAGCTTCATCCACAAACTCCTATCCCTTGAACCCTGGGCAGATCGGAGAGGACTGAACAGAGCCAAACTAAAAATAAATTCTGATCTCCGATGATTCCTCCAGACCCGGCAACCAGGCAAGATCAGCCACAACATGCCACTGGCACTCAATTTACTGTTTGAACCTGTACAGTCCTTACAGATCCTTACACCCCCCTCGACACAGTAGACCTAACCTCTAATCAGTCAATTCATAGTAACTCAACCTCAACATTTATCCCCTAAATTCTCAAATATTATTTGAAACAACAACTGGACAACAACAACACATTAGACAGCAGCTTTTCTGTTTTATGAGTATATTTAGTCATGTTTTAGAAAGACTTCTCTCTGTTTATTAACCTGCTACTGTTTTTGATTTGATGTTAAAAGTGGAACTGAACAGAAATACTGCTCTCCCTCACAAGATAACTGCATTTGCTTCTTCTTTGTTGTTCTTGTGATCAGTGCTAAGCGCAGTGGTGGAAGACATATTCAGATCCTTTACTTAAGTATACTACACATGTAAAGGTCCTGCATTGCTACTTAAGTAAAAGTATGTAAGTAGCACCAGGAAAATGTACGTAAAAGTATTAAAAGTAAAAATAATCAATGCTGAAAAATCCTCACAATTCATAAAGTGGAAACAATCAAAACAGTGCTGTGTTTAATCGGCTAATCATTCCAGCTGCACTTGTAGGCCGTTATGTTGTTGGGTGGTTTAAATTATAATAACATTGTGTTTCATAAACTACATTTGTTTTGTGTGCAAAAATCTTCACTTGTAATGTAACTAAAGCTGTCAACTTAAAGTAGTGGAGTAAAAAGTAGAGTATTTCTCTCTGAACTGTAGTTGAGTAGAAGTAGAAAGTGGCATGAAGAGAAAAGTACAAGTACCTCAAAATGTGTACTTAAGTACAGTACTTGAGTAAATGTACATTGTTACCTTCTACCACTTGTTAAGCGCCTTTCTATTAAACTCAACACTTCCTGTAGGTGTTTCAAAGTAAAAGTATATGAGGACAGGGAAGGGATCCTGCCTTTTGAGCCACTTGAAGGTGCTTTAATGTGAAACATCTGTTCAGGAAGCATTGCGTTTCAAAAGCTTTACACGGATCAAAGGAATGGCATAGTAGAGCCGATCGGAATCAATTAATGAATAAAAACAGCATTACTGACAGCCATTACATAACTTTGCTTATGCTCTTTTAGGATTTTTACCTGGGCCTTTATTTGTGCCCAGCCTTTCATCTGTTCATCTGTTATGAAACCTCAATTCACATTCCATCCATCTAGAATTTTGAATTCCATGCCACATACACTATACAAATTTTTTCTTCTTCTTGTATTAAGATACAGTAAGATGTTTTTTAAATCTGCTGTTTCAAAAAAAGAAACTGGAAAAACCACAGTTAGACACTTAACTACCAAACCTGACACCTCTGTACACTAAAAGAACGTTTGAACTGCATTTTACCCAAGTCTGCAAACTACAGTCTGTTTTCTGAAACAGAAGACGTAATGTAATACAACCACAAAGACTGAAACAAGTAAAGGCTGTTCTACTCTACTGCGTTCTCTCTGTCAGTCAACTGAAACAAAAACTGAACCTAAAGAAACTACAATATCTGGATCATATATGTCAAACATTGATTTAGCAAACCTGGCTTTTACACAATATAGATTTGCAGCACATATGTCGTATCAGATTGTCTTATAGAAAATATCAAAGCATCATTATCTTTGGGGTAATCAAAAAAGTCTTCATAGACTTGGCAGAAAAACTGCTAAAGACACCCACTGCAGCTTTGGCTGGAAAACTGTACACACGCACATGTGTGTGTTTGTGTCAACACATATGAGAGTGTGAGTGTGTGTGTGCAAGCCATGCTCTGCATGAAGCTCCTATGAAGCACAGCCTTCTCCTGATGACATCAAAGCGTGAAGCAAGCTGCAGAGGGGAAATAAAACCCAGAAGAAGCCAAAATGCAGCGAGCAGTGACAGACTGAAGTCATTACAACAACGTTAGTTGCGTGTGATTGGCCCGATTAATCCTGCCATTAAAAATGATTGGCTGATGGGTGGGCGTGGTTAGAACACCAGCAAATCAAGAGGCCCTGAGTGAATCAGGATATGAGAGGGGTCTGACTTACCTCTGCTGTAGCTCCTCCTCCACAGATTTGAGAAGACTCCTGTTGTGTCGGACAAATCAAGAGAAACGTATAAATGAGAGAAAGAAAGAAAATAATTGAATCTAATAAAAAATAATAACTTACAGAGACAATCTACATGCTTTAGAAAATATTTTTGCCCTGATCTGAACCAGAGTTTCTGCTTACTGCACAAAAGCACACTTGAAAGCAGAAAGCTCACACAAACACACAGCTCAGAGAAAACCCTTTAGCTGCAAACTATGAATAAATCATCAAGCATACTGTACAGCTTACAAAAAAAAAAAAAAAAAAAACTCGCCCCATCTCAGATTGTGGCTCTCCCTGTTAGTCCACAACCTCCCTCAAGGTTGTGGACTAACAGCAACTAAAGATGAAAGAAGGGAAGAATCTTCATCAGAGAGATTAAAAGATGAAGGTGTAAAAAGAGAAAAAAAGACATCCAGGAAAAAAAAAACAGCAAGAGAGAGACAAAAGGGCAGAAAATGACTTACTTGTTTCCTCCCAGTAGACTTGGTGAATCGTGCCCGTACTCCCAACTGCAAGTCCTACAAGACAAACAAATGACATTAGTACTGTGACATAATACGTCATGACTAGCTCATTGAAGTAGGTGCTACTGTACTCAATTTCTCAAGGGACATAAACAGGGCTGAAGATCCTGGCCTATTGCCACAATAAACCACAT
This sequence comes from Etheostoma perlongum, assembly GCA_026937815.1. Taxonomy (NCBI): domain Eukaryota; kingdom Metazoa; phylum Chordata; class Actinopteri; order Perciformes; family Percidae; genus Etheostoma; species Etheostoma perlongum. Next base: position 24,437,726 of record CM049387.1, on the reverse strand, counting down.
TGAAATAGTGACTTCAACAGAAAGCCTGTTCAATTGTCAAATTCCTACATGAGCTGCTACTATACTGTAGCGGCTGTGGCGACTGCTAGAAATACCAGTTAAACAGCAATTTAACTCAAAGTTCATTTCATAACAATAGACAAACACAGATGTGGCGAACTCTACATGTGTAGATTTGACTCTTGCTGAGTTCACATTGTGGCCCACAAATATATATAAATAATAATATGTTAGCCCCAACAGCAAATCCCTCTTGTCTTCATAGATTTGATACAGACAATGCTTGGCAACAACAGGGTTGCTGATACAAACAGGTAGAAACTGTACCTATTAAATGAAAGGTGTATGATTTCTGTTTAAGTTTTATTTTAGGCTCCCACAGTGGCGAACATATCCAGTATTTCACAAAAAGCAGAACAATTTCAACCAGCAGTCAGCTGTTGCTAGCTAGCTAGCTAGCTAGCTACAGCTGATAAAATCTGCTGACTAGCTAGCTACTTAAGCAACCCTACAATCTGATGGGGAAATACTACACAGTGGATGTGGCAAGGCTTTTTTATGTAACCTGTAACTCCACAAACTAATGTTACCTAGTTAGTCAATGGGCTAGTTACAGTTTCTAAGTTTTGATTGGACGAAAGCCGTTCGGTAGACCCTCATATACATTTTGGGACCCCTTGGGGGATGCGGGCCCTCAGATTGGAAGCCATTGTTTAATGAAAAAAAAAGCAATGAATCATCAATCAGGTATGTTAGAAGAAGTCTTCTTTCTAAACCTGAATGAAAGACAACTTAGCAGAGCTTTTTGAATGTATTCTGGATTATTATGATTCATACACTTTTATAGTTTATGTTCCTGTAGCACCTTTCCAACCAGGTGCAAGTTGATTAAGGTTGACAATAACAAGCACTGGCTGAGTTTAACATCATTGTCTGACAGAAATAAATCAATACTTGGTTTCACATCTATAACATGAAGCCACAATGTGAATGCAGCATTGTGTCACAAAAACAAGGAGGGAAAAATATATATATATATATATAAAAAAAAAAGTCAGACAGGTATTATACAGCAAATGTTAAAAGGTTGAGTGTGAATGTTTATAAATTTGGATATAAAAAGTATTCTTTTGTGAGTAGGAATGCCTGTGTACATAAGCAAAGCACTGCAACACTACCAATCTTCAGACGTGCAGCTCTACCACTTAACTAAATCTGACCTCTGAACTTTGTCTGTCTGTGTGTGTGTGTGTGTGTGTGTGTGTGTGTGTTTGTCTGTCTGTGTGTGTTTTAGTTTGTCTCACACAAACTCCATACCTAACACACACAAAGCAAGATTTACAATCTGATTTGATTGACTGTTCACTGTTTGTGAGTAAATGTGTGTATTGTACGTGTATCTAAAAACAACAAGAAAGAACAACAACATCACTGAAGACTCTTGTCCCCATGACAACTGCACCAGTAAGCGAGACAAAAGCCAAGGCTGGAAGAAGAAGAAGAACAAAAATGAACAGTAACAGACGGACGGACCAGAATAGATGGAACAAAACTGTGAAAATGTACAAAAATACATAGAGCAGCCAAAACAACCACAGCACTCTGGGAAATAAAAAATAATAAATAAAAGAGACAGCAAGGGCTCAGAAAGCAAGAGAGCCAAAGGGAAGGACAGGGACTTGTCCTTCAGAAACAGATTTAGAATAAAAAGGAAAGACGGAAGTATAAAAAAGAAGACATAAGGTTAAAGAAATGGAGACAGATTGAGGAAAAAAAAGAGAAAAGACCAATGTAAGTGGACAGGGAGAGGCCGAACGAGAGAGAGCCGGATAGAAAGAGTACTACCAGATTAGATCTCGCGGTATAGTAGAGCTCCTCAACACAGTCCAGATAGGGCTCAGATTCACACTGGTCAGCAAGACAGAGCGAGAGAGACCTCAGTTAATACATTAACCTGGACTGATGGAGGGAACGGGGGGGAGAGGGGGAGGACACTGACACTGATGCAAGAGAGGATGATGGATGAAAAATGGATAAGGCCAAAATGGACTCTGAAGTCCATGGATCAGCAAGACAGATAAGGGAGATACTGGAATATTAATCTGAAGAGAAGAGGGGATGAGAGAGGAAAGGATGGAATAAACTGGTCTAGTTGGGGGTTCAAAATCAGCAAAACTGAGGAGAGACATTAATAAATTATTATTAAGTATGTCTCATTGGTGCTACGTGAAGCTTAAGAAATATAAAATGAATATAGATAGCTTTTTATATAGCCTCATTCAGTGAAGCCATGAGACAATAAGTAGCCTCTGTTTTATTCCAGTGATATTATGAGTAGCATTTCGTTGAATTGAGACCACATGCTACTTTAATCCAGGTTCTTGAAAGTTGCTATGAGTGTGTTTGTTTTTTGTTTGGGATTACACATGAGGTCAAACATGACGAAGGTTACTCCAGCCATTGCCTCTTTGCACAATCTGGGTTTGCCAAAGTCTCTTTTGAGCAAAGATGCAACAGAAGGCTGCTGCTCATCAGCGATTATGTTATTAATAATATATAACAATAAGAGCGAGGTAATGACTTATTGATTTTAAAATGCTACATATAGCACCGTAATCCTGAATGGACAGCTCTTGGGAGGGCTGACAACCACACTGGTCGGCAGGACAGAGAGAGACCCCGTGTTATTATATTGCTTTCAAGGAGAGGGTAGAAACTGAAGGACATGAGGATGTTTCATAACATATCTAAATTGCTTGATATAAAGATGGAGGGAAAGAGGAAGGACGAAGGCATTTTAGGATGGATTTCATCAGCCGACTTGAAGGGAATATTTGGGGAGTTTGTGGAAAAAGTGCAAAGGAAGGACAGAAAAAGAGGGAGGGAGTAAGGGAATGGAAGACTTCAACAAGACGCTGTGATTGTGAATGAACCCTGCACCATCCCATTTGTCCACACTCCTTTCTGCAGTTCTAAAAGAGATAGGCATAACAATCTAGACTGGGTAAAACCAGCCCGATCTGCCAGGGATTTGATGTCGCCCTGCAGCTCAGGCAGGAAACCTGTACATTTTACTATCCTGCTTTAATACAAATCTGCGGGGACCAATCACAAACTGGCTCATCCACCTGGCGCGCTATTAGCGGGTTTAACACAATGACGATAAAGAAGCGAAGGCAAGCAGCTTTTTGTTTACATTCATCATGGCGGCCACCGAAGCACGGCAACCTGTTGATGCAAAGTACGTCACCCGGATCGTTGGTCTGATTGGTTGAAGGACTATCTAATTGCCTACAGAGTCATTTGATCACCTCAAATGACTCTGTAGAAAATACTGGGCAAACTCAATTATTTTCAAGGATTCAGTTTAATCTATGTCACTCACCAAACTGATCCGGGTTGTGCGAGTCACTTGAGTCATTATTGGCAAGCCTAGGCAAGCTTTCAATGTATAGGACTATCTGCTCGACCTAATTGCATTTTAACATACTACATTTATACACCAAACCTACAGTAGGGCTAGCTAGGGTACGTACTGACCATTGTATGTTATTTCAGAAGTGAAAGAATGGCTTTTTTTGTGGATTTGCTTTATCCTGAGTTTGAGGAGAGACTTCACTCGCTCGTCTGCTACAGATCCACTCACAGCCGGCTGACTCACGCAACAACTCATGAGTCATCGACAACTCATGAGCGCCATGGTTGCGAGCTTCCGGCTCTGAGTCTGCGGGTCGAGAAGTTCCTATAACCTGTCTCGGATTGTCTCTCTGCTCACTCAGTTGCTTGAGTTGACTTGTGGAGTTGTGGTTGCCTACGAAGTTGTTCGTAAAGTTATAAAGCTTTTGGCAGATAAGATGGCTTGGACTAGTAGTAGCTAATGTTGCAAGAAGTTTGAATGTGGCGAGGTTATCATTTTAGAGTGAACTGTAGTAGGACTCAACTGATCGAGTTAATGATACTAGAGACTTGCGACTCATGAGTTAATTTAAAGAGTCGGGTAAAAGATCTGAGTGAGTCACGACTCATACAGGTTTAGAGGGGCGGCCTCTAGCTCACCCAGTAACAGCGTTTGCGGCCTGTTGCTGCGTGTCTTGCCCCATCTCTCTCCCCCTTTACCGTCTATCCACTGTCACTAATAAAAGGGGAAAAGCCCCCCAAAAGAAATCTTAAAAAAACAAACTCAAACATAAAGCGCAGATACCATATCTGCCCTTACATTTCTATCCAACCTGGTAGATATGTGTCCCATCCATCCATGTAAATAAGGAGAAACTGTGGCAAGAAGACTAATTTTAACAGTGCATCACCGTTCACAGTTTTTGTTGTGTCCGTGTCAAAGGCTGCTGGCTGGCTGGCTGGCTGGCAGTCAGTGTCGGCACCATGCCGAAGATAGAAGGGAGACAGCTAATGCTTTATGCAATTGTCTGCTTTCTTTCTGCAACTTTCAACTTTCTGCTGCTTATCTAGGTCAGAGCCTGTTGTTCTCCCTAGTAGGGTCGTCCAGCATTTACAGGGGGAGCCTGAGGCTTTCCAGGCCAGGTCAGACATGATTATCCCACAAGCATGTTCTGGTTCTATCCAAGATTTGTACATGGCCTCCACATGAGGAACCCTGACCAGATGCCTTTACTGGAGCCCTGACACTGATCTCAATTCATCTGATTTCGCACCTGCCCGCTTAAAGATTTTTGAACCTCTGCTGGCATAGATTGGGACTTAAAACGCCTCAATTTTAAAACTGCCAGAGTAAATTATGTGGATGGGCTTCATGTTTGGTTCAACACAGAATAACAACAACATGGTTTGTTTGGGGTGCTTCCTGTGAGTAAGTGACAATCAGCCATGCTGGTAACCAGTGAAGTGACAACCACACAGACGCACAGAACACTCACACTATCACACAGACATAAATGCCACAGCTGATAACTCACCGGTTCATGATGAGGTTCGGTCTCCTTTCTTAAGGGAGGATCAAACTTCACTTGACCAACTGAGAAAGATAAAGTAAGATACAGAAAAAGGAGTAAAAAACAAACGGTGAAACACAGAGGGGAACAGCACGGGATAGGGGAACACAGTAAACACAGAGAGAATGTTCTGGTCACTTCGGTTTTCTGTCTGAAAACAGATTTGTTAATGTTGACCTTGTGTATGAACTCACAGTTAATCTCTGACAGTGTTTTTCCCTCTCTGGCACTCCTGCTGGTGGAACGAATACGATGAGGAACAGATACGGGAGACTATCAGGAGAGAGAAAGAGAGACACACACACACACACACACACACACACACACACACACACACACACACACACACACACACACAGTCAAAGAGCTGTTTAAAAAATACATACAGTGTAGTAGTTAACACACCGCTTAGTGTGATTACAATAGACTAATTCCTGTGGGTGGGATTTGATGACACAGCAAAACAGCCAGTCACTCTCTGCAACCACACAACCAAAACATAGCAACGCAGCCGACGGAAAACACAAACCTTCCCTGGCAGGAACATTGTTTCCCCTGTGTGTTGAAACTGTCCTTGTGAGTCCCTGTAAGGTAACATTCCCTCTATACATGTATGATAGAGGATATTCTTTGTCTCTGACTGCCACTCAGTACCTTGAACACATATGGTTTAGGTGACTTATGTGGCAAATAGTCACAGTCTTGGCATCACCTTCTATCCACTGCCCTCTACTCTAACCTCGGCTGTGTTCATTTAAATACACTGAGTAGACGACTGTATGTGATGCTTGCTGTTGGTTTCCTTTAGAAATAACAGAAGTATTGTTTCATTCCCATTGTGTTTATGTTTAGACGGTACAACTGGCCACAGATGAAACCACAGTAGGTTGCACAGAGATAATGCATTATCAAACTCTACTTGACTTCATGTCTTCAGCATTTAATCTCAAGATTTAAACTCATCCTTGTAGAATAGCTAAAACCACAGCAACATCAAACCATGCCTGTAAAGCACTGGAACAGAGACAAACCAATACTATACAAGAAATTTGTCTACCAAAGGCACATTTGTAAAGCAGTTCCACTAATAGATTTGTCAATTTAAACTCCGTTCTTATAGGTGTAATAAAGTTCACAATCATAACACACAACTCATGGTTAGTACCTGTAATGGCAATGGTAGATGAAGATGGCTTCCATGACTAACATGTACCAATACTCCCCACCCTTTTCAAAATGCTATCTTCATCCTGTGTTTCCAAACCGCCAAATGGAGAGACAAGATTTTGATCTTTTAATCAGAGCTAGGTACAAGAATTGTTGCAGTCTATTTTTAGCTGCTTGGAGAAACAGATGGGCAGTCTTTAATGTACCACTGATCAAACCCTTCAAATATTCGGTGAGAAACACTACCTCTCTAAAACAAACCACAATGTCCCTGACACTCTTTGGTAAATACAATTTGACCTAAACATTGGTTTTGATGCATTATTCTAAGGAGTTTGATGATATGACATTTTGGAAGCCATCTTCATGAATTGAGCCATTTCTTTATCAGCAAGCTGCTGCCACAGAACTAGAATGAAAAGAGCTGACATTTAGTGATCTGCTGTGGTTTAGCCAAAATGGCAATGATACTGTCATGGAATTGAGCATAGATTTTTTCTGTGGTCATTGTGTGCCACTATGACATTCTAATATTAGTTACAGCCACAAAGAAATTTTAGTTTTAGTGTTGAATACTAGGAAATGTGTTTATTTGCGTTCAGCTAGCCTGGCTCTGTCCAAAGTAAGCCCTCCTAAAATGGCACAAAAACACTTTTTGTTTTGTACACATAAAAAAAATGAGTTGAATAATGAATAATGAGTTGATAACGAGCTTCAATGTGCTGGAAGGCATATTTTATTACCTTTGGACAGAGTCAGACTGGCTGTTTTCCCCTCAGACATGAGAGTGGTATCGATCTCCTCATCTAGCTCTTGGCAAGAAAGCAAATAAGCCTATTTCCCATACACTAATATAGCCATACTAAAATCAATGGTAGTGTGTTCTTCATCAGGCCAAACATGCAACTATGTGCAGGTCTATGGCATGTTTTTAAATAGATATGTACTGTATATTCCATCATTTTTAGTAAAGGTCACTAACACTGTGATTATATAATAACATCATTGTAATGTTCTGATTATATCAAAATTACAATCATGTGCTTCCTGGCATGTTGAAATAAATACGCAACTGCCATGGTAACCCATCACCCGTCTGATAAATGACATGCCGATGTCAGTTTCCATGACAGCACCAGCAGACACTGAATTAAATGGAAATCCACATTCTATTCATTGAGTTCTGCAGTCCTCCTCCAAGGGAAAAAACAACTGACAGTATCAGGAGGTTTGTGTTAGAATGACATCACTGCAGACACCGCAGCCCAAACTGGTACCTTCCTACGGGCCGCAAAACGAGGTGCACGTCGAGCACCGGGGCTTATGGGTAGAAAATGACCCCTGTACTTAAACTGAGGAGGAGTCAGAGGGTGGGGGGATAGGGACAAGAAGACAGGAGAAAAAACAAAGGGACAAAGAAAGAGAAAAGAAAGGTAGAGAAAAAGGAGAAGTGCTACAAGGAGGAAGAGAAGAGGAAAGAGGAAGAAGAGCAGAAGAAACGACAAGATGAAAGACAAGAAGAGTGAAATGAGAAACCAAAGAGGAGAAAAGAGCACAAAGACAGCAAGGAAGGGAAAGAGGGAGAAGGGCAAAAAGCAGAGAGATGAGTCACATGTGCCGGGGGGGAAAGGCAGACTGAGGTTGTGGCGGGGGAATGGTGGTTGACAGAGAAGGAATTTAATGAACAAATGAGGAGACTGAAGGGATTTGACGACTTGAAGGGAAGAAAGAAGCAAGATCCAACAAAACCATAATCCCTACTCTGTTGGCCCATCTGCAAGCTCCATGACACTTTTATATTGAAAGAAAAACCTGAGAAGGTCAAAGGTTACCTCTGGTTCAGGGTCATCGTCATCAAAGTCATTGTAAGTGCTGTGATCGGGGTTGTTGGCTTTGTCTAGCAGTTCTATTGCCAGCGTCCTGCTGAGAGGCTGGGACACAAAAGGATGCTGCAAGACAGCCAAGAGAGAGCGAGAGTGTTAAAACTACTTTTTGTCTGTGTTGGATCAATTCTTAAATAACACAAAGGCATTCAAGTATTTTAGGGCAAGGCATTGTGACAGGGGTTTGGTGTTTTGCTTGACAAATAACTAAAATTACTTCTGATCAGAGCTGCCATAAGGTTGATTAACATTTGGGGCCCTATCTTGCACCAGGCACAGCACGGTGCAGTTGTCAATTTCCCATCCAGCGCCCACGTCATTTAAATAGCAAATGCACCTGTGCCCATCTGTGCGCCCATGGGCGTGCTGGTCTTACAGGGAGGTATTAATGATATTCTGGCCATGGGTCACATCTCTGGTCCAGGTCCAGCAGCTCCGTCTCACACGCTGTTACTCTACCATCTGAAGTTAGTTGCATTCAATAACTTCTTCTGTGTTCTTTGCCGTGGCGGCCGCGATAGCAGAGTTACCCGCGGAAACACTGGTACAAATACAGGTTTGCCCCTCATAGTTAACAATATACAGCTCTGTTAATAAAAAATTTAAACTGTAGACTAATGTCAGAAGTGTGGACCGGCGCTGTGTGGCGGGGCTGTGCGGAGAGTGGAGAGAGAGAGAGTAGAGGAGAGATCCAAACACAGGCACGTCTTTACAGACGAAATGGGTCATGTAACGCAAAATGAAACCATATCCATATAACAACATTGCAGTGGATGCGAGGACATTAGCACTGGTGCGTCCTAGAGGAGCTAACAGCTAACAGACGCTAACTGTCACCGACTAGCACTGCTCACTGCTGTTGTCTGAATAACACAGACGGGACAAAATGTTGCGTTTACTGGTAAACTGGTAAACCTTGAGACCGACGTATAACCGACTGCTATCTGTTGAATTTTCCTCCCGTTACTCTGTCCTCTGTGACTGTCATCTAGAAACTAAGCTGCGCGATGCAGGGAACAACTCGGACTGGCACATGAGCAGACAGGGGTTTACAGAGCGGTAGATGCGCTATGCAAAAAAAACCCGGAGCGTTCTATGAAATGACGCTTTATTATTATTATTAAAAAATAATCGCTCAATCACGCAAATTTGATAGTGGGGAGTCAAAATGGTGATTGTGATTAAAATTGGATTAATTGTGCAGCCCTATTTAACAGCTAACAAATTGTGATTAAATATTATCCAAAGTAGATTTTATGCCTGGCTTCTGTTGTTCACATTTTCACAGTGGTATCGATCCAGTTAAATGTCACCTACAATAAAGTCTTCACCGCCAGAAGCACACACTAGTATGTATGACCCAGTCATGTGGGAATTTGGTTATATTTTATATATACATGTACCAATTCAAGCTATTGTAACCTTTACATACTTGTATAAATAAAACAACAATAAAATAGTAAATTATTGTGGAAATGGTCTAATCTGCAGTGTGTATCCATAAAGAACAGTATAGCTAGGGTGGGTAGCCCTTCTTAGAGTTTTTTTTTTTTTTTTTTAATAATTATGAAAATGTTTTATTGCTCACCTGCAGCAGTTTCTCGGCTGTGGGCCTCCTCTTTGGGTTCTTGGTGAGGCCCAGTTTTACAAAATGGTGAAAGTTACTTGTCCTGTAGAGAGAGGGAAAGAGAGAGAGAGAGAGAACAAGAGAATGTGTTAATCTTTCAGTCTTGGAACAAGCAAGGCACAGATTTGATACTACTGGGAAATCTCAACAGTGCGGTGTTGCAATGTATCTCAGAAGGCTGAAAATAGTAAAGAAAGACAAGTGAGGGAGATCAAATAAATCAAAGACAGGGTAGTCTCTTACCACTTCACTTTATCTTTCAACTTAGGAGGCTGGAAATTACTCTTGGTCATTAAGAAGAGAGCCCTGAGGAAAAAGAGAGACACAGATTTAAACTCAAGTCTTCACAGCGGAGTACTTGGTACATCATCTTGAAAGAGCCTCAAACCACACAGTTATAATGACAAGATCAAACAGTGAAGCTACCACTGTTGCATGTAGACCTTTCTACGCTATGGTACTTAATACAACATATGTTAGAATAATGCTATATTCTGTACACTTGAAAGTGTGTTACGTTTACTGAGGACACCACTAATTATATGTATTTATAACTTTTGCAAAAACAAGCATTGGTGCTTTAAACTCTGATGGAACCTCTCTGCTCCAATCACACTGTGAGGTAAGATTTACATGTTCCATATCACATATTAACATGGCATTTTCTTTGTATTTCTAACATTCATCCACATTGACCGCAGCCCTCCACTCTGTTATCACAGTCCAAACAGGTATATCACACACACACACACACACACCTCATGGGGTGCAGGTCAAACATGGGTGGCTGTAGTTCAGCCAGCTCTATTGCAGTAATCCCCACAGCCCAGATATCACACAGCTGGTTGTAACCTCCTTTCCTCTCTACTGCTGCTACCTCTGGAGCCATCCTATGGGGGGAGAGAGAGAAGGGGAGAGAGAAGGGGAGAGAGAGAGAGATACAGAAATATGGTATGAAAAAAATAAGAAAAGAGGGAAAGAACTGGAGTAAAATGTGTTCTAATTTTTACCAAGTATTTAATCAGGTTAATTAAACCGCTACACACATGAGCAAAGTTCAAATCTTCTACAGGATAATTTTCTGGCTGCATATCTAATTATCACAATTCTGCTTCTGAAGGAGCATCTCTTGGACCCCAAAATGCTTTTTCATTCCTGGTTTGTTAAGGTTTTGTAAAAGGGTGAATAGTCTAGTTCTACTACAGAATCATCAGCTAACGCACTAAATATGTGAAAACTGTATACAACACATTTTGGTATATTCCTGTTGCGTGGCCCATTACACTAGTTCCTTTATTCTGCCTGACATCAGAGAATTGACTGAATTGCCACACTTTCCTCAACTGATTGATGGACTCTTGCATGCAGAAGAAAATACAGATTCTATACATTTGCACTACCTGCATGCATGTCCATATGCAGTATAAGGGGAGCTAATGGAGAAAAGTAAGCACAAGTTACTAACCAGTACGGAGTTCCAATGAAGGACTTCCTCTTGGCTAGAGTTGCTGTAATCTGGGCCGATACACCAAAATCAGCTATGGAGAGAAAGAGGAGAGGAGAGAAAACGAGGGGAAGGGAATGGGAAGGAAGAATGAAAATAATAGAAGGGAAGGGGTGACCGAAATGAAAAGGGAGAAAGAGAAGGAATGTAATGAGGGAAAAGCACATTTTTAAAAATGGGAGAGTAGGAAAAAATGATTGTACGAAGGGGGTACAGGAGAGGGACAGAGGAGAGAGAAGGAAACCAAGTCAGTATATAAGGCCATTCAAATTTATTCTTTTGAAGTAGAAGGTACTTGAAGATGCTTTGCGTATTCCACTCACCGAGTTTAACATAGCCGTTGTCTGTCAGGAGGATGTTGGCTCCCTGTCAGAGACAAACACGTCACGCATTAGGATCCGACACAAGATCTTAAATCAGAGGCGCATTCAGGAGTGCAAGTTTGTTGCAAAGTGGTTTGTCATTGATCAATTCAGCCTGCAGCTATGATTCAATAATCACTTTCCCCAACACAAACACCATCAGCTGTGTCTCAACAATAATTTGGTGATCACTTTTCATTTTTTACAACACAAAATGTATGTGCTCGAATTCTTTTCCTGAGTTTCATAAAAAAGTATTATTTCACCTATCATTAATGATAATAAATGCAGAATTGCAGACACTTCATTTATGTGTCGGACAAAATAACAGAAACAGCAGTATGATCTAAAGTTATCTAATACAACAACCCTGCAATAAATATTGCCACAGGAAAACTTGTGAAAAAGTGTTAATTCAATTGTGTGGCAATTTGTGAGGCTGTTGCCAATTGTACTGAATTACACCCTTCAAAACATTAGGTCACGATTAACAGGTGACTTGGAAAGGTTGTAATAATTTAAGTTTTTTCTGACATGCATATTCCATACAGTTTTTTTCTCCAAACTCACCTTAATGTCTCTGTGCATTTTGCCTTTATTGTGTAGGTAGTATAAACCCTGTAAACAGAATCACACAGCAGCTGGTGTTATTGCCACTTGCAGAAAAAGGAAACAGGGCACTGAAAAACAAACTAGAGCTCCATTTTAATACGTCTGTAAAATGAGCTATTTAGATATTCCTCACCAGAAGCAACTGTTGGTTAAATGAAGATCAGATGTTTGGGAGATTGGCTCAATTTACAGTTGGCAGCACCGACATCTCAACGTGTCTCTGATAGATGACTGGCTCCAGTGTGCAATGCTAACACTTTGCAGTATTTCCTCTGTAACTTTATGCAGCTGTGGTGCTTTGGGGAATCATTCCAGTTTGGTCTCAATATTTGTTTACTTCCAAGTTATGTTTCTATTTAAATTGATATCTTAATTTTAAAGGTCCCATGACATGGTGCTCTTTGGAGGCTTTTATATGGACCTTAGTGGCCCCCTAATACTGTATCTGAAATCTCTTTTATATACACCTTAGTGGTCCCCTAATACCATATCTGCAGTCTCTTTCCCAAAATTCAGCCTCCATGCAGAATTACAGCCACTAGAGCAAGTCCCACAATGAGCTTTCCTCTTAGGATGTGCCTTTTCTGAGTCTGTAGATATTGGGGAGGAGGGGGGGGCAAAATGGAGGCTGGGGATGTGGCTTTGACCAACTGCCAATTGCTTGTTTGGGCAGGCAAAGCAGAGAAAGGGGAGGCAACCTTGCACCTTATGACCTCATAAGGGGCAAGATTCCAGATTGCCCATCTGAGCTTTAATTTTTTCAAAGGTAGAGCAGGATACCCAGGGTTCGGTTTACACCGATCGTCATTTCTAGCCACTGGGGGACCATAGGCAGGCTGGGGGAACTTATATTAATGTTAAAAAGAACTCATAAAGTGAAATTGTCAAGCCATGGGACTTTTGAAATGTAGATCACAATTTGATCTTGGGACCATAAAACATAAAAAAATCTTAAATAGATAAGGTAGTTTTATGACTTCATGAATGTACAACAAGTAGCCAACTCTCTTTCAGAGTCAATGCTAAAGTGTTAGCATGGAACACTGGAGACAATCAGCAGTTGAGATCCTTAATGATTTTGGTGTCTATGTTCTCATTATTTTACAGAGAGAGAAATTTCAGAGAGAAGTTTCAGCTAAGCAGAGGACCAATGTCCCAATATTTGGGTCTTTGTTTATTCCCTCCTGATCAAAAATATAACTACACTGACATAAAATGCACTGTATACGCTACCTGCAGGGTCTCCCGTGACATGTAGGCTATCTGTGACTCCGACAAAGGCCCGGTTACTGGAGGAGTGAAACAAGGGAGAGACAGACAGAGAGAGAGCAGAAGAAGTGAGAAAAGGGTAAAACAGCAGTGTCAACATCAAAATTGTTTGTTTGGGTGCATGTTGTTCTTACCGTGATAGATATCCTGCAGAGAACCTCCTCCACAGTACTCCATACTGATCCATAACTTATCTCTCCTGCACACACACAGAACACCGTGTCAGTGAATCTTCACACATACACACACACACACACACACACACAGAATTTCCCTTACACATCTGTCCTTCCTTTTCTCACATACACCAGCTCATCTCTCTTTTTCTTTTTCTCACACAAATACACACACGCACACAAGCATGCACGCATGCGCTACGATAAAAGGCTGCAATGCCATGCACATTGTACATCTGAAGCACACACACTTACCGGAGATAACTGCCAAAATACGCTACGATGTTGGAGTGTTTACAGTCCTTCATCATTATAATCTCTTGCTGGACGACAGCAAAGTCCTCACCTGAAATGAAATGTGTGCACACACAAACATACACACACACATTATATGGCTATATTATTTGCAACAGCAGTGAAAAGGAGTCTGACAAAGAAAAAAGGCTAAAGGAAAGAGATGACAAGAGGACTGGAGAGAGAAAAAGAAGAAGAATTGAGAAAAGTTTATATAGGGATGAAGAGGAAGATTAAGCCACAAAAATGGAGATAAATGAAATATAAAGAAAGATGAGATAACTCACCCGGTTCCAGTTTAATGACTTTGATAGCAGCCAGCTCTCCTGTGTTTACATTACGGGCCTAAAGAAGGGACAGAGAGAAAGTGGGTCATTGAATTACAGAAGCCAGATTTTCCTAAAATAATGTTTATGAAATCAGAAAATCCAGGAAAAGGTGAGCCCGGCTCAACCTTTACTACATCGCACTGTGTTGATTAATCGGAAACGTGCACGCATGTATTCCTACTTTGTAACGTGAACAGTGTATTTCTGTTAAAGACGGTCACGGAGGATAAAATGATTGCAGCTGTGATAACATTTTACAGAGTTGTAAACTCCTGTCCACTTCATACTTTAAAGTCATGGATCTGTTACTCAAACTAGCCTTCCTCTCACCAACATCCTCCACCGAGGCAGCCCCTTGTGGTAGAGGTCATAAAGATATGATAGAGACATGTGCATGGGAGAAACAGCAGGCATGATGGGCAAGTGTAACTAATACTATAAAGACATTCCAGGACAGCTAAATCCCATTTAGAACTGTTGCACAATTACCTTTAATCCATTTGTCAGACACACAATGCCTCATCCTTTATCATATCCACTAATGCACTTTGGTTGCTTGCTATTAAATGCAGAATTTCTGTATCATAAAAAGCTATTAAGAAAATTTCATTGAATTCATATAATTTACACAACTGAGGTTGATATTATCAGTGATCCAATTTTGGTCCTGATGCAAAATTACGTGACTTACACTAATCATTCGATGTGTCATGTTTGCAGACAGTTTAGCGAATTCAAAACACCAGAATTCATGCATAGCGCATTCACTACTCAGTCAAAACACACACACACACACACACACACACACACACACACACACACACACACACACACACACACACACACACACACACACACAGAGGAATGTATGGACTTCAACAGGAAATCAAGACAATTTTTCCTCTATTCCTGAAACTCTGACATTTGTCAAAGAAAGCAGGGGTTTTGCAGGATGCTGAGGCTGATTTTCTATAAATAGTCAGCTGTGTTTACATTTTCACAGCAGAGCTATTAAGGCGGTGAAATATTCATGAATAAAAGATGGTCTTTCAGAGAAGACAGAAATTGTTTCTCTCAGGCCAAGAATGTGCAAGTATGACTATGTGACGCTGTATGTGTGAATGTGTGTGGTGAGTGAGTGAGACAGAGAAAGAGACGTTTTTAGGTAACGGATAAAACCACAAGTTTCAACATGAGAGACAAAACAAGAGCTTTAATATCACCAACATCCTGGGAGTAATGTGTCACGTCTCAAACACTTCCAGTCTCAACGCAGAGAAACAAGAAACACTCCAAAAAACACCCCTACCTACCCGGATCTTGGCTGCAGCCTCACTTGCATATGTATACAACATTAGAGAGAAAAAACATGACATATTACATTCTGGTGTGTTCCCTTTATTGGGACAATATCAATGACTAACCCTAACCAATATCAATGACTATGTAACTACAGGGAAACTGTGGCTTACACAGTAATAGTGTTACTGAAGGCTAGCTCTTGTCTTGCGCTGAAGTCCCGTTTTCTGCAACCGATATGGTTATAACTACTACAGTGCATATTTTACCTATTTTTGAGGGGGAAATAAACTTCCAAGTTTTTGTCGTGAAGGCATGACCTCCGTGATCGACTCTTCTGTACTTTTGGTGAAGCGACCGATGGAAAAAGAGGCAGGTGAAAGTACAAACTTTAAATTTAAACGGTTTCTTCACATTATCTGAGTTGTAAAACGCATCTTGTTGTCACGTAAGTGCCCTGTTCATGTTGCACAGATATTTTAATTGCATTTTGTGTTTGTTAAGAGGCACAAAGGCACTCTTTCGAACATGCCCCAACAACTGCCATTTTAGCTAACCTGGGAGCTATGAGCATTAGCCGTAGCAACTCCAGTTTTGTTAGCACGGATTTTGGTTGTTTTTTTACTGTCGACAGTGCTCAGTGAAATCTAGCAATCAAGATTCAGGTAAAAATCGGCCGGATTTCTCCTTTAAGACACTCACTATGTACAGTATCAGTCATTCGGGAAAGTGTCACCAAACCTTTTGACTGGTACTGTAAATGTAATGTCCTGGCTCTTGTCCGGCCACTGACCTTTTGTTAGGCTACATGTCTTTTACATTTTCTCTCTTCCCTCATTTCCTTTTTCTACAGTATGTAACAAGGATCGACGGTTGCCTAGTTGCCCTTGGCAACCGTTTTGTGGTCTCTGGTTGCACCCTTTTGCAACCCCCTGTTCAATATTTTTTAGTTTGATTAATATATAAAACCAAATCAAAAATAGATGTTTTTTAATTTGGTTGTCCCGGGAAATTTTTCAACACTACTTTTCAGCTGTTAACGTTAGCCTACCATTAGCTATAGTAGTAACTGGATTAAACCCGGTTAAAATGCTGACGCCTAAACGTGTAAAGGTGTGACTGTATTTCACTGTAGAGGATTCTAACAGCAGGACATACGTGCTGACGCTAAAAGACACAACACTAGCACATGGTCACTGCTGCACAATGGTGCGTTTACTGGTAAACGGGTTAACCTTGTGGTGCATTCAAAGTTATTGTAAACTACCCTTTTCTCACCTGTTTTTTTCTTTCTTGTAACAGCAATTTATTGGTGAAAGAAGTAATTATTGTTAAAAAATGATTGTTATTACATTTCTAATGACATGCATGTCAATCTCTCCTGGTTGAAAGTTGAGGAGAGACTATGAGCATCACTCCTGGTCTTCTTATAGTTCCTAGATCCCAAACACAAGCAATGCAACGTATTGTATCGAGGTATGGGTGCATGGAACTCACTTCCGGCTGAGATTGCTAAAGCACACAATAAACCAAGCTTTAAAATACAAGTAAGGGCCCTAAGCCTGTATCAACATGTGTAACTACTTATATATACATATAGGAATATTTATATGTCTACAAAGATGTCTAAAAACATCTACAACATCTGTTGTAATGTTTTAGGTTTGTGCTGAAAAGTACTTGATGCTCTGCATCAGCTAATGGGGATCCTAATACAATCAAATCAAAATTATCATTTAAATTCCTCCTTTTTTTGTGCTGATCCAAAAATTGATCGGATCCATGACTCAAAACAGTGATCTGATCGGTGAGTTTTGTGATTATCTGCACCCCTATTTGAGAGGGGTGGGAAAAATTATATTGCACGCCATTATCTCATTGTTCCATTATTAAAATGTGTGGTATAGTGACATAAAAAAAACAATTGTTCTAAATATAGGCAGTTTAAAACTTGGCAACCGTATTGTCAATTTCAGCAACCAAAAGCTGATGCCTGGTTGCCAAGCTGGCAACCACTTTCAAAAGTTAGCCTTGAGCCCTGTGTAATACAAAATAAATTAGAGAAAAATACTTAAATGTCCTGCACTATAGAAGGAAAAAGTTGAGCTATAATTCAAGGAAAACTTGCAGTACTGGCTTAATCAATGCTCCTTCCCTATTATAGTATCAATATGAGAGAGTTAGAATTGATTTTAAGATTATGCTCCTGGAATTAATGGCCCTGCACTTCAGTATTTAAGAGACATGCTCCTTCCCTATTATAGTATCAACATGAGAGAGTTTGACAAATTATGTCAATTTCCATTTAGGTTTTCTGTGATACAGTGATGCATAATATGCAAATGGAACTGCATAGTCAGCAGGAGCAGTGATAGCCACCATGGCTTAAGGGGGAAAAAGTGGCACCAACAGACACTCAAATTTCACCAACAAGGCAGTGGAGTACTGCAGAAACACAATAGCGCTGAGAGGACAAAATAAAACAAAGAACTCAAGGACAACCACAGGAAAAACAACTGTACTACCAAAGTTAACCAGTGATATTAAAGACAATAGCAGATTTTTGTTTTGTTTAGTCTAACAGGGAGGCAAAGATTTATTTTGGAAAGATAAAATGAAGAAATACACGAGGAATTACAAGTGACCTACCGAAACCAAAATAAAGCTGTGGAGGGAGGGAGGAGATACAAAGAGATGCAAACAGAAAAGAAGTTGAGTGGAGAGCAGAGACAGTGTGTCTTCAGTCAGCAGACAAACCAGAGATGACTCATAGCGCTCAGTGCCACTGTTGGCTTGACTCGACTGGCTGGCTGTAACCGAGAGGTTTTAGGTTTGATCACCAACTAACTAACTAGCAAAAAAACAAATGGCGCACTGCGCACATCTGTGCTAATCAGAAACAAGTACTACAAAACATTCTCGCAAACATTCATGCTTGATCAAACTCAACCTTTGTGCCAATCAGTGAGATTCCTAAAATGTTCCAGTCCATCAAATCCAATTAGTGGTCTTGTACAAATAAATGGGCTTTTCAGTGTAATATTGAAAATGCAGCAACACGATCCCAAGTACAATCCCATCACTCCCTGGCATTTCAGAAAAATCCATTCAGATGACTGAACAAGCAATGATCTAAAACATGATCAAACTAAGGAGTAGAAAGCTGTTAGTTATTAGTTATATTTAATGGTTGGAAAAACAAAAAGCAAAGTTTATCTTTTTATTTTAATTTATTCTGGGTGAGAACTCCAAACCTAACATCTAAAATGTCATGTAAATGTATGGCTGATGACATCACCAGTACAGCTTGGGAGCCTGACTACTGGGTGTGATGGTGACACAGGCCAAAGGGGAAAGTAATTAGGGATGCGCTGTATGTATTTGGGAATAGAATTTGGTATACTTATTAGAAATACTCATACTTACTATCATTTTTTAGTTAACAAGAGTCCAACTTTCTCAAATATTTAACACAGACAGTTGTACATGAAGTCAAAATAGTCCAAAAGTATGATTTAAATTAGAAAAGGTCACATCTGAGAGGAAAAGAATAAATAAAACAATGTGTCAATGTGAGCACACATTTAATGCCAACTTCTGGTACTTAACTGTGTTATGGACGCACTTTTGTTTGGTACCAAAAAAACAAGGAGAAAAAAAATCTAACAATTTATCCTAACTTAAAAAACTCTTCAGACACAAAATATTACATGGCTGGACCAGTGATTTATTGTGTGGTTATTTCTTGTGTGGACTAAATGTTTTTTGGGTTCATCTGTCCAGATTATTCGGGCCAGAGCACGAACGTTGTTTTTGTAAGGATTATTATTCTGCGACGTTGCTCACATTTTTGAGGGGCTTAGCATGCTGGAAAACTTTGCACACATGTCAGACCTGGCCAAAACTACAAAGATTAAAACAATTACACATATCCACCACTAAGTGGTGCTATAGCAGACGTGTTTGACCCTATAACCGTATGTACATAATAATCTTATGTAGTCCCTGGATTCAACTGAATCTCTTGATATATGTCCTGAAACTTGGCAAATAGCATCTCCAGACCGACCTGACAAAAAATGTTCAAAAGAATTTTATAGGATAAAAATTGCACAAATTATGCAAATTTGTGTAGCTAACTATAAAAACACCACCTCTGCCATATCTGGACCAAAACCCATCAACAAGAAACTTTAGATTCTTGTTTATTATGACCATCTGGAGGTCCCCCACACGTTTTACGAACATTGGCCACTAGGGGGCGCTACAAGTACTAAAAGATTATCTCATGAACGGCTCATCAGATTTTTACATTTTGTACCCTCTAGGTCCAATCCTGAGGCCACCCCTACAGTAAGGGTCTGATTGGTCAAAGTGGGTGTGACCTATGGGACCCTAATTGGTTTTAGCCCTCGGGCACATTTTTGACGGCCTCAATATATATGAAAACGCCCACATAAACACCTGGGAGGTGTGCGAGCGATTTTGCCCATACCTGTAAGCGGGCTCCATAGCGCCCCCTAATGCATGGAAGTCCTTAACTCAAACGCAGTTGCTTCGATCTTCACCAGATTTAATACACATATTGCTCTAATTATGGCAGATATATTTCCTATTTACCTTCATTAGCTCTGCCCAACCAGAAGACGGACATTTTTTATTATGCATTTTTCATGTGTTTTACATTGTTTCAAACTCGTCCTAGGCCGTGATTTCAATCTTCTTGAATCTTTTCAGGTAGTATCTGTGGACCCTCATGACGAAACATTATCCAAAGAATTTTAATAACCCCATTTCATAACTTGTGAACGGTTTAGGTAGACTCTTGTGAGAGGTATCACTGAACTCAGGAAAGAGTTCTTTTTGAATTGGTGACGTTTGCCTAGCCCCATAATCCTATGCCACGCCCCTGTATGACTCGTTTCTTGTATACTATTGTGTGAGGTATCATTGAACTAAGCAGAGTTCCCTTTTCATTGCTGACAAATTGCCGTGTCTGAGCGCCGCACAAATGCACGACCGCAAAGAGTGGCGTCCGCCAGTACCCCGACGTGCAAGAGATGAGGGCCCATTCATCGCTATTTGCAGCTTTACTTTGTTCTTGTTTTTGTCTAAAAGAGTTGATTTGTTCAAGCCGATTGAGGTTAAAGAATTTAAACGTTTTTGATGAATGCAAATTGAATTTCTATTATAAATAATGAAAATTAAGAGGGGGTAGGACTCAAAGTTCTCAAATTCTTCCTACCCCTTTTAAACATGAATATTATTTGAGTTGCTTATTTGTTGCAGAGGATCTCGTTTGTTTCAAGAATTATTAATTTCTTACATACGTTTTGTATTTTATTTTGTTAACATGTTCAATAAATTGAATAAATAAATGATTTAACAAAAACTATTTAGGTTTGATACCCTGCCCTACATTGGACATTTTACCTAATAAGAATTAAAGAATCCAAAAAGGGACGAACAAATGAAGAAATGTACCGTTTCCCTCAAAGCAAGGCCATGTATTATATTGCCAGATTAGCAGTGGCCTTATGGGGGCTTCTAAAGTACAACGCATTAATGAAGAAACTTAGCTAATATCCATCATTAACACCGCCAGGCTACATGTGTGTGTGTGTGTATGTGTGTGTGTGTGTGTGTCATATCCTCAGCATATGGCCAGCTCAGTGGAGGATCAGTGTGGCATTTCACTCTCTCTTCTCTGACCATGAAAAACAAACAAGAACTGCCTAAGCAATAGCAGCTCGCCGTGCTAATCAGCACACTCAGTTCGAGATGTAATCCCGCAACTTCTGTAAGAATATACAAGGGTGCACAATTCAATTTTATTCTAACTTTATTTCCTTTATCAATCAAGTCACAAAATCAGCTGTGGTTGGGTGTTAATTTCAGGCCCCGATTATACAGACGGTAAACTCTGTATAGCCATGAGTTAGTCTTTGTTGTGATACACTAACATGCAACTTTTCACTAAACTATGTACTTTTATATGTATTACATAGTTTGTATAGAGATGTATAAGAATTCCTTATGATAACCTATAAAAACTGGCTTTTGGTAACAAAAAAACAAGGGGAAAAAAAGAAATATATATAAATCTACAAGACATTTTAAAAAGCCCACTGGTGGTAGGGTTGCACAATATATACTTTTTTTTTAAGTTGGCATGGCAATATCAACTGGCACAATAAACATATCGTGAGAGGTTGCGACATTTCCTGAAAGACACTTGACCATTTTTTGTGTTAGTTGTCAGAAAATATCAACAGCAAACTGCACTTTAATCCTAATAAATCATTAGTGGTGCCTTTTATATTCAATTCAAATGTTCAATTGATTTCCTTTCAACTGTTCATAATTCAACAAGCCGTGTGTATTTTATCAGAATACTGAAAGCAGAAAGGCAGAACTGAGTACACTTCAATATCTGTTTATTTATTTTACAGTATTATTGTTATTGCTATATCCAAGAAGATTATCACATATTTTTCTAATATCGTGCAGCCCTAATTGGTGGCTCTCTCATCCAGACGGCCTCCTCTCCTCTCACGGTCTCATATGTTATTCAGGACAACTTGGAAAACTTGCCTGCTAAACTTTCCATTCAGATAACAATCTCACGCTCACTTACCATATCATCATTTCAACCCTTATTTAAATGGACAAACTCACCGTTTTTCTTCTAACAATTTCTGACACTTGCACACACATGCAGGAGCAGCCTGAGCCTCCTGCTGAGAGCCACCGAGCAGCTCCATTACAGTGAGGGAGGGCGTTATGGCCTGGGGCAATAACTTCTGCAGTAGTTGTTCATTCACTCCCTCTGACAAGATTTTTCGAAAAGATTTGCGATTTCAAACAGGTGTCCACCCAATCACAACCATGCTTCTCTGAGCTTTAAGATAACCAATCTATCAGGCCGTGCGGCAACTGCATTTTGCTTGTTTGATTGCTTATTGGCATTAAATTGTGACATGTATTTCCAACGTTCACATTTCAACTGTCGTGTACTTCAGATCAAATATTATCACATCATCTGTTGGTTAAAACACTTAATGTTCATAAGTACCTTCAAAATACATTGACACCAAGCTTAAGACAAAACTTTTTCTTAGTTTCCATCATTTTTTAAACATTTTGAAATAGACTTATCCACAAGGCTTCATCTTAAGCAACCTGCACCATACACAATCAGCCAAATGAGCACACCGTCCAGGTTTCCTATTCAAAGTAGAACGCCATCATTTTATCATTCCTTTCTAGGAACCAAGGGGTCAACAATTGGTGGCTATCACCTGCAAGCAAAATACCTCCTTTAATTATTATATGTTGCGTTTAAATCATGATTCTTTAGTAATCATTTGTATGGGAAAAATGGTAAAGGCACAACTCTGCAGCTTGTTTTCCCAGAAAGCTTAGTCTTACCAGCTAAACCATTACCAACACATGGCCCCAGGAGGGGAACAGGTGAGGCGAAATGCAGTAAAGCGTTTAAATTAGCACACCTGTCTTTCAACAAAATAACCACCCACTCAAGCAAAACACCCATTAATGCGTACACACACACACACACACACACACAGAAGATTCATTACTTAATTTCAGCATTCATATTGAAATCCTTCTTTATAAAGCAAGTGATGAGCTCTACCAATAGCAATAAATTGGCATTAGTACACAATACAATTCAGCTGGGCTGAGAGGAAATCACTAAAGTGGAGCTGTGCTGCAAACTAGTGCAATCAATCCCGCTAGCGCTATTGTCCAATGCAGTTTATTTATGAATGTATTTCATTTATGTAGTAGATTTAAAACAACTTGAACTCTTCACCCTACTTTTTTCAAATACTTATGTCACCTAACACTCTTGGAACAATGTTGCGATTAGTGTTTTAAAACTAACAACTCTGAAGTTCTACCAAAGTTACAAGTTTAAAGAGACAAATGTGACTGATTCCACCTCAGCAGCAATGGTGTTCACATTTGGTGCTAGCCTGTCAAGTCACATACCACACACTTCACACACGCCTACTACACTGACCCACCCAAACAGTATTGTATGAATGCATGTGCAGTGTGTCTAGTAGTAGTTTCAGAGGCGTCAGAGAAAAACTCAAGCAACAATAGTCATACATTAACATTCTTGCCGCCTTTGATTGTTCAGGTGAATGTCTCCTCAGAGGCATTCAGCTGGTATTAAACAATTATTTAGTCTAAGCCATATTTGAGCACTCGCAACTCCAGCACATGAGCACACAATCTTAAAATAGGATTTGACACTTGTGCTAACATGGTGCCAAGCTTTTCAACCTGTTTTCAACCTACAGCAGAGCTGTACCCCTGGCAGAGATATGACCACCAAGGTGCTCAAAACAAGCCTCAAACATTTAATCCCTAGAGATGAGGCAGCTGCTTTATGTTTACCTTTAGTTTGGCATGGTAATGCAAAAATAATTCATACCAAATCCATATTAATTACAGGCCTTTATTACAATCTTAAATGCCCCACCCCCCAATTCTTTATAATGAATCATGGACAAGTTAAAGGCGCTAATGGGATTACTTTTCACTGGATTGAACCTTGATTGATTCATTAAAATATAGCCTTGTTGATAGATTTGATGAGTCAGACCCAAATGACTGACAGTAGCAGCTCCTCTAAAGAGAGCAAAACCTGCTGATCGGAGGTTTTCTAGTTCTAGTGTGTTTGCAGGGGACATCCCACAGACTTCTTCACCTGTCACATCATTATTTATAGGGGTGGGTCTCTTGCAACTACAGCGTGTCATTAACTACTGTGCAACTACGCTAGTTATCAGTATGTCACTGCACCAGTGGCACAGATACAAATTCCTGCACAGTACTTGGCAAACAGAAAACAGAATCGCAAAGTTTTGATCTGAGGCCAAAGAGGATTTCAGGAATCTTGCTTTGCTTCAGAGCTATTGTGAATGCAGGCTGAGGTCTGTGTATGCACCTCAGTGAGCAAACAACTGGAGGATCAGTGACAAAAACAGGATGGTTTCTGGGCCAGCAGTTTTTTAATTGTGACTCTAAAGCCATATGTCATCTGGTTTTGATTGTGTGTTGGGCTGCAGGCTGCTGGACTAGTGTGAAACAATAGGACACACACACACACACACACACACACAGGAAGTGAAGATTCCTGCATTCCTGGACCTTGGCTACCCAGCTGTGGCACACACACACCACAGTGGCCAGAGGAAATCGTTAGTCACCACATGTATTACTGTTGAGTAGATCAATCTTGTATTAAGTGTGAATGCATGCACAGAAGCCTTGTAATATTTTTTGCTTTAATGGACTAGAGATGGAGACATTCTTGTCTTTAAGATTTTAATACATTTTAATGAGATTTGAATAGGAAATTTTTCCCCAAATCGCCAAACGTACTGTTCTATCATGTTATTTTTTATTTATAACATATATTTGATAACATGCCCCAAATAACCATGCCAGCTTTGGGATAGTTGGGTAAACTAACAAGGTAAAAAAAGTGAGCAGGCATAAACACATGCTGTTTGATGGCATTGCTTGCCCCTTACGTGTGAGTCCAAAAATACCCAGATGTCTGGCATGTTTCTAGAGTACACACTGCGACTGAAATTGATTTGTCATTAACTGTTCTCTATCCCCACTGAAGGCCGTTGTCTGCCTCTACTTCCTCAATCCACTGTCACCCTGAGAAAACAAGTCAGTCATCCTATTTAAACGTCGACAAAGGTACCAGATCTCGTGCATTGGTAAATACTTGGCCTGTCCCCCTCCTGCCACAATTCAATGTAAAGTGTAAAGTCACCTGAGTAAGGTCTGTGCGACCGAAACATTGTGAAATAAAGTATTTGCAAGGACGTGTGCTGGACTTCTTTAACAAATATTGCTGGTAACCTTTGCCTTTTCTGACACACCTGCCCCAGAAAAGAGGTGTGCAAAAGTGCTTTTGTATCAAATACTTGGCCTGTGCCAGTGAGGGCAGTGATTACAGCAGCAAAAACAGATCAGGTTTCCATATAGAGCAACATTTTAAGCTGATATCGGCATTGATTGAAGCTCTTCTGAAGCAGTCTAAATGACAAAGTGTGACTGCAAAAGAAGTGCGTCTTGTCTGCACAGTGACAAATCAATACAATTAGTAGGCCTAGACATTTAATATCAGTAAGCAAAAATGGGCCATCAACGTCAGATATTTTTCTTTGGGTTTTCAAGCATCACACACCAGTCAGATTGATACACATGCAGTGTGTAGTTTACTAACATCACGGGACAGGAATTCTCTGTGTGGATGTTTAAATGACTCAAACTTAGGGCTGGGTATCAAATTCAATACTTTTATGGCACTGACCGAATTGCCTCTAAAGTATTGAGTATCAAAAAATGCCTTGTCATTCAATACTCAATTTTAATACCTAGGGAGTAGAGCTCATCAGAGGCAGTGAGCCAATAAGCACGCAGCATGCTTGTACAGAGATCTACTAACGCTGGTGATTGGCTGTCTAACGTTACACATCGTAGAAGCAGGCAGAAAAAACTCTACGTCATGCACAGAGACGGGGCTCATGTAGTAGGAACTGAAAAATAGATAAAAAGATTTGTGCTGTAATGTTGTAATTTATTTTTGTTTTAGAAAATTGGTATTAAAAAAAAGTACAGTGTAGAAACCGGTATCAAAGTCACGGTATTGGTATCGAAATATATTCAACAATACCCAGCCATACTCAAATTGCCCCTTTCCAGTGGTGTTTTAAGCAACAGGCGTGAGAAGCAGCCTAATGCAGCTTTGGAAATTCACTCAGTGCTGTCACCTCCAATACGAGCGGAGTAGGGTGGCGTTCTTCCTATATCGACACCAAGCTAATGATTTGTGTTTAGGAGTAGTAGGTCTAAATCACACGTGAACATGTCTAGTTGGTGTTATGTACACAGGACTATGATGAAAGGTCAAACTGGTCTTACAAAGTAAGAATCACTCTTGGATTGTAAGTACAATGATAATCAATACACTGTGAAACACATATATTGCAGAGCCCTGAATGCTGTATTTTCTTCTCTTGTTTTTACTAGACAGCCTCAGGGGGTCTGTAGAAGTCTACCCTACCTCGCCCTGCCTTAAGGAGCCTCTAAAGAATTTCATTAGTCTAATAGACAAGGAGGCTACAAACAGAAGAGAAAACAAGCTAGCTAGAGTTCACATTTTGTTTCCTGCTCACACATTCCTATCCAAGCCACAGATTTCACAGAGAGGTAGAACCAAATATAGGCATCATTGAGGTTTACCAAGTGCCCTGGTGCTTAGATCGACATCCTTTAATCCAGAGGTTTTATGTTTGAGCGCTCAAGTGTCCATCAACAAAACCCCTGTTGTTATTATGAACTACATAACGTAGCATCAGCTACAGAACAGCTGTATTCTCTACAGTAGTGTTAGCTACAGAACAGCTGTATTCTCTACAGTAGTGTTAGCTACAGAACAGCTGTATTCTCTACAGTAGTGTTAGCTACAGAACAGCTGTATTCTCTACAGTAGTGTTAGCTTTATGGATGGATGCATCAACAGGCTGCACGACTGAAGATGTCTTACTTATCCAGTCGTGATTATGTATAATAGATTAAATATTTTGCACTTTTGAAATGTTTTAACATTAGTGCACATTAATCAGCTGTACAGTGTGACAGCTAGCAGGTGAGTTAGCTCGGAAATGCTAGCGTGCTGACGTGATCCTGTCAGACCTACAGTATCTACAACAAGATTGGTTGCAGCAGGGATGGAAACAATACAGAAACACAGAAAAGGTAAGAAATGACAGGTAACAGGGTTTTGTTTTGGGATATACTTTTAGAATAAGTGGCATCTTTAAATTCAAAATGACTGGGAACTGTTAATGCCTCGTCTTTAACATAAATTTGTATTCCAGTAATTACCACAAATAGCCTAGAGGTTAACCAAACAGTATCAAGTCCTGTTACAGGGTTTAATGAATCTTCAGTCTGCCAAAAGCCTCTCCCTCACACAGCGGCGAAATGACATACCCCAATAAAGTGAACTACAGCACAAACAGCTACAAGCTAAGAGTTTGGATGTTTAACTGGCATAACCTACCTGATATTAATCAATTCACATTTGTATCGCGATTCAACCTCTACACATTTTTTTGTAATACTGTGTATACTATCACATGGGAAAAGCAACTACATTTACATACTGTGAATCTTTTATTCTTAGAATTGAAAATTGATTTTGAATCGAGTTTTGAAATTTTCTGAATTGTGCACCTCTAACTGATATACTATTGAGAGCTGATGTCCAAACTCGGGTTGCACAATATTTACAAAATGTGATATTGCGATATCGATATTAATTTTGATATTTTTAAACACATGTAAAATTACAAAAGTCACAGGAAAGTGCATCAAAATAGATTCTCAACAAATTAAACAAGTTTTCTTACAACACAAGGTTTAATTCAACTGACAGTCATATTGGACTGGTACAACGTGAATAAATAAATAAGGACATTATGTCTACAGAACAGGACATGAACATGTTTTACTGGTTGGACAGTGTAAAATAAATGAAGAGAACAGGACACAACTTTTCTTTTGCTTCTCTGATTCGTTCCGTTTTGTTGTCTGTATTAATTTCTTCATTTACACTGCCACGCTGTTGACATATGCACACATGTGGTGCACTCAATAGGGCTGCTCAATTTTGGAAAAAAATATAATCACGATTATTATGTTGGCAAATATTAAAATAACGATAATTAAACACAATTACTCGTTGAGCTGTTGCAATTACTGAACTTTAAAAAAAAATCAGTGGAAAAAGTTAAGTGAATCGACAGTAAAAAAAAAAACAGTTGAAAATCATTCAGAACAAGAGAAAATAAGATTTTACTTGCAAAACTTACTGAGCAAAATAATCAATTTTCCTTGATTTTGTGATCATTGGGAGCCGAAATCATAATCACGATAACATTTCGATAAATTGCACAGCTCTGCAAAATATTGCATACTTAATGCGACACTTTCAATATAATATTGCGATAACGATATTGAGCCGATATATCTTGCATCCCAAGGTATAACATTGCGCAAAGTAATATTGCAATAACGATAATGAGTTGATATATTTTGCACCCCTAGCCCAAACCCATTAGGGATGAGGCATCAATAATATCTCAATACTTGTTACTCAGACGTTTGTTTCTCTTGAACATATTGTACATTTTTTAACTGATATGATAGGAATACAGTATCCTACAAGGATTGTCCTTATGTATAATGTGCCCAGCTGTGGATTTATAGCAACCCCATCTTGCATAGATTGCATTTATTTTTATGTCCTGCAGTTTTCTGTGATATTATTAATTTTTCATGACCTGTAGCAGCCTTGCTGTGTTTCTACGTTGTATTACACTAAGTTGTGTTATATGATTAAACAATTGGAATTGTTCTATGTATAATACAAATGGTGATACCCCAAATGACTGGTGGAGTTAAGTTGTACTTAGGGAACTGCCTTCTCTTGTGTAATAGCTGTACCAAGCAGAGTGGACATTGTGCATTCCCCCTAGATAGAGTCGTCTGCTACCAGCACAGGGCCTTGGTAAAGTGTATCACCACAGATAACAGCTTAACGCCACATAAAGTCTACATAGAAATCAACGCTCCACTTCCTTAATAATGGCAACTAGTTGATACTGGTATTAAAACGCGAATAATAACAACACGGAGTGATGAAATTATGGATGTTGTTGTAGCTTGCTCAGCCCTGAGCGCTTTAGCCAAACTGGATTTCCAGGCAGGCAGCTGTCAAGACTCTATCAGAGCAAAACAGAGACACGTTTAACTAATTCAGCAATCACTGCAATATTACAATTAACCTAATGGTGAACCTACGAAGTTACCCCTGCTTCAGTTTGTTTTACCGCATAGGTAACAAACCATTCCTTGTTGTCATTTTCTCACAATGTTTCCACGACGTTAGCTTATTGATGCTATGTACTGCGTCCGTTCTCGGACAGCTAACGGCTAACGTATTTTATCGGACACATCTAAATCAATGGTTATTTAATATAATTGTTAGTTATTCACCGCCATTTTGTAGACAATGGCCACAGTCTACGGTGAGTAAACACACACATGTCGCCATGGCATGCGTTGATTCTTTGTAACGGCCAACACTTGTATAACATAAGAGTACAAAGTGAATTTTGCTGCATTCATGCTGTGTCGGAATAATCAAAAATGAGCTACAGACTGAATGACGAGTCAAGTCGGAACGACAACTAAGAAAGTGGGCGAAACTGTTGCTACGACTTTCCGAGTTGGCGTCCTAATACGCAGTTACATGGCATACTAAAGTAAATATTGGGTTAATGATAAGAAACGTTTTATAAATACACGAATTGCATTTCATTTTTGTTTAATCCACATAGGACCTAATATAGTTTGTACGAGTTGCCCTGCCCACTGTAGAGTTAGCTGCCTAGATGTGAGTGTTTTTTTACAGGTGCAGCAAAACATCTGGGACAAAATCACTAATATAAAGCTCCAATGCGGAAATAAATATTGTTGAAACGCTCTGATCAATAAAATACGACAATCTTTGTAGACCCCATGTTTTTCCCACATTACGAGTTCAAGCTCTAAACACACCAAACTGTGAAAAACGACACCCTAACTCGGGAAGTTTGACCATCCGAGCAGCACCTGAATGCAACGTTAAATTTCTGCTCGACAAAATGAGATTTAACGTAAAGTATGCGCCCGAGCTCCGGCTGTCGGTTTACAGTTAACGCTACCTAGGGTTATTTACGATTAGCTACTCGGCAACCGAAAATTGTAGCTACTAATTGGCATTTCTTAAACGTTAACCCTGATGTACGTAATGTTGCAAATAGTTGGGGAGAAAGGCCAAAACAATAACAGTCATAAAATATCATCGGTGCTATGTGTCCGACAACGGAATTAGGCACACGACTAGCTAAAAGACTACATACTGCATCAGTAAACATTAACACGAAATAAGACAAGTATTTCAGAAACGAGCTAATGACTGCTACATGTTTTGTTTTCTACTGTACGACAACAAGAAGGGCTACAAAGGAAAGCTATACGTTGCATGTCTAACCACTGTGTCCGATAATGGACCTCTGTGGCTGCTTCCCTCACTGCAGTTTACCTTGTACACATCTCCGTATGTGCCGCTTCCTATCCGCTGGATCAGCTCGAAATCCTCCTGCGGATTCCGCCGGGACAAGTCGACACTGGAGTTCATCATTTCCAATGCCGATTACGGCGCCGATCGCGGACGTTTGACGAACTCCGACAATGTATGAAAACAGATATTTTAAGAAAAACATACGGCGTCAGAAAATCCCAGTCCGAACCCACTGTAGCTCCAACATGGCTTCCAATGCGCATTGAGCATGCGCAATGGACATCATGGCGTACACTCCATGAGTCTGACCATGGATGTGTTAGAGTCCGACCAGGGAAATGGAGCTGTTAAATTTAAAATTACAATTGGTTTCAAGAGATACGTGTGGTGATAAAACTACAGTTACTACTACTATGCGTATTACAGCTAACTTTATTCATTTAGTTGTGCAGGTTAAAATTAAAAAGGTCAGAAAATCACCTTAGGCCTACACCTTATTTGAACCCAAACCTATAATTTATATTGAATTCAAACAATGAAGTTGAAGCCACATTTTCCAATATGTACAGGCAATAAATATACAAGAAATGTACATTTAAGGGAAATGAATGAAAACACTAAGCCCTGTGTGGCCTTGTCTGGTCCTTGTATAAAACTGGGCTAAGCAGGGCTAAACAGCACAGATGGCAACATTGTGATTCAACTGATGGGGTCTGCTTACAGGCAGAAAAAAATTGGTTGTCACTTCAGTTACCTTACAGGATAAGGCTAGTGATATTTCATATTTCTGGTCAATAAATGACCCAATTCAACAATGAATTGAGCATAACAAGTGTTGTCAGTGTAGCAAGAGACTGGTATAACTTTTTTTTTAATCCAATTTGACCTCCAATCATGAATGATCAAAAACACATTGTGAGCCACATGCACTGGGTGACATGTTGCTTCTTCAGCATGAAAATGGGCATTCACCCCCCTGGTGTCGTTTATACTCTCAAGAGTACATACAGTATATCAATTAGAATATACACTATTTACTCCTAACATTTGCTAAATACTACAGTGCCAAGCTGTTTGAAGGTTATTAACACTATACTGTACATTTGCATATTCAGTAGGAACCAATGGGTTTCGGGCTGAGTGCCACAGAAAGAGTAGGAAATTAGCACAATTACGAGAGACAAACTCAAACATTGTTGGTTTTGGTCTTTTAATTCTTGAATTTGCTTAAAAACAGAAAATCTCCATAGGAGTAATAGTTTAAAAGCACAAATCAAGACATTTGCCATAAGTCAGGTTCTTTCAAATGCAGTTACCATGATTAGAATGTAAATTAAAAGCAGGATAGGAAAATGGATAGATTTATCTCTGGAATGGCAAAATTTCAAATCAACAGCTCACACAACTCAAAATTCAACGGTGTTTTAAAAAAAAATATATATATATATTCTTCATATGTTTTGCAATTGCAGTAGTTTTAGTCCTAATAATGTGTGGCATTTCAACAAAACTATTTATTTTTCATGACAAGTAACAAAAAGAAGGTAACTTACTTTGAAATGTAACTTCCAACAACATTAATCAAGTTTCAGTCTTGACATATTTATGGATAAGTCCATCTATCGCACCTAAGCTGACTCTAAGGGTTGCCTGGTGCTTCAGGGAGGAGAGGGGGGGAGGCAGACAGTGTTGTAGCACAGACTGAGGGTCTGTTTTCTGGGTAGGTGGCGATTGGACCCTCTGGAGAATTTGGATTGCCTGCTGCTTTGAGCAAGATGGAGAAGGAGATGGGCACTCTCGTATCCCAGTTTGTGGCTTTGTTTCCTGGTTAGACGTTGGTCCAGAGTCTTTCTGTGCCAGGAGTTTTTTCAGGAGACAAGATAACTGAGGACTGAGAAGGAGAACCAGGGTACCACCTATACACAGGATTCTAAAAACACAAACATTAATTAAATGACTATAGGTATTACTCTTTTTCTGTGGACAGACACTATTTTTCCAAGCTTATATATTATTGAATTAATAAAAAAAGAGCTTGTTTTACTTTAAAAAGAAAAGGACAAAATGTAAACGCACACACACAAAACCACTAGTAACATTATCTGATTCACTAAACAAGTCTAAAGGAAGCGATGGAAACAGACACACAGAGGCACAAACCTCTCCATCTCAGTGAGGATGAGTGGCAGGTTGGCAGCCATTGTTGTTTTGGTGCCAAACTTCCTGCCAAATGGCAGGTCACAGACTACAACATCTACACTGGCACTGGGCAGAGGGAGCACTGCGCGCACACACACACGCACACGCACACACACACACACACACACACACACACACACACACACACACAGACAGACAGAGGACAGGGAAGCCAAGAGGTAATTTAATACATGGCAGCAGGGTTCACTCTCACCTCCCACTCTCTTATTCCCATCCAAAACATGCCGCTTTGGATCCCCAGATCACATTAAAAGCTAAATATAAGCAATTTCTAAAAGCTAGATATGGATTAAGTAAAATACATCACCTGGGATTAATGATAAAATGTATTTAAGCGCTTAATCACCATGTTTGTAACAGTGCGGCACATTGTCAATGCTTTAAAAGTGTTCACAATGTATTCAATTTGAGCTATATTTATGATCATGTCCTTTTAGTTTTTCTAAAAGGCAAATATTTTGTCTTTACGAGAAAACAATGTATTAATAATGTACTTTTGGCCTTTGACTATTTGACTGTTAACTTGTATACACAGCTGTACCATAAAACTTCTACCCAGAAATTAATTTTACTGAGGCACCGACTGTAGCTCTCTCCATAATATATCTAAAAAGGTATAATGACAAACATCTAACATTATTTCAGTGATCTCTTTGTGCATGTTTCTTACTCATAGATGAAGCTTTCAGTAGGTGTATCCTGTTTCCCAGCACTGCAAACTCTACGTTCTCATTGGCCTTCTGCAGCTGTCTATCATCAATGTCCATACCCAGAAAATAGGAAGCCTGGAGATTACATTGAGAGTGATAGATGGTATTATAGTAGGAGTGTTCCAATTGCACTACACAGTATATGCTGTACTATTCTAAAAATCACAATGTGGTTTAAACATTGTACTTGTTTTGATATTTCCATTAAGGCCTGATTTGTCAAATTAAAAGTAATCAATTAACAAAATGTATTAAACCATATCAAAAACAAAAAAGGTGCACTAAATGTGACTAGGAAATATTACAATTAGACTATTAGTGCTTTATTATTCTGACATTTTTAGGCAATACATAAGAAATAAACACCAGGTCAACAATTGGATCAAATGTGTAGCCATATGTACAATCAACGAACCATTTTTCAAATGTTTTATACGTTTTGTCCAAATCCAAACCCTAAAAAGTTAACAATCCCGACTTTTCTACACTTGACATAAATACAGGAGCTCTGTCGATTTCTGTCCTGACCTTATGTTCCTGTGCTGCTTCTATTAAGATGGTTCCCACCCCACACATTGGGTCGACCACACAGAAGCCTGGCTGGGAAACGGGAGATAACATACAGTACATACAGTTAGACACATACAGTGACTGAAGAGCAGTATTGCATCACAGTCACACAGACGGTCATGTTATAGACAACAAACATCAAGCTAAGCGTTTGAAAATGAGGACAGCTTTAGTGCAGCAGCTTGCCTGCCTGCCTTGCCTTTTTATGGTATTGATAAAACAAACAAAA
Source organism: Etheostoma perlongum (assembly GCA_026937815.1). NCBI lineage: Eukaryota > Metazoa > Chordata > Actinopteri > Perciformes > Percidae > Etheostoma > Etheostoma perlongum. The sequence goes on along the minus strand of CM049387.1, from coordinate 24,403,318 downwards.
ACTCTAAATGGCAAAAGATCTCTCTACAACAAAGACAAAAAGGCCCTTGCTCACATAATTTAATAAAGCCTTCTGATTTGCATATATGTGATAAAGTAGTTTCCTCATGGTTTTCAGAAGTCATACATATACAAACCATAAATAAAGAATACAGCAGCAGGCACCCAGCACTAGTGTGTGTTAGTACCTGTATCTGAGCCAATGAGGCCATAGCCCAGGCTACAGTAGATCTCAGTCCTGTGGTTTTCATGTAGCTCCTGTGAGCCAGAGGTAGCCTGAAGAAAAGAGATGCGATACCCATTACCTATGACTGCTTATCAAATTAAATTAAGATGCAATATGGCTAAAAGGTGTATGAGCCACCACCATGCCCAAATCCACTATGTTTCTGAGACTTTGATTTACAATAATGTTTGGGATTCTCTGGGAACCATACAGCTGTTAATGAGTGACTTCTGATTCTGGATACCAAGTGAGGCGATTGGCCACAACACCAAGAAACCGTAGAAACTACAACAATGGTACAAAGCAGTAAGGAATACAAATTATCGAAAGCTAAACGTGCAGCAAAGATTGCATGTTGTTATTACAGACTGGCTCTGTATGATGGACAGTCATAAGTAATAACCTAGTAATAACCTGGTTAGTGGGATCCCCAGTAGGCAGTGGTCATCACTCAAATTAACATTTACCTGCAGGAGAAAAAAAATCAATCAACTACTAATTACATTTCATTTGAAAAGAAAGGCAAGAGAGCCGAGATTATCTGCCAACACCATTAAGAGGGAAAATATCACGTTAGGCCCATAAAAGCATTCGGAATATTATGAAGATTTTAAATACAGTAAAACAAAGTTTACCTCCAGCTGTGGATTCTTAAGGTCAATCTTCCAGCCCAGCAGTTTGCTCAGGCCTACTCCAATCACTCTGCTCACCTCCTATATTAGATTCAATATGCACACACACAATATTCCTCTGAACACAATATACAGCTATTTGTGTTTATACCTTTTATTACTTCTTAGCCTAAACATATGATTACCAGTGACACTATTCTGACTTTACTATGCTTTGTCATGGGCATTTTTTTCATTTCCACTACCTGTGTGTTAAAGTATCGTGACAGAGATCCAGTACATTTGCAGCTAATCCTAAAAGAGACCGGGTCAGGAGAAAAAGGCTCTGGTTTGATCCTGCTGGGTTGCAGTAGTGTCTTATCTCTTCCACCGGTAGTCTTCCCTTCACCACATGGAGGCAAACACAACAAGGCAGACGGGAAGCAACACAAAACAAAATCAACAACAGAAATAAAAGGCCTTTTAAATGTAAATTTTGAATTAAAAACTAATAAGAAAAAACACTATTATTTTATTACCACATTCCACATTTTTCACAGCAAAGTCCTTTGCCATGACATCCATCTTCATGCCGCTTCTTTTCAGATTGTTGTCTTCTTCTGCGAGGACACAAACTGATCCTCTGCTACACAGATCTGTGTCTGGTATCATTGCTCTTTTTCCACTTTGTCCACAGCCATTAAACTCCATAACCTTCCTCCTCCCCTCTTCATCATCCTCTTTGTACTGTCTCTTTCTTTCTTTCTCAGGTGACCTCTGTTTCTCTGCATTTTTGCCACTATTATTAGACTCTTTTTCTTCCGAATCCCTCTTTCTCTTTTTCTCCAGTATCTGGGCTTCAGCTCCACAGGTTTCACCACACAACAGTTCCCCTCTATGTGTTGTCTCTCTCTTACTTTTCTTTTCCTCATTGCGCTTCTCCTCCTCCTTTCCCCTCTGTTCGCCAATCCTGCTCCCCTCATCCCTCTTCATTGTCACTCCCTTGGCAGTGTTTGGTGGGTTGACCGTAGTCCTTCTGCCTTCCAGCTCCCCCTGCAGGTGGTTCCATGTCATTACAGCACTGCTCCAATGATTCTTATCACCCAACACTCTGGACTGCAGCACAGAGGCTGCTTTTGCTATGAACATTACAGAGCACACAACACCAAGTTAATATAATATTAAGATAATTAATTTTTATGGTGGTTTTGTTTCCTTTTTGGGATTTCTTCGTGTCAGGCTTGTACCTGGGTTGGTGTTAGCAGATAGCTGCACTGGCAAGTCTTGTTTCAACAGTAGGAAGAGTCTCTCTGCCGCCCTGAGCTCACTGACTCTGCTGATCCCCACGGAGGAGCTGAACAACACTTTACCTGGCATCTGACACACCTGGAAACACAACAACACAAGTTTTTAAAAACTGCTAAACTCTCAGCTAGGGCTGGGGGATATGGAGAAAATCAAATATCACGATATTTTTGACCAAATACCTTAATATCGATACCGAACAATATTGTAGTGTTGACTATTGGTGCTTTCACAAAATGTTTGCAGAATAAGGTTTTGATTAATAAACATAAGTAATTTGGCCATAATGACTTAGTGGGTAAAGGAAAATAATAGAACAGTTACAACAGTCTGGTAAATTCAGAAAATGGCATCACTTTACTGTAATGCAGCCTTTAAAGCCAGGAAAAAACACTACTTATGCCTTACTATGATATTACGATCTCCAAAATCTAAGACAATATCTAGACTCATATCACAATATTGATTTAATACCGATATATTGCCCAGCTTTACTCTCAGCACATTTTTATTTTTTTTTATTAAAGTGACTATTTTTAAATTTAAATCTGTATTTTTTCATCTGGTGATCATAAATGACCTGTAACAGAAAACAAGACTAACAGTGAAAAGAACACTATTTTTATATAGGTTTTTTTTAATGCCTCATCTGCATGGGTCCGATTTTTCCCACAAAGTAACATTTTCGGCAGGTACACACAGCTACTGAGCACGCAATCTGATGGGTCACAGATTTTGGTGTACACTGGAAAGGTCTGTGTTATTGTATCCAGCCAGGCTTTAATTTTTATTTTAAAAGTTATCTGCTGTAGTTATGGCTAATACTGATGCAAGGCCATCACAGAAAAGAAGGAAATTATTGAATAACTAAATGATAAAAGGGAAAGTGAAACACGACAGGGGAAACCGAGTCCATCTCATTATTTACCATAACATGCAGTGGTGGAAGAAGAACTCAGATCCTTTGCTTTAGTAAAAGTAATATCACAGTGCAGAACTACTGTTTCAATATTAGCCATGCATTTCAAATGTAAAATATTAGGATCACAATATTTTAAAAATACTAATTTTGCAGAATAGCCCATTTTAATATATTATAAGATTATAAGATCATGATTACTGATGCGTTAATAACTTTAATATTGAAACTGGTAAAGATGGGGCTAATTTTAGTATGTAATTTTAGATTTTGCGATACTGCTGGGTTGCTTGTGAGTGTCCCTGGCCCCTGGGGATGAATAAAGTGTTACTGATATAATATTAACATCTTTTATTTTGAATCATATTTTATAATCTAAATAGTATATAAAGTTATCAAATACATGAAGAAGAGTAAAAAGTAAAAAAATGTTTGTTTCTGAACTGTAGTGTATAGCCTATAATCAGAGGTGGGTCGAGTAGCCAAAAATTGTACTCAAGTAAAAGTACTGTTACTTTAGAATAATATGACTCAAGTAAAAGTAAAAGTAGTCATCCAAATAATTACTTGAGTAAGAGTAAAAAAGTGCTTAATGAAAAAACTACTCAAGTAGTGAGTAACTGTTGAGTAACGTCTGATTTATTTCTTAACACAAGCATTAGCGTTAATCAGACCGACAAAAATACAAAATAATCATCTTTAGGCAAATTATAGTTCATCCAATCAATAAAATAAATTAAAATTAATTTATTAATTACAAAATAGCTTAAGTGAGAGACTTGTCACATCAAATTTGGATGGATACTGCATGTGCAAAACATACTGTATGTAACCTAAAAGACAAACATCCACCTATCCACAGCAAAAACTAAAACTACCGCTACGTTTCCTCAGGTTAGATGTTGAGTTTTTGAATGCTCACATGTCCGTTTGTTTTGGTCGACACAGAAGACGCCGCATAATGTAGCTGCTGTTTCGCACTTTTCCTAAAAGGTAACCATGCTTTCACTCATAGTTCCTTCTGGTCTGCGTTGCCTTGGCAACGGTTGATTCTGATTTGATACGACTGTAAAGCTAACCTGCGCCGCCGCTGAGATCGAGTATGTTCGCGTGACGAGACTGCACAACGTTTAATTGGTGAAACACAGTCACGTGGTAGAGCCTTCAGCGGAAGTCTCTCTCTCTCTCTCTCTCTCTGTCAAAATAAAACATTAAAATGAGACGTACGCTGGGGTAAAACCAATGACGCGTAGAATACCACAGAGGTAAAAAGAAAAGTAACGAGCTCATTGTAGCCTAATGTAGCGGAGTAAGAGTACAGTTTCTTCTTCACTAATCTACTCAAGTAAAAGTATAGTGATTTAAAACTACTCCTAGAAGTACAATTTTTTCAAAAACCTACTCAAGTAAATGTAACGGAGTAAATGTAACTCGTTACTACCCACCTCTGCCTATAATAGAACATTAAACAGTTACCCTAAAAAGGTAACGGTAATATTATTTGAGTAATGTTAACGTGTTAGGTTAGTTACTTTCCACCACTGCTACCATGCTAGGTAAAGCTAATTCTGGATTTTCAGCCAACGTCTGACAAAATATTTCAAATGAGTTTAGGTTTAAAACACAGGTAACAAACCAAAAGGGCATCTTTGACACGTCTGTCTATCTATCTGTTCTCTAAAACTAAAGTATGGCGAATGGAGTTTGTTAACAGCCGTTGTAACTGTCGGTTTGTCTCTCTTTGCTCGAGCTTACATCTTCCGCTGCCAGCTTCACCTTCACCTCGTCGATTAAGAAGTGCTCCATCCCGTTGCCGGCGGTGCAGTAGTAGCGAACTAAAGGCGCCTCACTTCTGGCGTCAGTCATTATGCTGAATATTGTTCACTGTGTTCACTGTCAACAAACGCTCATATCTGGTAGAAGTTTGCCATACCGTCTAAACGTCGCCATATTTGTTGTTTACACCGGAAACGGAACTACGTCTGCAGACTGCAGTGACTAGTGCCTTGCTCATAGACTGTATATATATATAAAATTGCAGTCTATGGTGGCCTTGCTTGGCCAGTAGGGGTCTCTCTTACCATAGACAATAAGCAGGGGCTTCAGCCCATCTATAAGGGTTTAAACAATATGTTTGAAAATGTAAGTTGCTACGTTAAATAGGCTAATTCATTTTCATTCACAGTTTAAATAAAATAAACAATGTATTTAGCAATAATCTTGTGTGTGTGTGTGTGTGTGTGTGTGTGTGTGTGTGTGTGTAGTGCACTGCAATCTCTCACTTAATCCTGACTGGAACGACTAAAACACCATTAATTAGTGTGTGTGTGTGTGTCTCTCTCTCTCTCTCTCTCTCTCTCTCATGGCCCTGGCTTTCCTTCCCCTGGTAACCCTCTGCTGTACTTGGCCATTTTGTGTCGTCAGGGATGAAGGCAACAAGGACAGAGGGTCTGGTGGAATGCCCTGACCCAACACCACATCCATGAAGACAGACCACAGCCAGTCCCACTCTCCACTTGCAAAAGTAAATGACACTTGACACTTACAAAAGTAAATTAAAAACATCAGCAAAAGTATTTATTAACTTGCAGGAATAAAACAAATTTAACTCTACACATAGATTCTTTGAATGTATTTATATGTATATATAGTAATTTAATTGTTGTCCCATATGTTTTTTTGGCTTGCAGTTTGTCTTGCAGGCCCATGTACTCCTAGCCTGGAAATCCAGAACCAAATCTGAAAGATTAAGATTCTGGCATTGATTCATGAAAGTTGCCCATCTCAAGGGGCGGCACCAAACGTGCATTTAAAAAAAAATCTCACTGCACGCGATTAGATAACACTACAACCAATCACAACAATACATGGGGTGACTGGTAAAAAGGCTAACTGGCAGATTAAACTGTCATCATCCGTTTAGCTCGCCTCTGGCCCGCCTATATCAGATACACCGATGTGATTGGTGCAGCTTTCCTCTGGCCCGCCTATATCAGATACACCGATGTGATTGGTGCTGCTCGGCTACAAGGGTATAGTTCATGAGCAGCATTACTCGATGCCAGAGTAACTCACTGAGAAAATTCTAATTGTGCTCTCGCGATAACTCTGGATTTCCAGGGTAATTTACTCTAGAATTGTCCTATACATTGAGAAGAGAAAGGGGACATAATTATCAATTATGTTAACACAGGGATGCAAACTGGCAGACACATATGACCGTACTGCGTTGGTCAGTAGTATGTAGTATGAAACAGTTAAATCAATTTAACTTATACCACTAGGGCTTTGACACAACACAGTCCAGTTTACCCAGTTTATTTGTCACTCTTGTTCTCTTTAAAGTTTAGCTTGTGAGTGTCTATCAGCCCATAACATTGGACGTATACATGTAGAAAGGAGACATTAATACTCCCTTTAACAGCTGCCATTTGCAATAATTAGCGATGCTTTATTTAGCCTGCTGCTAAATGGATGCCGCTTGGCACACCAGCCATGGCGTGATGTATTACTGTACATCAAACTTGTTTTTATTATCCTCTACACTGCATAAATTATCAGACAGTGGGAGGAGGATACAGAAGATGGAGGAGGGAAGAGGAGACATAATGATGAGGGGAAAAGACACAGAATAGAGATAAAAGTAATGGACGGAAAAAGGAAAAATACATGAACATGCTTAGCACGCAACGTTCGGTATACAATTTCCCACCGATCCTGAAATACATCGGTCCAAACGACATAATAGGGTGAACTTTACAAACATAAATAGTGTATACAGGCACTCTAACTCACTACCTCAATAAATCATCATTATTTCTAATTAAAAAAAATAAACTTGAGTTTCAAGTGGTATTACATTGTAAAAGTACACATTCCGTATGTGGTGATTTATATTCAGTAAGTGGGCTGTCATTTAGAAGGCCAGACTATGTGTGTGTGTGTGTGTGTGTGTGTGTGTGTGTGTGTGTGTGACATGGAAATTTGAGTCTATCTACCATTCTCCATTAACTCCTCTCTTCTTTCAACATTACCTTTACTTTGTCTCACCCTTCTATTCTCTCCTTACCTAAACCTTCCTTTTTCTCTCTTCTCTCGTCTCTTTTTCACCCTCCGCTCTACTTTCCTTTCATCTTCACTTCACTCTCAGATAGAAATTAGACCTTTACAAAGAGATAGAGCGAAACAAATCAGAGCGAAAGCAAGAGGAGCAGTGCATTTTCCCCATTTAACCATGTACAATATTTGTGTGCGTCCCTTCCCATTTCTGAGTGCCGATGTGGGTGTACATGTGTGACACGAGGACATTCAATTATTTACTGCTTTCAGAGAAGTGTAAAGTGTGTAAAAACAGCCAGCCATGGAGTGAGACAGGGAACAAGAGAGACACACACAATCCCAGCACCAATAACAGGAGAAGTAAAACAGAGAAGACGGCTGGAAAGCAGACTGGATGGAGAGAAGTGAGGAAATGTGTGTGTGTTGGTCCATGTGCGGTTTGTTTTGTGCCTGTGTAAAGCTTCACCGCCTTGAATTTTTTAAACATTAACATGGCATTGTCAAATTCACTGTGACATCTTGGTATACCAACCATAAACAAGCGCTCACACCAATGTGCCTCTAGCTCACACAAGTTGTATTATTTAAAAACAAAATGCTCTATTTATCTTATCTATTGCAATAACTACTTCCCATGTCTACCCCGAATTCTCAATGTATAATATTATGTTTTGTTTTATTTAATCTTAATTAACAATAACCAAATTCTTTATCCTATGAGTTATAATCTCTGTAGGCCTATTTCCCAGCAGGCATTTTGTCTTGTCCCAGATGTTACTAATAACATTAACGGTGGCTTTTTGTCAAGTGTGCCAGGCTCTGTGAAAGTGAGCCAGCAAGCTATCATGCACTTTTATTTATACCTGTGCTTTCTTTTCATGTCAAAATGTCTAATTTAAAAATGGCCTATTTTCCTATTTCTGGTGCGGTTGGTCACATCCAGTTTAGGTTATCTGCCAAGCGCTGCTACTCTAATGCCAAAGAGCTACTTATCAGATTGGTGAGAGAGTAACTGAGCTGCCCTACTGGCACTCTGAAACCTGAACAATTTTGCAATAATTAACTTATTTCAGTCCAATTTTCTTGTAAAACGGGGCCGGAGAACAGCATGTGTGTAGCAACACTTTCCACATATCTTTGCCAACGACTTGATGTGACATTCTTGAGTCCTTGCTGGAATTACAGATACTTGCATTAATAAGTCTGCTGGCCACTTGGGGTCAGCCAACACATTGCACAACACAACATGCTGTCACCTTTTAAAGTTGATATGGCTCATGTTAGCAAAAAAGTTTTTTTACTCTGTTACGCATCTAGCAGTAGAGCAACATTAATTTGGAGTTGTGTTTCTGACCACCAGATGAATGTACGTTCAACATTCACTCTCTTTGAACTCTGGTTTGGTCTCTGCCAACTTTAAGGGAAATATCGGACTAATAAGCAGCTATAATTGCTCAATTCAATTCAATTCTATTTATAGTGTCAAATAATAACAAGAGTCATCTCAAGACCCTTTACAGATGGGGAGACCACACTATAATTTACAAAGACCCAACAATTCTAGTAATTCACACACCGATTGGAAATAAGATGATCAGAAACTGATTGCGAAAAACAGGTGACAGTATGAGGTCAGCAAATTTAATCTAAATCTAAATTAACAGATGTGAAGACATGTACACTATCCTGAGCTCAGGCTTAACTACAGTGTGAGTGATTGTAATACACACAAAACTCAGAGGAGGCCATGACAGTGCAGACAAGTCCTTGTCCCAGTTAACAAAGAACATCTCTCACACTACACACAATCCCAAATCCCCTTGCACCATATTTTATCATGTAAAAAAGTCAACATCACACCACCACCAAGGCCACTGTTCCCTTTAGCTAAATAAAAAAAGCTAAAGCCCTTGGCCTAGTTTTTCAATGTTTAACAAAGCAGCTAAGCTTTCATTCAGGACCTATGGAGTATTCCAGAGAGTCCCCAAAGCACAAGGATAATTAGTTTGATTTCACTATCATGCATTCACATATAGCACTACAAGAAAGGGTGCAAAATAACTATTCTGAGAGGTTTTTAATTCTCCATGCACCAACAGATAAGAGGCAATAAAAACCGTCTCAGATGGAGAACACTGAGACAAACCCTAACATCCCTAGCCTGGAAGACATGACTGACTGTACCCAGCTTTCACAGTAGCCTAATTGCATTTCCTGGGTACTACAGGTAGGGGGAGGTGTAGGTTTACTGCTGGGCTGCATTTTGCTGCTGGGTTGTCTTGGTTAATCTCTTGACTGCAGCAGGCGGGGTGGACAGAGGAGGAAGTGGGTAGATGCTAGATCGGATCCGCTAGTCGTAGTTACTGTACAGTTACAATTTAGGCATGGGGAGTGGGGATTGGTTAGGGTTAAGGTAAGAAAACCAGGGTAAGCCAATCAGAGGCAGAAAAATGCAGGCCACGAGGCACGTAGCCTACTGTGACGTTGACACTTCTAGCGGATCTGATCTAGCATCTACCGAGGAAGTGGGGCGGTGAGACACAGGCCGCCCAAAGTCCATCTCTACTGCAGTAACAGAGAGATTAGATGTAACTGAAATGCTGCTGGAACATCAGTAAAACATTTGACGGTGCTATTTTTGGAGGTATTTTGAAAATTGTACGTCTTGCTTTTATGATGAGTTAAATAGTTTGCTTGTGTCTTGAGTTGCGTAGACTCTAAATACATTAACAACTTGTATTGAAACCATAGTTTAATTTTGATGTTTACATTCAGGGTTACAAAACTAGCACCATTTACCAGCCAAATGCTGGTGAAATATGCAAGTGGCTGGTAGATTTCATTCCCCAGCCAAAAAACAATGGTGATCTGTTGAGTGAACCCTGTTAAAATGTGAACATTCACTAGCCATTTGTTTGGTGGACGAAAAAGTTAATTTTGAACCCTGTTTATAGCCTATTTAGTAAAAAAACTGTAATTATACTGTTATCTGAGTATGTGATTCATAACAGTCAATGCTAAAGGTTTGTATTTATAATCTATTACCTTTTACTTATAGTTGAGTTTTTTCTCTTTTCTATTCTTCAGATGCTGCCATAACAAAATATTTACTTGTCTGTCACTACACAGGACACAAATACAAATACCATTATGGGCCAGCTGTTATCATCAGAAGAAGAGCTTTCTCAAGTGAAGGATGCGATTGGTTCTCTCCTCTACGACGCCATGTTGGAGGGCGGTGCCATACCTGACCTCGGAGTCGTCCACCCTCTTCTCCTAGCCAATCACGATGAGAGCCTCGACTCCCAGGCCGCCAGCCTCCAGGAACAACTACAGCAGGTTAATGAGAGTGAAAAGAAAGTATTTTGGGTTGATGTTTGACATATTATAAGAAGGAAAACTAGCCAATTAATTCAATTATCAATCAATTATTTGTTTTGAAGGCAATGAGATGATTGATATTTTGTACAGCTCATCTTGGGTGGTGATGGCTTAGTGGATATGATGCATGCCTTGGTGTGGGAGATCAGGGTTTGATTCCCACTGCGATACATCAACCAACGTGTCCCAGAGCAAGACACTTAACCACTAGTTGCTCCAGAGGCATGCAACCTCTGATACATAGCAATATATATATAGCAATTATAAGTCACTTTGGATAAAAGCATCTGCTAAATGACATATAATGTAATCTTGTAATTAGGAAATTTCCACATCCACAAGAAGAAATGAGCAGAAACACTTTTTTTTCCCCCAATAACGGCACCAATATGATAACACACCAAGAGACATAATAATAATAATAATTTTTCATAATCATAATAATTAGGCAATTAAGACTGATTTTGTCTTTGATAAATTTCTCATGTAAGCCTAGCCATGATACATATGATTTCATGTGTATTAGGTATGTAGGTATACCTCTGGTAGTGACTTTTGTGTATGTACATACTGGCAATATACCTTTTTGTTCTTTAAATTAAAAAAAATTAAAAACATAAAAAAGAATGAAAAGAAAGTGTGACAGATCAGTTATAATGATGCTTAAAAAGAGCAAAACATACAAAACACGAGGTGATCTGTGCCCTCTGAAATAGACTGAGCGGGCCGACTGCTCATTGATTTCCCCTTTAAATCATCCGTTCAACCGTGCAGTGTGCAGCTGGAGATGAACACGAGGGGAGATAAAGATGTTGTTGCCTTGAGACAGTTAAGAAAGAGCATTGTGCAAAATAATAAAGCACCACTCAGTATTAGAAATGCGCTCCTATTGGGAATTGTAAAAAGGTTACAAATCAATACAATAGCCAAAAGGAGCAATATGATAGTGACAAAATGCAGTTTAAAGCTGTTCTTGAAAAGAAGAGAGAGCAATCAACTAACCTCGCGTTTTTATTTTATTGAGACAGATAGTACGAGGCAGTACGCTGAAATTCTGTTACCATTTAAGCACGGACATTTGTGTTCATTCCTTCTTACGCAGCTGCAGGGCGACATTGGGAAGAGGGCGCCAACCTACCTGAAGGATCTGATTGGCCGATTATCATCCTTTTCAGAAGAGCCACGCTTGGCCGGCCTTGTGGGATTGGTGGTTACTATGGTGATGGACATGGCCTACACGTCGTCGAAACAGTCATCAGGCGTGAAAGGGAAATCAGCGGGGTCATCATCGTGCCAGGTGAGGCCTTTGATTGAAAATAATGAGGGTACTAGGTAAAAAGATTGATTGATATAATATTAAAGTATATTCCTGTATATATCTACTGAGACATTTCAGCAAACTTTCTTTTTGACGAGCCAACGATCCAAATATCAAGATCGGTTCCAGAACTGCAATGATGCTCATTTCTACCTCCAGCAGAGAGTTTGGGAGCTCCAGGAGGTGATGGAGGAGTACCTGAAGCGCTGCAAGATCAACTTGAGTGACAAAAGCAGGCTGATCCAGGACTCCATTAGACTTGAGGCCCAGCTCAGCCTCACCCTCACCCAGCTGAAGACCTGTCTGCTGGGAGGAGACTGTGACTCCAGGTGAGACAGTACAGTACAGGTAAGCCCAGTGGAGTAGAGGATGGTGTCAGCAGAGCCGCATACAGGGGAGTGGAAGAATTGTTGCCCAGGGTCTAATGTTACACACAGTTACACAGTATCTTAAACAGTCTAAAAAAGTCTAAAATTTTGTCCTAGGTCTTAAATACTTTTAAACAGGTCTTAATTGTCTTACGTCAGTGTAACACTACTTCTAATGCTTAGTGAAATGGTCCTTCAGTGTTTACGAATGTTTTTTTTAAGGATAAGTTGTAGTTCCTTCTGGCACTAGTCAAATAAGTGAAAAATAATTCACTGTATTACGACTACAAATGTGACCAACATGCAACTTATTTTGCAGCCAATATATACACCAGTCCTATTATGCCATCAGAAAATCTGAGAATCGTTTCAGACAATGTTTCCGGACTTTGACATCAGATTCTTTTATATATCATGATATAGTCCTTAAATTTAATTCATAATGGTCTTGATTAGGTCAAAGCTGGAGAAACCCTAATAGAGGAAAGAATAGAGTAGAACACAAAACTGTTGCATGGAGGATAGTAGAGAAGTATAATGGAGTAGAAGACTGATCACTGGTTAGTGGTCATTTTGTTTTCACACTATCTGTTCCTCCAGGTCTCTGAGGCACTGGGCCAGTGGAGCAGCATTTCACAGCCAGATGTTGGTTCACTTGGCTGGTTTTGAGGGCCAGGCTGAGCCCCTGGCTGCAAGGGCTGCTCTGGAACAATACAAGGAAGACCTCACACAGATCATACCTGCTTACAGGTAATACAGCAGTTGTGGCAATCTACCAATCAACCATTTATAGTGTCAAATCACAACATAAGATATCTCAGGACACTTTACAGATAAAGTAGGTCTAGACCACACTCTATAATATTCAAATACCCCACTATTCCCGTGGTGAGAAAAAACTTTCTTTTAGCAAGCAGAAACCTCCGTCAAAATCAGGCTCTTGGGCGGCCATCAAACATGAAAACTTATTACAATTTCTTCATCAATGGGTTGTTGCCCACCAGACAGGCCCTTGCCCATTAATCTTGCAACATCTCATCACTGTAATATTGCGATGATGAATCCAGATTTCTGTCTAAATGAATGCATTTACTGTATACATTGACTGTTCTTTCCCAGTTCTATCCCGTCATCCCCCTTTCTCTTCATTATAGACGATATAAGTCTAATTCAGTGTGTGTTGTGAAATGTCGAGGGGGTCTGGCATCATGTGACCCCTCCAGCGAGGTGCCAGAGGAAGGATCCATGACAGGACTCACTGTGACAGACAGCGAGATAGGAAGGAGTGTGACCATCCCTCTATCCGCTTTGAAGACAGAGATAGGTAGACTTTCTAGAAATTACCAAGAAAACGGCTTATGCCTTTCTCAATTGAGTTGCATTTAACTGAACTAAGTTAAATTTAACAGGGAGAAGGAGTGTCTCTGGGCTGGATACCACTTCTGCAACTGTGTCCTCCTCCATTAACCTGGACCTTATCACGTCAGATCAGTACGCCCAGGCATACCTGCACCATTTGTTCTCTGATAAAGGACCTGTGGCAGAGCTGGAGAACTACTTTATCAAGGCTAGTGTCAATCTGAGAACATTGAAAATTGAACAAGGATGTACAAAAGAAACGGGTGGGAAATGATATAGAACAAAGTGTTGGCGTGCATCTTAATAATCGGGCAAAAGGCATTGATGGAAAACAAATAGTGGACAGAGACAAAGGAGACAATTGGGGCAAGACGGACAGGAGAGCAAGACGAGACAAGATGGAGGAAAGTGAGCAGAAAGATGAAAGTTTGCAAGGGAGTATTGTGGAGATGCAGCCGGATGAGAACCTCAATCATCATGCAACAAGTACATGAAAGCCACAACCAGACAGCAGCATCATAAAGTGCCTGTCCTTTATTAAAGAGAAACATTAAACTGAACTAAACTCAGAAACATGAAGGATATTTGCATTGTTGTTTGTAATTTATTCAGAGAGTGTCAGCCTTTGCCAAATATGAACTTTGTGATTTCTATTTCTGTGATTTCTATTATTATAATATAATTTATTAACACACAGGCAATTTCATCAAACCTTTACACCTTTCAAGGAAAGAGTTTGGTTCCGTAATAAAGCCATTTTCAGCTGCACTTTTCTTTTTTTTTTGTACATCCGCTTAAGACCGAAATACAAATACACATAAATAAATCCCAGAAAATCTTAACAAAAACCCTACACTTGTCAGTCTTTGCCCCTTGACACTCAATGTGGATACAAATATTATTTAAAACTATTCAGACAAGAATTTGAGAATTACTATTTATTTCTATGATGATGGTAAAATAAATAAATGCAAATGGAGTTCTTGAGGAATTGTGATGGATTGGTAATATTGTGTTTTGCCTAATGATGACATTTTTGTTTCTTTTCTGTGCTTTGTTAAATTCAATAAGATGAGCTGTTTTACTTGTTGTGTTTTGTGAGTATAAGTGTTTGTACTATAGATAACAACCAGACAATCATCTAATTTCACAACACAGTAAAATGGCACTAAAAGTTATCAATGAGGATTTTTAATTACATAAGCTCAAGTAAAAGTTTACTATTTTAGTAGGAATTGAATAAGGTACAGTCTGGAGAAAAATACTTCTAGCTCTGCACTCACCACACCATGTGATGATAACATGCAAGCTACATTTATTTTCCTCAGAGATATTTCCTTTGAAACCTTAAATCCATATTTGGACATGGACCATCATATTTGATGATGGGTATAACAAGGTCTGTGGTCACAGTTCTGCAACCTTTCTAGGGTTACTGATTGTTTACAGATATTATGTTTTTGGCCTGCTTAAGTAACAGTGAAAGTAACTTGTAAATCTGAACCTTAGCTTGTAATAAATTAAAAATATGGTATATACGTTTACACTTCATGTGTCTTTCTCTAATAAACGGTAACATATTGAGCTACCTTTTTCAAAAGGGTTTGATTTTTTTTTGATAATTTCAGGACGGATTTCTTTTACCAACATCAAAATGTTACTTTAGTTGGTAGAATAATTGAAACTAAAATCACATGGATGTGACTATCTCTTGGTACTAAACTAATATCAAAAGACCACAAGCACAACAACCTGTCAACCATCTGCACAAGCCTATTTCACCTATGTATGTGAAAGGAAATGCATGCTGAAAAGGGGACATTTTGAGTGACGCTCACAGGAGAGATGGCAACTTTTGTCAAGTGTTTCTCACTCAGAAAGGTTAAAAGGATGCTTTCTCTCTCAGTAATATGGTGTGCGATGCAGCAGGTGGGCGAGCAGCACAGGAAGGAGCTCTTATGTGGCGTAGCTGGCAGAACAGTGTGAATGTCAAGCTGGGAACGAAGTGTGTGTGTGTGTGTGTGTGTGTGTGTGTGTGTATATTTTTGTATGTGGGTGTGTTGGTGCGAGTGTGAGAAAGAGTGTGTGTGATTGCATGTGTGATTGAGATGTGAAGAATCCAGGCATGTATTGTGTTCATGTGCAAATTAAATATGGGAAAGAGGTTATGTATTGGTGTGTGTGTGTGTGTGTGTGTGCGTGCACAAAAAGAAGGTGTGTGAATTAATTCGAGAATAGTGATTGCAGTACAGAAAGAAAAAGGGAGAGTGGTACAAGTGGCTGATGGTTTTCTGTGTGTGTGTGTGTGTGTGTGTGTGTGTGTCTCAGGTCTTGCTAGCTGTTGAGTAACACTTCACAGCTCCAATTACTGGTCTCTGCTCTGCTAATGCTCTCTGATTGGTTTTATTACTCTCCCGCTCTTTTATTCTCTTCCTCCCTCTGTCTTTTTTACTTTCTCCCACTGTCTGTCAGATTAGTGTGATTTTATTATTCAATGCAATGTTAATGTGACTGGCTTTGTACACACATACACACACACACACACACACTAATGAATATCACATACATTTCTCTCTGGTTTCCATCTCTGATCTCTACTTTATTTTTACCATAGACCGTATATTATTGAACGGTCTATGGGATTTACACAAGCCTGTTATTTACGTTTTAGATTTGTGAAATATGAATAATAAAAACTACGTAAAGGTGAGATTCAACTCTTGTTGGCCAGATTTGGCCACAGAGCGCTAATTGTCTTTCACTGGTATAAGTATTTGTGACTTTGGGTTGTATCAATAAAATTAACTTAATCTGACACATCTATGAGCAAAGTAAAATCTCCATTAAACCTGCATTTCTTTGGGCTGTGGGGGAAAATCGAAGCACCCACAGGAAACCCATGCACAGTGAGAACACGTCAACTTCACACAAGAATGGCCCCACCACAGCCCGACTGGAGAATTCAAATCCAGGTCTTTTAGCTGATTTCTGCTGCAGCTGTGCTAACCATTGACAAACTAAAAATATTACAAAACAAGCCAAATATAGTACTACCACATAAATAACCAAAACATTCAAACACACAACATTCGAACACTAACAAAATTCCACTTACACACCAACAAAATTAAATAAAAATCACAAGACTTAATTTATGGAGAACCCCATGATCTTATAAGATCTAATAAGAAGAGTAGTTTCATATCTTGTGTGATGCCCACTTAATTTTAAGGATTTAGATTGTTCTTTATGATGCTCTAGGCTCTTCTTCTCACTCTTCCCCATTGTCCCTTGCCTCTCTATCTTCCTAACTCTGGTGTGGAAAAAGGTCAAAAAGTGAATCCCACACCTAATATTAAACCGGAGGACGGTCAGAGTGTCCTCATTAAAGTAGGGTAACTGTACCCTATGCCCTGTGTTTAGGAAGGAGTATACAGGTAGTCAAGAGCCTCTACATCTGAATGTGTGTGTGTGTGTGTATATAACTGAGAGCATGTTGACATGTAGCTTTTCCTGTCTCCTCTCTCTGGCCATGAGTAAGTGTGTCTGTGCTTGTATGCCACAGTCTGTTGTAGTGAAAGCATCGCTGCAGCAACAGAAAATCCCCAGAGTAACTCGACATCATCACATCGCCCACAGCCTCTCGGCAGAGAACAGACACTGACACAGAGTAACCTAATGTAGAGTGTGTGTGTGTGTGTGTGCACACTGAATGTGTGTTTGTGTCAGTAGATGTGTTTGTGTGTAAACTCAGTTGTTTTTTGATACTGTGTGTGTGTGTGTGTGTGTGTTCCTGTGTGTGTGGGTGCCTACAAGTCAAAGAGAGCAGGACACGGTCATCAATTTCTGGCAGGAGGGAGGGTGAAAGGCAAGCGACTGAGACAAGAAACAGAGAGAGAAGGAGAGAGATTGAAAGAGCTGTGAATGAAGAAAGGAAGGGAAAGAGCAAAGAAGCAATCACCACATAAAAAAAGAGATGGAAAGTGATTGAAAGGTTGACGAGAGGAAGGAGCAACAAAAGAGAGAGGGGAGGGAATGATAGACTGGGGAAGGAGAGAATAAAGGAGAGAAGAAGAATCAGATGTAGAGACAGGAAGAACAGAATGGAAGGTGCTAGAAAGAAAGGTTTGAGCAGAATGGCAGATGCTGAAAACTTAAAAGATTTTATTAAGACAATAAAGAGTTTTCCACTCTGTCTGCTTCATAAGGACTGTGTGCCTGGTTTGATCAGATTTGATTAAAGGGGAACTATGCAGTTTTTTAGGTTAATATACCTTAACTGAACAGCTTCAGAGTAATTGAAATGGTTATTTGACTTTTTTTAGGTGAATGGTGGTCGTCTCGCTACCCCCTGGCGCCTGTGAGGGGAAAAACCACCATTGCAACTTTCGACCAATGGGCCACTGGCCTCAGCGTCAGGAAGTATCGTGTGATATCAGGTCTCGCGATGTAACAAATTGCTTCACGACACTGCACACATACAGCCATTCACGAACCGACAAGGTAGCAATGGAGTTTTTCAGAGTTTTCACCCTATCGTCATGGTTGAGCCGGCAAAAAAGAGGCAGAAATTTAGGAAAGCATTGTCGGAGGAACAGAGAAAGAGGAAACTGCAGACTGACCGAGGGAGGAGTCAGACACAATTAAACACAGGAGCTGCCAAATATCTATTCCAAAGGTGTAGGGGGAGCTCTATAGAGAAACCTGTGAGCAAAAAGCGAGACAACAGCAAAGAAATGGCCCAAACTGCAGAGTGCCCCTTTAACAACCCACCAGCTGTCATCAGATTCTGATTCAAATGTTGCTAAATCCTGACTGGTGCACTGGAAGTATATGACATCACTTTTTCCCAACTGAGCACTGCCAATTTCAGAACAGTGACAAGAACATAGTGCATAGACAAGAGCTATTTATTAGTGTATCTTCACCATACATGGAGTTTTTAAAAATGTTTTTAACCCATTAACTCAAATTGCATACACTTTACATCGCACAGCCATATAGGCTCTCACATAGATTTTCTACCTTTAAAGGCAGCCTTTGGATTTTAATTGGGATTTCACTGAGGGAAAATCAACTTTCACTGACTTGCTTGAGGTAGATGACCAATCACAGTAAACTATTTACTGTATTTATCACAGGTGCATTATTGTCAGCTGTGAGCAAGGACCGTTGGTGTGTTTATTGATAAAAAAGTTGTCTGCAAATATCACATTATTTTTTTCATAACATCTATATATGGTTGTTTTGTGGTAGTCTTCTTGCTCTATTTCAACAACGTAGCTTATGAATGCAATACCTTTTGGCAGCAGACTCTAATGTGTTAAGTGAACTATCAAGATCACAAAAGAGGTCCTTCTTGGCATCTAACACGGTAAAGTCTTCCTTACCTCGCTTTCAAATGATGTTAGATTTGTCCATCATTCAGTGAGTATTTAGTATATGACAGGATTATTTAGTGTATGTCAGCATGACTCATACACACTAAATAAAACAAATGTCAAAACAATTTTTTATTTTGTATATGCATCGATTCGTAATTGTTATTTGTAAACTTGGCCACTGTCCAGGGCTTGTTTGAAGTTATCCGTGGCATGCCCGCCACACAGGCACACACACACACACACACACACAAACACACACACACGCATGCACACACTCACACACACACAAACACACACACCGGATCTGGGGGACAGTTCATGCTCTGGTATTTGCCTGACATTTAATTTCAATCCATTCTATGTGTTTGAAACATGGTTAAGAATACACACGCACCCACGCACCCACGCACGCACGCACGCACACACGCACGCACTGTGTGTAAATGTAAATGTGTGTTGGTTCTGCCTGGACCTTTAGTGCTAGGAGTAAGACATGACTAAAACCTAAAACCCTGGCCTGCACAGACATCAAGACATCCCCCCTCTCTTTTTTTCAACAGGCTTGACATTACCACCACATAAATGCCGCTTGATTTGCTGGATGTCGGACAGCAGGGTTATTCAACAAGGAAATAATCAATTCTGAAAAATGCCAACTATAATAAATACATGTTTTGATGTGCTGTGCATCATTATCATAACAACAAATGATGTGCTCTTGTACAGGCAGAACACGATGGGAACAAGAATAGAGCCCTGTGGAACACCACACGTTTATAGGGCTAATTTTCCTTTCTGGTCACTGGCTTGTATCAGTGTGTGTGGGCCCACAATTTTATTTAGAGTCTATAGAATTGCATGTGTTGTATTATTGTTTGGCACTGTTATCCACAGCTAAACAAGAAGTATGTGAAGAAGTAAAATATAGTAGCTCAAAAAGGTTAAAGGGATCTAGATACGGTTTATATTTTTTGGTGATAGATCATACAGTAGATTTTCTTGGTTGATTGTTATTTATGTTTTTGTGAACCTTTATTTTTCTTGATATTATCTTTTTCATCTTGGGTTAAAAAATGTGTTCATTTTCAGATCTCCCACAGATGTTCGAAAGTATATTTCTATTAAGAAATCAGTGGACAAGTCTAGCAGTTATTGTTAGTCCAGTGCTGTCCAAGCTGTCGTCCTCCAGCTCTGAGACAGTGAATAATGTCAGATTCAGAGAGATGTTAGATAGACATACTGAATCATGACTAGTCAGTGTCATTTCCCAGTTTAAAATCTGTACGGTATACTACCCTTTGTCCTTAGACCCTCGATTTGGATAACAAAAAAAAACTCCCGAAAAAAACTTTATCAGGGAAGAAACCACAGGAAGAGCATTTGAGACACAATTCTTCTCCCTGGACGGACAGACGTGTCAATATATTTTGTGTAAATAACCAATATGTTAAGTATTGATGGACTGTAAGCATATATGAAGAATATGAATCTGGAAGGACGTTGGGCAACGTCCAGGTGCTGCCAAAAAGACCTGAGTCACCATGGAAACCTGGAAAAAGGACAAAAGTCTTTTTCTTAAGAGACTTTTGACACTTTAAAAAGGTACAGTATTTAATATATGTAATGTATTAAATCCAAAAATGACCACAGTATGTCATCAGATATTAAGGTAACTTTAAGCAAAGATGAAATATGTTTGCTGACAAATACTAAAGCTGGTATTTTCTCTTTTGAGATTTACATTCTGTGACAGAATGTCTGTTTGTGTTTTGGCCTGTGTGTTGGTTTCAACTGTCCATTCTGACAGCCAGGCCAGGTTGCCAGATGGTCTGTAAAAATGTAGCTACAGCTACTACTACTACTACTACTAGTACTACTACAGCTGTAGTACAACCATGGAGGCAGCAAACAAACAATGGGATCAATGGAGATAGATTCTACCCGACCTACAAAAAACCCTTGGAATGTTTCTAACAGTTGCATGTCCAGAGACATAACAAACCCCAAGTAAATATTGGACATGTATTTGAATGATGAAGACAGCATCAAGCCTAAAAAGACGATGAGTTGGTTAATTTCCTCGTGAACAGGTATGCATTAGCTTCAGGCTAATTTATCACAGCTACAAGGGACGGGAATTTTATAGAGTAACATTACTCAAGTTAGTTACTCGCAAAACAATTAAGATACAGCCAGTATCTGCTGGTCACACCATAACAGGGTATAGTGTACCATTTTATTTCCTGGCATAGAATTTGCCTTTTGAGGGGGAGGCATATCAAAGTGTGGGGTCTTGGTGTCCTCCCCCAGGGTTATTTTGAGTGTCAACGACTAATATCATGCATTCTGAAATATATCTGAAGTGAAAGTGCTGTCACAAAACTATGTTGATGCGTATCATTGCACATTTTTAAATGGGTACATGGAAATCATGGAGATTTCATAGTGCGTATAACATAGACTACTGAATGTTACCGGAGGACCAGGCAAGCAGGCCACGGCTGTTTACAACGTGTAGCATGTCCAGCGGCCATAGCCGACAAACGATGAGTTATTTTAAGCCAAGGAAGGATGGCTGTAAATAGGTAGAGAGGACTGTGAGTTTGTGCTGTTTTTAGCGTACAGGGACACGATTTTCTTGTTTTTTTTTGTGGTGGCGTGAATTTTTAACTAATGTATTTTAATGAGAAGCAATTTTTGTTTATAAAAGCGAGATTACAGTAGCAAGTAGGCCTAGTATTGAAAAGCCAAAACTCTTCTTCTTCTTCTCCTAACCCAACCGTCCAGTTGTTGTCGCCGTCTCCTGCGTGTGACGGTTCCTTTCCTCGTTGTTTTTTTTCTAACCACAATGGCCCCGTTGTTGTAGCACGTCCCACGTGCACTTGCGTTTAATTTCTCCATTGTTGTGTCTCCCAGAGACAGCGAATGTGTCCCGGCAGCTGTTGTTGTCACCGTCTACCGCTTGTGGCATTTCATTTCCCCCTTGTTCTTTCCCCCAGACAACCACGAAATAAACAAGAAAACTGTGTCCCTGTTGACGAATCAATAGATCAAAATAACGTGACCATTTAACGAACTGCCAAAAGACCGGGTTGAATTTTAACCTAAGATAGGGTGGTTGTCTTTTTAACCTAAGATAGGGTGGTTGTCAGTCAGGTACAAAGCTTTGCGTCAGCACGTGTTTTTATAGCATAGCCAGCATCTAACATTAGCTACTCCGCTGTGATGTGGAGTAATATAAGACTAGCGTCTAGAAACATTGATGCTGCGTTCTCAACCTGGCAACCTCCGTGAACATCAAGTCTGTGGAGGAGGGGAAATGGGACTGTGTCCAGTATTTGGACTGCAGTAACTATTTTAAACGCTAGCTGTCAGTGTTACATATTGGACCTTATAGTGTACACAGGCTTTGGTTGAGCACAGCTAAAAGAAAGAGGAGTGAACAGTGGAGAGAAAATCAAGGCTGGTCCTGTTGTCTCTCTATGAGTGGCTGTGTGTAGTCTGACTGCCAACAGAGACTTTCTGACAGTTAAGACATACACACACACACACACACACATGCAGACATAAATTCAAACTAATTACCCTGCATGCTAACTGGCGAGCAGAGGCTATCCAAACAAAAACCTGTCTAGAAATCAAATGTGACAGCATAATAAGATTTTAGACGGAAACAGCAGCAGGCAGGTAAATAGAGTCAAGGCAAACATGTGCACACATTACCAACAGCATAAATCACACTGCAACAAATAGACTCTTTTGTTGATTCACTCATGCAGACACACACTGCAACCAGTAAAAAAAAGTATATTGTGCAATTTTAACTTGTTTATGATAAAATAAAATAAAAACAGGAAAAGGATTAAATTGTGATGGGAAGAATCCATCACTCTGCACACAGAGAATGAGCATGATCCATCACAGTGGCAGCATGGGAAAAGAGAAAAATCAAACACAACTCATCCATCAGTCAGATGGATGGTAAAGGCTTTCTACTGACCAGCTGGGTAATTTACTATCCATAACCATTTACTTTTTCTTTAAAAGCTTTGCAGGTTGTAATTTTCACAGTCAAACTTGACTTTGACCCTCCAATTTACCAGGAAGATTGACTTAGAAGTGTGCGCTTATTTAAAGCAAATGCTTGGAAAGGTCAGCACTTTGTTTTTTCCCCCCACACAGTTCAGTTGGTCACTGTGGATTAAGTGTTTACAGGTAATTTGTGTCTGCCAATTTCGACATTTACATCAAGGGATTGAATATGGTAACACAATTAGATTTTAAATCTAGGCCGCTGGAGAACTAATCCCCCCTCTAAACACACAAATCTTGTTCAATACCAAGCAAGCAAATATAGCACACAAGGAATAGACTGGAATGGTGGAGGGAGCTGCTGCAGCGAACAGCATTGTCACGTTAATTACAGTGCTGTAGGCCTACACCTGTGAGAGTATGATGCCAATCAGCTAATGCAAGTGCGACTTCAGTGCACTATTGCTACGCTCTATTCATTCTGTAAGCCTCTCTGAACCAAGGCAGGTAGCTCCCAACACAAATGCTATGTGCATAACAGACTGGGAAAAATTAAATAAACATATGTCGGAAAATAATTGGCACTGACCTCGATATGGACAGCAGATCTAATTATTCCATTAGTCAAACATTTAATTCTCTTTAATGTTTTATCCCTTGGTAGGTTAAAAGGAGCTTTTTGTTTAATAATTCATCTCTTTGGAATTTTTTCTGACAAAGTAAGTCTGGTGAGTAGCGCAGACGGAGACAATGCACACCCATTATTTTTTCATATGACACATGAAAAAACAACTGAAGTTTTCAGCGATGCAGGCGTCGCTTTCATCTCCGACACAATGACAGAACAAGTCAGTCAGATGAGTCAGTTCATAAAATGTCAGCCATTCAAACAAATGTCAGCATTGACAGTCTGAACATACTGTATAAAAGAAAATAGATGTTTGTTTGTACGGGTGGTTGAGTGTCACATAGAGGGAGAGAGACACGCACAAAAGAGGTTGGTTGGCCATTTACTTCCACTTAATTAAAGTGTAAACCCTAATGCAAATTTGCATAATAATGAAGCTTTCATATTACGTAAAACTTTTCATTAATGACACACACACACACACACACACACACACACACACACACAGACTAGGCAGTGGACTTCCAGGATCTCTGAAACAGGGTATCCCAAACTTTATTTTATTGGTTTCATCAGAAGTACCATGGAGAGCAGTCACAGTTAGTGGCAACACACATAAATCAACTTTCCTCTGATCAGTTGGTGTTCAACAAAAATTAATAGAAATAAACTAACACAGAAATTAACACAGGCACACACAGGACAGCGGCAAACAATAAAAAATAAACATTAATCAAGACATAGAAAGAAAAATATTATCTTCATTATTACCAACATTATAACTGTTGCGATTATTGTTCCATTTTAAAATACACACCGAATAAAATTGACAAACTGAAATTTCCCAACTACACCCTATGAGAGCGAAGAGCAGGGCGGAGGTGGAAAAAGATGTAAAGATTTAGCAAGCAGAAAAGAAATAAAAAGACAGACATTTCTGAATCAGAGACTCAAGTATGAGTATGAGTACAAATGATCCTTGAAACGACTCAAACAGATGGGGGCCTAGGCATATATATTGCACTGATATGTAGACATAGATAGAAAACAGGTGAATACCAGCAGGTTTAGAGCTACTGATACTCATCTAAAACAGAAACCACCCCTCCAATCTAAAAATAAAAGACCACAGGAGATGAATGAAAAAAAACAGATAAACCAGCCACAGAAGAAGAAAGCAGATGAGTGAGAAGAGCAAGCCAGATAAACTTTAAGCAAACTAAAACTTTAAAAAAAAAGGCAATATATGTCATTCTTGAGTGTAGTGAGTGTTTTTGTTTCCTTTAAATAAATATGTAGAATTAATTCCCAACGGTTAGCGTGATGGCCATATAGTCCACCTCACTTGTAACACTGTACAGTATATACACAATATTATTATTATTATTTCTTTAATGACAAAATAACCTTTAGATTTACTACATACAGTATAACTTGCCCTCTGTCAGAGAATTCAGCCACAGTATTAGAAGTAGCAAGCAGTGTCTTTTGTTGTACAAATAACCCATGCAAGGTCCATATAGATTATTTATTTAAGATACATAACTCCTTTAAGATCTCATCTCTCATTCAATAACAGCAGATATTGCCCTTTTAACAAAAAACCCTTAATAATAATTTTGTCAATAATGTGCAAGTTACTTCTTCCTTTAAATTAAAAACATATTGTTTTTAAGCTCTACATACATTAAAAAATGTAACTGAACAGAATAAAGATGAACAGAAAACCAGAATCTGTACAACATTCAAACCTTTTTTTGTCAACACCAGGGGAATGGGATACAATTCTCTATAACTATATACAGACATGTTACCATTCATGCACAGTGTCAACAAGTAGCACATTGACATTCCAAAATATGGAAAACATGGCATAGGGAGACGGAGGATAAAACGGGAATTGGGAAGAAGGGAAGAAAAGACTGAATGAAAGGTTTGCTGCCAGTTTTGGTTACTTTGGCAGCACAGAGACAGAGAAAGAGAGGGGAGAGACACAGAGGGACAGATAGACACCATAACAATACACATGCTGGGCAGGAGAAGTCCATTTCAGTCTCACTGACCCAGAAATCAATGTATGGCTGTAACTTCATGTTTTTTTTTCTTCTTTTCTTTAATGTTCATCTTCTTCCTCCTTGTCTTCTTTCTCCTCCTTCCTCTCTTAAATATCGTCACTTTACATTGTACTTGTTAAATGTTACTTCAAGGGTAGAGAATAGCTCTGGTAATGTTTTTTGTTGTTGTCCATTAGTACAATAAGCACTGTAGCAACGTCTCAGCATGACATCGCTCAGCTTGTACCAGCAGGGGTGTTTGTCCTTCCGTTTGGTTCGGCTGTCTGTTGCATTATTTATTCCTCAGTCTGTCAGACAGTCGGTTAAGAAGTGAACGAGGAAACGGAAATGCAACATTAATCATTTACATCAGAAGCAACATTGTTAATGGTTCACAACTGATTCACAACCGTTTTTTTCTTCTTTTTCTTTTACGTCAAGTACAACGTTATTATTGTGTACATCAGACCAAAAATGTGGTTGTTGTTTATATCAGAAGCAACTTTATTAGTGCTAGCCGTTTCACTTAAGCGACAAGAACCAGTGCAAAGCTTTTCCTTCATTTTAAACCCGGCCCACTTCTTCAAAAAGTTTACTGTAGTCTACAGTTGATTTTTCTACAATTGCTTGCACTTAGTGTTATATTTACAGCGGTGGCCTGGCTAACCTTTGACCTTTCAAACCTCAAAATTCAAACCAAGGCAGGAAGCTAACTTTGAACGACAAAAGTGCTACCGTGATTCTTTGTCTGACGAAGTTGCTTTTCGAAAATAAAGAATCAGGTCGCTTACAATCATGGCAGGTCAAACTTGTTAGTCACTTGTAACATTTTGTTAACCGTGTTTAGCTTCCCACCTTTGTCTAAACCTTGTGGGGCTTGGACAGCTGTCAATAACCTCCCATTAGCTTCATGCTAACAGACTAGCCTTCAAGTCAAGGTAGATACACTGAGAGAGGCGGTGCAACAAAGCCGGTGTAGCAAAAGAAACTAACTTCCCATCAATGACAAATGTTAGCTTCTGAAAAAATTGTGCAGCAAACTAATTAGTTGCAAACAACTACATTACTGCAAGCTTTTTATTCCTGCGCAAGTTCACTCTGACAAATTAGGCAGCGGGCACATTTGTAGTAAATCCAACCTAATTTAGCAATATCAGAGATATGATGAAACCCTGTTAAAGTTATTTCTTTTCTTTTTTTTTTGCACAAGCTAGCATAATGTGTTACAGTGTATAAACCTTAAGCTCCATGCCAGTGAAGAGACAAATGAATTCAAATTTAAATAGAAAGATTCTGGTTAGGTTAAAACAACATCAAGTCTCCTTTCAAAGTGTTAATGAAATATGAATAATATTTGGTGTTTTAAGAAAGTTCCCTTGGTTAGAAAACCCTTTACAGTCCAGACTGCAAATTGTAAGTTTCTGATAGAAAGATTTCCCTTTGGCAAAACAGGGGTAAACTGCCACTCCAAGGCCTTCACAAGAGAACGGCTACTCTAACGGAGAGCCGTACGGTGTGCAGAGTTTGGCAAATACAAGTAATAAGTAGCCTTAGTAAATCTCATTTATACTTCATTTTGGCTGTCAAGAGTTTATACAAATGTTTTGTTGTTTACTTTATTACCAAATTGTGCAACATGGGTGCTGCAAATATCAAAAGCTTGCATGCTACAGAACATTTATTAGAGTTTTTATTAGAGTTTGGCCAGATTTCAGTATGTAAGTCATGCTGCTGGACCTCTGTGTAGCATCGCCTACTGGAATATTCCTTCTGGAGTAGATCTCTACAGCCCAGTCTAATGGCAGTATGTGAAATGGTCAAGTTATTCCATCTATTGATTTGTGTACAGGTCACGTTAGTGTTGTTATTTTTGTGTGTTGATTACAAATTTTGAAGTAATGTATTTCAATGGGAAGCCTACTTTGTGATCACAGAATGATAACACAGAACGATTACGGTAGTATTGAAAAGCCGGACATTCACCCCGGAGACCGGGGATCGCGTCCTGCATGTTGCAGTTCCTTTCCGAGTAATTCTCTTCCTAACCACAACCGTCCCGTTGTCTGTGTGTCCTGGGTGTGACGTTCTTTTCCCCGTTCTTTTTTTCCTAACCACAACCGTCCCGTTGCTGTGGCCAGCGTGTGGCATTTATTTTCCCCGTTGTTGCATAATACATGCCAGGTTACAAAACCTAGAACATTTATTTATATATAACTTTTCCTCAAGATACTGTGAATTTGCCAAACTCATCCAATCCAAGGCTCTGCTCAGCTCTACTCTTTCACAGGGATTGCAGGCTGTCTGTGACAAGATTTTTTGCCAAGTTTTAAATGGATTACAACTACTTACTTTACAGATGACATTTAGAATACTACTTATTATATTACACATCAAGTAAAAAACACATCAGCAGGAAAATTATGGCCAATTCAGATGCATATAGTGCCATTCAATAAACTATGGACTTTTAGAATGCCTACTTATACAGTAAGTTTTTTTTAACTTTGAGATCTCTGTGGTTTTAGAGTAAAATAGTTAACAGTCTGAAGTGTAAACCTCTCTGACAGTCGAAACAGGCATCATGATATATATTCAACACATATTTCAGGACAGGATTTCGAGCCCCTTATATGTGTTTCGTTTGCCAAGAAGTTTTTTCAGCATATTTATCTTGCCTGTCTTTTAATGAAAGAAGATTCCGAGCCAGTTAATGTCTGGGTCAGTTTGTCCATCTGTTGCTTTTGCAGTTGAATTGATACATGTTTACTAGCTAGCCCAGCACTTGACAAGAGTTTCCAAAGAAGCTCGGCTGTTACTTGGGCTCCTGTTTGGTAGCTTGTGTCCTGAAACAGCACCCCTTAGTTGCCTTTTAAGCCAGTGGCACAATTTTCTAAATGAAAATCTCCTGTCCTATCATGCACACAGACTTTTGGTCAAATTCAAGCTCAAAATTCATTTAAAAGAGGGCAGAGACAACGTGTGTTAATAAAATTACGCTGGCTAACTTGATTATAGAAGCTATTATTGCCTGTATTATAAAGTGAGATTAGTGGTTAGTCAGTTACACTTTGAGCTGAACCAAGGCGTTCTGGTATCAGGAATGGTTCACATTTGATTGGGGTAGATCAACATGGCAACTTTTGCTGCACAACTAAAATAGACTAAAGCACTGTACCATAAAAACAGAAGTAATTAAGAGCACAGAGCAACATGTTTACACACCAGTAGAATCCATGATAATTAGAGAGAAAGGAAACATCTAATCTGACTTTATAACAGGAATTTTGGAAGCTAGTTGACCACATATTTTTTTATATTTTAATTAATTTACTGTTATATTGTGCTAAAATTATTTAATTCCTGTCTTGTCCTGATTCTCAACAGTGATTGGTCCAATAGCTATCCTATTGCACTCTAGCAGCATGGTGGCCCAATGGTTAAGAAGGTACGGGGTTCGAGCCCTGGTTGTCCCTGGCCTTTCTGGCCCCCCCCGAAGTGCTTTGAGTGTCTATGATGATATTTGATCTGTTGTGTTATGTGTCATGGTTATGAACTTAAGACAGGTTATCCAGAATCACCCATGTAACCCAAAGGGAGTCTGACTAAGCTGAACTCACTTTGTGATACAGGTCCTAGAGGGGAAGCCATTTGAATAGAGTGTAAAGAAAATTTAATTATCTAATTTTTTGTATTATAAACAATTGTCTCCAAACATCTTTGAGCTTGTTAAACAGTGTCTGTTTGTCTGAGTTTAGATGTACTCTAAGCAAGATGTCCCTACAGTATTCATCCATATCTGTTAGTAGGCCTACTTCTCCAACAACAGCAAATACTTCAACTCCTTCATCTGATGGCTCATATGACCATTGACTGTAAATATTAATGGACAACGCATCCGGATTGGTGAAGTGCCACAAATGCAGAAGTGCCTTCTATCTGAATTCACATGCAATTGCAAAAGGAGGTTGGTTTTTGTAGAAGTCCATGAGAAAGTCTCTCACTTTTCACTTGATTTATTACCCCAGTAAACATTTTCATAATGAGTTTATGGTCTCAATTGCTAGTTTTAAGTCTTCTGCAACACAAAATGATGTTCATTTTTTGAATTATGGTCTCGTTGATTTTAAAATCGGCAATAAAGCAGGGGGTGTTTTAGGGCGTGGCAATTATGTGATTGCCAGTGAAATTGTTTAACGTAACGTAGAGTATAAACAGATCCTCCTTCACTCCTCCTCATGTCTAAAATTGTCACATCCGCAACCAGGATGGCTGTGCCCGTAATGGCAAACTCGGCGACGGAAAGCCGATCTCCACAAACCAATGGGTGAAGTCACACATGTGCTGTCCATTAATATACAGTCTATGGCTAAGACTAAAAACTGGCTGAAGTAAAGTATGCTAAACTATGGCTACTTGGTTTGATAATTCTGCACTCAATGAAGCTGTCATGTAGTCTTTTTTTTACTTTGAAGCCACACTGAAGAAGCATCCTTACATTTGGGCAGTTGGTGCATAATGTTAAGGAACAGAAATCCCTGTTAAATAGCCCCCTGACGACCAATCTATGCGAAGAATCATACATCAAGGGTCAGGGTTAGGAATTAGTGGTTGTTTCTTACAAAGCCCTTGAGGATTTGGATTGGTCCACTGACCAGCCAGGGGGAGGTACTTAAGAGACACAGGTATGACACAAGCTGTTGAGCGAACCAACGGGAAGGCGGCATCAAAGTGAGAAAAACATGACAGATGCGGTAAAGAAATGGACAGCCTATGAGGTTTCACAGAGGACGGTACCTACGTTTGCAAAGTCTATTGCAATGTTACAATTAACACATGATGGTGGGAATCTCATAGGTGGAAAACCAGGTAACAGAATTCCACAGTTTAAAAAAACAAAAAGAACACAGAAGAGTAATCTAGATAAATATGCAATGATAATAGTTTCTCTAACAGTTTTAAACGGTAGAGTGGCCACTTTGTCTTCTCAGACATGGCCTTATTAAAGGTAAAAGCACACTAACCCTTTCTTGATTCAAATTAGACCTTAAATCATTTACATCTACTGTATAAAGCAACAGAACGAGGGCCCTTTTAGGAGCACATGGCGTAACCAAGACATTCAGAAGGAAAATAGTGGAGCTGTAATGTACGTTCAGCTCTTTGTATTTACATTTCAAACCTCAGTGATGTTCAAAACATTTCATTTCACTGAACGTACCACCCACAAAAGAGTCTTACACAGCATTTTTACAGGCTGGCAGAGTGGGAGTCAAAAAAACCTCAAATACGAAAGCATATACCATCGCGCGCAGTGACAGCACAACGAGAGGCGGTTCTTTTCACAGTACTTGACAATCTTCCCACAACACACAAGCACAGAAAAACACAGTCACACACCAGCACACACACAGTTTGTTGTCATTAAACAGTTGTGGCAATATATCCGGTTTCTTCTGATTGTGTTTTCGGTATCTTCTGATCATGCATGTCCATACTGATAGTTATTCTGTCCTTTTCTGTCTCACTCAAGCCTGTTGCAGTAGTTGAACAGGGGAGTAGCACTGCTGGAGGGGGATTAACTGGATTGCTGTTGGTGAAGCCACACAACCTAGGAGCTGTGTGTTGGCCTAGTTTACCATTCCGCTCCTCGTTTTGTTAAAACCCATTTTCTTCATTTCTGTATGGTTGAACCATCTGAGACACATTGTGTGTCTTGGGGATTAGTTTTAGTGTATTTAAAACGGGGGTGGGTTTAAGACAACTTGATTGGTTTGGATTTATAGATAAAGACAAAAAAACATATTCCTTAGTTTATTCCTTTTTCATCCATATTCCTATGATTTTCCTGTTTGCCATCATCCTTTCAAGCATCTGGTTTCTGCCATTCTGTTGTTAGATGCTTTATTGTGTCCATTTCTTCATCCATCCATTCATCCGTTATTTAATCTATTGCGTAAAGGGAGGGAGTGATCGATCAATGAGACTGCTTTAATTTCCAAATCCATACATTCATTCACCTTCCCTTGGTTTTTTTGCTCCATGTTCTCCTTCTGTCCCACCCTTTTTCTTCGTCATCTCCTGTCATCTTAGAAGCCCTGGATGTGGCAGTAGGCCTCCAGTGAGGAGAACAGGATGTAGAGGAGCCACAGGCTAAAAAACAGCATGGAGGTCAGGACCTTCGATGTCCGAGGCCCTCCCAGCTCTCCACCGATCTCTGGCCGCCGCCGGTACATCAGCGTGCCGACGGCGATAAAGGCAAAGATGGTGAAGAGCGTGACGGAGAAGGCCAGTGTGCCAGGATCCACCCTGAACTCCTCCCCCCTGCTACTGTGGTAGATGGCAGCAATGGACCACGCCACCTGTCAAGCATCAGCAGAATCAAACTGAATAACGTGACTGTCTATAACAGTGGCAGCATTAAAGAATAGCACTCAAAAAATAACATATGAATTATTACAAATACATGGTAGTAATTACTACTACTGCAGTATAACAAGCACCACTGAATTTACAGCAGCTATGAATGAATTCATGAATCAATGTTTAAATGAGCTGAACTCACCCCAATGCCCAGAAAAACATTAACAGCGTTAGAGCCTGTCACATTACCGATGGACGCATCTGCATACTGATCCTGGGTAGCAGCGACCTTACTGGCAAAGGTATCTGGCCAGAGAAAGAAAAGGAGGGAGACAGATCAAATTTGAGAAGGATTTTTTTATTCTATCAACACACACTACTCAATGGATGATCATTTAAAAGTGCCTTGCTATGCTGTAAGTTTACAGTATTTAGGGAACCACATCAGCAGAGTTTCTTTCTGTCTCTGGTATGATTACTGTAGGTCATCTTCAAACAAGAAGATCTAACAGTAAGAGAGCAGGGATTGATACGGTGATTTAAGAAGTTCTTTAAAATAAAAGTAAACAGGGTTGAACTAATACAGCAACCATGTTTTACACTTCTGTTTTGAGGAAAGTAATCTAATTTTCATATTATATGTAGAAGAAAGTCTTAGAGCATCCTTTACACAAATAACATCCCCACATTTCTACTGACATACAGTATATATATTACCTCAATATCTAATCATAACCCTTACTCTGCACCGAGAATAGAAATACATTGTGCTCTTCGAAGGAAATAATTTAAGTCAGGCACAGCACTCTTTCAGTGGAGCATTAAGTTGGAGGAGTTTTGAAAAATTTAAAAACTAATGTCCATGTTGGCATGGAATTTGGTATGGACAACAAGGCGGCTAATGGAAAATACATATATTGATTTTACTGAAACTACAATCTGACATGTGTTTCTAGTGCCACCTCCAGGCCAATTGAATTGTGCACATGTCTTCACCTCCCTCAAAGACTAAACTTTGCTGCTTTGTTATAAATAACTGTTCTCTCATTTAGCCACTACAGTGTTGACTGAGAAAGTTAAGGCTATAGAGAGATGACGCATTAGCAGAGCCACTATGGATTGCCCTTATTAATACAACATGTGCTATTCAGTGAAAAGTAACTATTAAACAAATTTACAGTTGGAGTTGAACTCCTGACTTCAACATGCACTCATTTGTGAGTTACAGTATATAAGAACTCATTGACAGAGGACACTTGATAAATGCAAAACACTTTTAATTAAGAATACATAACACTGTGAAAATCCTGTTTTCCACATTTAGACAGGGAACCTTAAATTAGAAACCACAATCTTTAATCCTGTTACAGTGTTCTGTCGCTGGCAGCAAGAGTAGGCTGAATTTGGTCCAAGATCAATAATTTACAAGGTGGAATTTCAGTGTGCAAGGGCAAACAAATCTTTGCCTGATGACTTATCAGCATTAAACTGTTTAGTCCCCATATTTTCCCCTGGTTTCATTTTTGCCAAACTACAGCAGGTGCAAGGGACGCTCCTCCTTGAGGTACTGAAAGGAGCAGAGACCTTGCCAAATCTCAACAATAGGCTGCTTGCTGAGAGCACAAAGACTAAGCAAACAGCCAAATGGTCAGTTAGTGCCCTTATCGTGCACTAATTGTTTTGCCATCTTCTCTTCATTAGTCATTCATGTCCTGTTGCTTTTATCTGCCAGATACAGTGAGAGGAGATAACATGGAGAGAATATGCAAGAAAGGGCTTTCTTGAAGTGGCAGCCAAACTGGCAGTGGAAAAAAAGATGATGGGAGGACTAGAAGAGGATTGGAGAGGCTATGAGCCAAAGAAAGAGTCTAGCAAAGATAAATTGTTGGTTTAAAGTGTGTGTGTGTGTGTGTGTATGTATACATGTCTGCCTGCATGTGTGCGTGTGTCCCTGTGTGCAGTGCATGCATGTACGCTGTGTGTGTTAGTGAACAACGCCACCTGGGTCCAATCTGATCCTAGCCTCCACCAGCTGGCAAAGGCCTGTGTATGTCTGTGTGCATCAACTGGTCTTTGGGTGCTTGTGTGCCTAATTGAGTGGGTGAGTGCGTGGGTGCTTGCATGTTCGGTAGCGGCGTGTGTGTGTGTTTATGTGTGAAACAGGTTTTACTCTGCAGCTCCTTCAGTGAGAGTATGCCTCCCTGGAGAGTTTTCTGCCCTTTTCCTCTCCCTCCCTTGTTGTCAATCAACCAGTCTCTCTCTCTCCCTCTCTCTCGCTACCTCATCTGCCCTCTCTACATCCTTTCCCCTCCTCTGATTTCTCTCTTTTCTGCTCCCTTTTCACTCTTGCCTCTTGACTTATAAGGGGGCATTGATGTGCTCAAGGCTATCTGGCAATCTTTTTGCATGTGGTGGTGGTGGCTAAGGGGAAAGATCAAGTCTTATCAAAAACATTAGGATCCATCCTCTTGGGATCACAAATTTCTACAGGAAATGTGACAGAAATCTGTAAAAAATAAAAGTTTCATGTTATAACGTGATAATTTTTCTTGTTAGAACAAGAAACTCATGTTTGAATGAAGACTTGATGTGCACACGGAAAAATTGCAAAATATGGCTTATATATACAATTTGATTAACTTCATGCTTGGGCTGAGACATGACTAGAATCTGCAGCTATTGAGGACAGTGATTATATTGTGATGAGTACACTAAGAAGGATTTTAAAATAGATGGGGCTGTACAGAATGACGAGTCTCAGCCCAAGCATGACGTAGATTTTAATCAAATTGTGTATATGAGTCATATTTTGCAATTTATCCATCCGCATAACCATGACTTCACTCAAACAGGAATTTAATGTTCTAACGACATAAATTATCACGTTATAATGTGAAATGTTACATAGTTTCACAACTAATAACAACAATGACAAACTGAGGCTGAGAACTTCAGAAAAGCTTAACCTCTTTGTTTTCATTCTGCAGCTCTACAAATTGTTTGAATGTGTGTGTATTTCTATTTCACTCAACTGTATTTTTATGCCTTTGTCCGTAAATGCAACCATTAGCCAGCTTGTATTTCTGTTTGTGTGTGTTCAAATATTAAATTTTCTGAACGTGCGCATATAATATGTTTGTGTGTGTGTGTGAAAATAGTATGCAATACATCACTTTTTCCCCTGAGCTCCCTAAATGGAAGGACAGAGACCACCTGAGCCTGACATGACAAATGGCCCTATGCTAATCGTATGGTGGTCACCATACAGGTGTGTGTTTGTGTGTGTGTGTGTGTGTGTGAGAGAGCCAAACGTATTTCATGATTTAATATGTGAGTGTGTAAGTCTGTTTGTTAAAGTAATTACTGTTTGTCAGTTGTTAATGTCTGCATGTTATACATCTCACATTCAATCATGTGCTATGTCTGCATGTGTGTTCTGTGTGTGTGTGTGTGTGTGTGTATGTGTGTGTGTGCGGGTGTCTAGAGGCCAGAGCCAGGCGCCAAGGTTAAAACATATTTAGCCAGCCGTTGCAGTCGCCAGTCATACTTCACATTTAGAGGATGATTCATGCTGCTGTCTGCAGACTTTCCAGGCTTCCCCACTGGAGAGACTGGAAACTATGCAGGGCCAGTCAGAAACTACTCTCTACCTCTCCTTTTTGTGTTTGGATGTTTAATAACTTCAAATGAAGTAAAAAATAAAATTAATTAGTTATTCATTAATTAATTAATTTAAATCTTCGTTAACCATCCGTTACATTATTATCTTCAACTAATGCATTTATTTAAATGTAAATTGTTCTCTTCCTCTATCATTGTTCCTTTGACTGTTGCAATGTAGTGCTTATTTAACTAAAGCCCACTAATAAATAAATATAAATGTTAATAACCATAAAATGTCTTTGCCGACCAAACGCTGGTGACTGAATGTTTAGAAAATCATCATTGCAGCAGTTTCTTTTATTCTGCAGTTGATACACTGAAGAAAAGAAATGTGAGAAACAAAGCTCCCACTAATAAAACTGAAGCAATAAATTGAAAAGGTCAAGATATACTCCATGATTAGGGGTCATTGATGAACACTAATCTATTCCTACATTAAGGCCCTCTGGGTATTCATGCTCATAAAGGCAATATGAAGCTAAATGCCAAATGTGGAGAGAGAAAGGTCTTCGTTAAAAGCTGGGGGAAAGTCCAGTAGTTGGATATTTAAGATAATTAAAACAGTGGCAGTGATTGATCAAAATCAGAGCGAACATACAGTACAGCACATTTATATAAACATACAGTGAATGTGCGCGAAAATACAAACTCACCTGGTACAGAGGTTCCCAATGCAACAAATACTACTGCGGTGACTGAGTCTTTCAGGCCCACTGTGCAGCCAAAATGAGAGGCCAGGTCCCCTGTAATAATATAAAAGGAACATTATCATCACCACTATACCTAACACTGCTTTTATTAAAACTTTCTAAAATGCTAAATATCATTGATATAAAGATAGCAGTCAAGTCTAACATAAAAAAAAAAATAAACATATTTCTGTACATCTTTGTGTCACTTGTGTCACTCTACTGTAAATCAAAAAAGTATTATGATCATAATGCTGAAGTTTTTTTTTTATTCAACCTATACCAGTAAAATCAAAATTATTAATCATTAAAAAGTGTTGTAGCTTATTTTAATTTTTCTTTAACTCTATTAACTTCTGTTTGAATTTCAAATGTGTCTTGTCAGCTGTCGTCGTACCAATCATGGCGGTGAGCAGTCCGATCATGCAGATGGAGACAACGAAGCAGGCCCAGCCGTTCCAGTACTCTGTGGGCGGGACAAAGGCGAAAATAACCTTCCAGAAGACGGTGAGGAAGTGCATGACGTAGTCGAAACATGACGGCAGCTTCTCTTCCCCGCACTCCTCGTCGTCATCATCCTCGCCTGGGCAGAAGGAAGAACACGAAAAAGAAGTTCAGAGAAGTTCTCACCTGTAGTTCCAAATGTTTCCAGGCATGACATCCAGTAAGCTAACTGAGTTCTTATTGTGTGAACGCAATTCACAGTTTTGTTATCCAATTCTTTATTCTTCAACTTTCTTTGGTCACCTCTAATACCTACTGTAGCAGTATTGTCTATGTAGCTATTATGAGTTATCACCATATGATATCAAGGGGAATGGCTATACTCATAAATCCTGGGTGTCCTGACACTGTTTTTGCTTTTATATCAACAAATAACCCAAATTGATTGTCTTGATACTGTCATGCATAAGGCCTTTTTTTTCTGTCCTGGACTCGGTCTTGACTCGGACTTGAACCTCTTTGGACTCGGCCTCGAATTGGACTCGACTAGTCCTGGTCTCGGACTTGTCTTGGACTCAACAAAGGTGGTCTTGACTACAGCCCTACCTCTAACTACTGCATACTTCCAGCTGCAAAAAACATTGAAATATGAAAATGTTCAGCTCTTTAAGCACATGATGGGACTTTTTCAACTTCTACCCCACCATTTATACTTTTTGAAATATTAATTATGTTAAATATTAAGCTTTTTTAAGCTTCGTTTTACATTAATGTCATTCTTACTCTTCGTAATACAAACAAAAAAATACAAACAAAAAATATTTAGCTATTAGAAAAGTATTTAACTTCATGATATCTTTTATAGTTTTTGTGTTATCAGTATTTAAGCTTTGTGTTTAATTCAGGTTTAATTCACATCTGAGCATCATCTTTAAGTTTGAATTATAATTGAATTAGAAATTTTGTGTTAACTTAGTGGCTTGAAGGCTGCTTCTAATATTTATGACTTAAATGGAAGACAAATTAATAAAGAATGTTAACTAGAGCATAGAATGTGTAACTATACAATAACAAACCATGATCATATTAAAGCCAAATTGAAAATGTTTTACTGCAGCGTTTAGATTAATATACCAGGATTGTTACATGTTGTTTTTAGTCTGTATATGTGTTAACAATGCTCATATTGTAATCTGTGGGTCTGCTAGCCTAATATAAAAGATCAAAAGAGATTTAAACACTTGCAAATAGCTTAAAATGAACTGCCAAAAAGTTAGTGAGGTTGCACAAAACCTATTTTTTGTGCTATAATATGAATACAACAAATGGAAACATAAATCTGCCTTCCATACTAAAAGCCAATGTTGAACACATTTCATCTTTATTTTAGATTTAATAAACTCAATCTTAGCCCTGCTTGGAAGAGAACGGATAATATTTATCCATAGCTTACCCGAGACACCTGAAGTGCAAAGTAATAAAGGACTATTAAACTCCAGCAGACATAAAGCTCATTAGTTTAAATCTATAGTGACAGAAATGTAAAAATCACACTCAGTTTGACATCATTTCTGACCCACTGAGAGGCAAGTGTGTGTGTGCAATGTCAGTACCAAAGTCTAATCATGCCTCAGGACATGGACTACGGCCTGCCACATGCAGGGGCACACAACATTAGCAGTCTATACACTCTGTAGTTGGCTGTTATATGGCTCCATTTATAAATGAGTTAAATGAATTAATAAACAAGAGTACCTGCTGCTTCCATGAAACATGCTGATGGGTAAATCTCAGTGAAAGCCATGATGTCTTATTGATTTCACCCGGACCATTGACTCAGTGAATACTGTTAACCTTCTAAGAGTGATGCATTAAAATGCTCAAAACAAACAAAGGAACGAAAATTGTCTGCACCCTAAACTGAGCTGAGTTTGGAGAGTTTCCTTCTACCACAGCAACTGTTCTCCCAGGGCAAACTTTATATGATTTATTTTTA
The DNA here is from genome assembly GCA_026937815.1 of Etheostoma perlongum. Taxonomy (NCBI): domain Eukaryota; kingdom Metazoa; phylum Chordata; class Actinopteri; order Perciformes; family Percidae; genus Etheostoma; species Etheostoma perlongum. The sequence goes on along the minus strand of CM049387.1, from coordinate 24,364,523 downwards.
CTGACATATCTCATGCAACAGAATCCATCAAAGTTTTTAGAAACGCTTGATTTTGAGGGTCCAATGCTTGTTTCCTTGTTTCGATTATCTCATAGCTTTAGACCACTGGGGGTGTTTTTGGGCTGCTGTGTATGAAATAAAATATTCCACCTTAATTGTTTTTAAAGTAACATTTGGAAGTAGGCAGTCATTTTTATTGATTGGATGGATGCCCTAAAGAGAAGTTTGTTCTTGAATTATGGATAAAAAAATTTTAAAAAACAGAAGCTCAACAGCCAAACTACCTCTCACACTCTCTCACATGCATTCTTCAATTTCAGTGAGGGATAAATTACCTTATTTTGAAATATGTTACTTGGGATTGAATGCATCAGCCTTTGCTAAACTGTCATAACAGATAATTAAACAGTAAATCATCTACAAAAGAATCACTTTTCAATTGTACTTAGCTCGACCTATAACCACAATTATCTCAAAACAAGACAAATTTGGTGCGGCTTCTGACACATTGAGTGCTGACCTTCTGCTGTAAGTACAAAGTTCTATGACAGCCTGATATTGTGTCATTAAACATAAGTCCCAAACCAGATCCAGACTGTGTTCTATAATTACAATAAATAAAGAGTAATGCACTTTAATAGGGCCAATAGTGTCCTCAGGCTACCTCACATACCTTGTTTAATGTAATCAAAAATAGATGCTTTCTTTTCAGGGTGAGCACTTGGAACAAATCAAATCATCAACTATAAATGAAAAGTAGAGGGTCAGTGGAGCAAGCAATAACCTTATCCACTATTATGGTTTGGAACACACACACACACACACACACACACTTGGTGATGAATTATAAAACAAGGCTCTCTGCTTGAGTTATGTCACTTTTTACTTTCAGCAGTTCTCCTTCCCTCCTACACAATCTGTAATGGCTGAACGGAGCCATTTCTAACTCTCTCTCTCTTTCTGCTAATATACAGTATATGTGCTCTTTTATCACAGCATTGGTCTCTCTCTTTGGTCTCTTTCTTTTTATCATCTGTTCCTGTGTGTGGGGGCGTTAATTACATGAGTCTGGAAATCACAATGTGTGGTGACCACAAACACAGAACTTTCACCAAAGACAATGGGGTTTGTGTCCCGTTTGAAAATAAAAAGGTTTTTTTACAGTAACTCTACAGAACAAATGGATCTACGTCATGTCCTGCATCACATGGGCAACCGGAAGTGAAGTAACGAACAGATGTACTGGTTTTTTTTTTTTTCGCCTTTTCATGGCAGTTTATGCGTTCTTTTCAATGCTTTAGGCACTTTGTTTTAATGTTTTTGATGCTTTACTTTTCTGAAAATTTTGATACGTTCTGACGTTTTTGTCCCTTTTTTTTAGACAATTTTGACACTTTTTTCAACGTATTTGTCGCTGGCTGAGGAACTTTTTTGCTGGACATTTTTGGGGCTTTATGAGGCCCAAATTGTAAGTGAGAAGACTACAGTATATGAGACCTGCAATAATACAGTCAATATATATATATATATATATATACACTGTATAATACTTTTTTATACCTCTTAAGTAAAAGTATGTTAATAAACTCTACATGTCTGGCCCTTGATGTCATTGTCATTTTCCAGTGTGGCCCTTAGGGAAACTGAGTTTGACACACCTGTATTAGAGGGTAGGAATAAACAACCTGTATCTAGCTAGCTAGCTAGACTATGACTTCATTATAGCTAGGTAGGTAGCTAATGCATATGAATCTACACAAGACTGGAAAGTATGCTAAAATGAGGCATTTATCGAATGGACAATAGAGCCATCTAGTGGTCGATAAAAATATGGTGCAAATGCCTGATACACGAATGGGTTTACAAGCGGTGGCCATATATTTGTCTAATATTTCACTGCATTTGTAACACAGTGATAGCCAACCTTTAAAAAACATTGAGTAAGATCATTATGGTTTAAGCAGATGTCTCCCTTCCACTCAGCAGCCATGACCACCATTAGCTTAAAAACATAAGGCCTACAATCACATGCCGTAGAAGGAGATCCATAGATATACTCACACGGGGAGATGTTAAATGAGGCATTTTGTCATTTTGTGCAATTTCATTCTTACCAAGAGGGAATCTGCACTAAAATTCAGGGAATGTCGCATATAGATTAGTGGTTCTCATATTGGAGGAGAAACATGTACAATAATTGTTTATATAGTCTACAACTTAATATGTTGTAATTTCTAAGAGACAGAGCTGATCTAACCCGCCCATCAGCAAAAAGACCCTACAATACTGATGCCTTGTTAGAAAAAATAAAAAAAGAGCATTTAGAAGCTTTAGTGATAAGTATCATCAACACTGTCAGTTGATGCCTGTGGTTATATAGCCTACAACAGCAGTGTGAATATAAATGTCTCTCCTATTTGTTTATATGCTCCCTTGTCCCTCCCTCTCTATCTCCCTTTACTTCTTTTCATGCTTGGCTTCCCGTCTCTCTATTTCCATGCTCAGTTACACGTAACA